>RJWH01002638.1:0-212809 GCA_004363575.1 Solenodon paradoxus
GACAGCAGGCAGGCAGCAGGCAGGCAGCAGGCAGGCAGCAGGCAGGCAGCAGGCAGCAGGCAGCAGGCAGCCGGGAGGAGTTAGACAGTCCAGCTGTTTTCTGTTTTCAGTTTCTGGGGGTATCTGAGGCTGTGCACTGTTCTTCCCGTGGGTTGGTGGGTCACAGGCCACCAGATGCAGGTCCTCCTGCAGAGGGCAGCTCCAGAGTCTCCCGTTGGCTCAAGATTAGAGTTTGGGGCCCAGCAGGGATGTTCCGAACTCAGGGACCTGTTTTAAACTCTAACATCCCAACCCCTTGAGTCCGGGACGTGGATCTGCGACAGACTAGGTCTCCCACTCCCTAGATAGTGCCTCTCAATAATAAACTTACTTTCCTCCCATCAACATTCATCCTACTGATTACTGGTCTTTGCAGGTATGAGCATGGACCATTTTTAGTGGGAAAAAAAAGGGGGTGATTACTTTTGCTCCTTTCTCTTGGGTCCATAGTTTCCCATAAGTAATGTTCTGACCCAGAAGTTCCTACTGTCCTTCCAACTTCAACATCCTGCGGAGTAGAGAGAAGCCTGGAGGTGTGTGAGTGAGAAGAGCGGAGGAGATAAAATCCTAATTCCTGGGGAACACTGCCTTTCTCCACAGAGAAAAGTGGAAGAGAATTGATACCCAGGGATCTCTGTAAACACCACCATCTCTTCAAATACTCATTTGAATCTACAAAACTAATGAGCAATTGCCAAAGCTCCCTTCCAGCTAATAGTGTGAGCCTTGTCCTCACTAATGAGCACTGATTGGCACCCCCATTCAAATGCAAATCCGGGTCTTTGTGTCTTACAAATAACCTTCTTTTCTGCTCTTACAGGCAAGCTCTGGGAGACAGCATTTCAACTTGATTGCCAATCAAGGATTTGAAGATCTTATACCTTCATTCCTCCTGCAAATCTGCCTGCTCACCCCATTTCCCCAGTCAGCAAAAAAAGAAGTTCTTTTGGAGAAAATCCTAAATGTGAAAGAGATGGGGGACTCAAACTAGAGTGCAGGGGAGGCAGTTTCTAACAACGTAACAAAAGGGAGCAGTGTCTGCTCCAGGATTATAAAAAGATGCCCTCCTTTGTCCACTTCCCTGTGAACTTGAGGTGTTAGTACCTTGAAAGTCTAAGAGTCTTTCATCTTTATCCTACTATCCACTGCTCAACAGAGAATCAGCCGAGGACACCTTAAAGATCTTATTAAGTCTACTCAACAATCCATGAGTGGGGCAGCATCCAACTGAGCAGGCAGAAAGGGGTTCTGAATAGCTGTAGAAAGCAAGGGATTTCACAGGTAGAAGGGAGCAGGAACAAGGAAGTTTTCTAGGGTGAAAAGAATCAGGTTGGTTATTGAAAAGTTACTTTCCCTTAGGGGTTTGTCAGGCACATTACCTAACTACTGCTGCTAAGTCCATTCCTGTTCACTGGTTTAAGATTCTGTTGCTGGGAGCACTGAAACTGTAATTAAGTTAAGTCTCAGTTTGGTGATGTGGGACTTGGCATGAGACTCCATTTGGGGCCTGTTGTCTTGTCTTTAACAGACCGTCATGTCAATATGTTACCTTAACATACTTTGTTGAAAATGTGCCTCAGAGAGCATCTATTCCCCTGCCTGCACTTCTCCTGAGCAGTCGGCATCTAGCTCAGACAGAGGAGGTGTTTAATGATTGCCCATTGAGTTACTACATTTATGGGCAGCTTAATGGCCCATTTCAGCTGCCATCTTTTACTCTTTCCATCTATTTCCCACAGTTGGTTGAAGGTGACCTTGCAGACTAGTCTGAGGATGCAGAATCCAGGGCAATAGCTAAGCTATTAGTCAGATTCATGAGGACTCTTCTTCAGAAATGGAGAGGCTACTACCAGGGTCTGTGATTGAGTGGTCCCTGGAGGAGGCTGGTTAAGTGAGCTCCTCTCTCTCTTCCCCTGAGCTTGGGCAACAGACCACAAGGCTCAGATCGGAACAAGGAGTCAGTATAAATAGCACAGGACTTAAGACACAGGCTTACAGTTAACTTTGAGACTGAACTCTGCCCAATAGTGGGTCAAGAGCCTTAACTTCTCTAAGCTCTGACTTCCCTATAGCAAGATGGAGGTGATAAGAGTATGCAGTGGATTGTTTATGATACCAAAATTCTCTCCCATTCCTTGAGCAGATCATTTCCATACATAGTCGGGTTTTATCCATGCAGCTTATTTTGACCGATGAGATATTAGCAGGTGTGGTACACAGAGGTGTTAGGAACATGCTTACTCTTTCTGTCCCTGAGAGCCTTCCCACCACCATGTGAACAAGCACAGACTAAGGGTGACTGTCGCCCCAGCTGATATTAGGTCAGCTTCCATCATATGAGTGAGGATAACCTAATTATCCAGATCTACCTAAGACAACCCAAATCAGAATAGATTCCCACAGAACTGGGAGGAATAATACATGTTTGTTATTTTAAGACACTAAATGCTAGTGAGATTTGTTACACGGCAAAACTGATTGATACACTATGCCTTGCTCAGTGATTTCTGAGTTCCAGTGAGACATAGCTGCTGCAAGAGCTGGCCCATGGGAATGGAGCAAGCCCTTATACCCAGTGAAAACCTTCCCCCGCCCATCCCAGACCCAATGAGAAGCTCCAACCCACTCCAGGTTGCGTGACAGAGCTCTCTCCTCACTTGTCAGCATTTTGGCAGCAGTGGATGCCCATATGGAGTATTTACACATATGCCTAAATGACAATGCCCCCGAGTCACCATCTTGAAACCCTTTTCTACATCCAAAGAGTCCCTCATGCCCTCACATGCCAGTTTTCCACTGCAGCCTGAAACACAAAGTCGCCAAATTCTTTCTCTTTCTGGATGCAGACTGAGGCGAATGAAACCACATGGAGGAAGCAGTAGCTGAGCGTGACCCCCGTGAGGATGCCTGTGCAGGTATTGAGGTGCCACCCCAATGATCTCAGAGCTTCCAGTTCTCGGGGTGCCTGAAGAGAGCTGGATTCCCCACAGAACCTGCTCTCTGTCACCACATTGGGACACCCCTTTTGGTTTCCCCACCAACCACAAAGGCTTTCCTAAAAACAGTTCTGCATACGCCATTATTTGTCAGAGCCAAATATTTAGAAACCAGCCAGATGCCTTCCAACAGGAGAAGGGGATTTTTTTTTTTTTTTAGTTTATTCACACAATGGAATGGAATGTCTTAGAGTAGTGAAAATGCACAGTCCACATAAAAACGTGCATGAATTTCACAGATATTGAATTAAGTGGAAACAAACTCTCACCAAAAATTGTATTTAGAATAAATCTGCATAAAGGTCAAAGTCAAATGGCATGGTGCAGGGGTGCATTCTAAGGTGATAATATGTGGAGAAAAGCAAGGGGGTGATTACCCCAAATTCAGCAGCATGGTTTCCTTTGGGAGTGGGGGTGCAGAGGAAGGGGTTTTGAAAGTGAAGGGGAATGCCGGTAATTCCTGGGGGCTGTTGTGTTCTATGTCTTGATCTGGGAGGAGGTTACTTACACGGAGGCCAAATCTAGAGCAATTCCTCACGCAGTTCACTTAGGGTTTTTGCATGTGTCTGAATGTGTGCTATATCCTCCAACCATCTTCCAGAGAAGATTTTAAAAACAGTTCCACAGAGCATGTCCTTTATACTTGTAATGGCAAGCGGTCCAGCAGGTAGAGATGTCATGTCACCCTTTCCCCACTGCCATTATTCCTGCCTTCTCCGCACTACCTCAGACTCAGGATCCCAATCTCTTTCTGCTGGTAGGTATCCAAGAGCCATCATGAGCGTCAGTGGATGTACATGGATATTGGCAGGTGGAGAGGAAGGCCTTCGCTTCTGCATCAGTTTGAGCTCTTCTTCACCCAATGAAAGACCAGTTACATCAGAGGAACAGCAGTGCTTGCAGTGATCACCTTCTGTGTGAATGTGACCTGGTGCGAGAAAAGTTAGAATGTGCTTGTATGTCTGAAGTTCAGCTTCCAAACAGATGTAGCTCTTGCCCAACTGCAGCTCAGCACATATTTTATCAGCAGCTATGGGTCTACAAGTCTGAAGAAGAGGGGATATGTTCCATGCCCCCCAGTAACTGAGAGGAACAGACCCCCAAAACCACCCTTTCGAGGAGAAGTAGAAATGAGAAAAACCAACTAGAGTCTGGAAGACTGGGAGGAGCCAAGTTCAAAAAGTGTGGTCATATTCCAGTGCTGCAAAGTCCGAGGAGACAGAGATGGAAGCAGCCCAACTCCCAGAGCTGTCAGTCCCTTAATCCATCATTGTCTATAAACTATGCACATTTGTCCAAGGACTCCATTAGTCTAAATTGTGTTTTGAAAAATAGTTCTGGGAGGATGAACACAAAACGACTCACAGAACTTATCTCTGGGGACCAGGATGAGTTGAATAAAGAAAGGACTTACATCTTTTTGCTTAATGTGCTTCTAAATTATTCTAATTTTTTATCAGGAGCAGTAATGCATTTGAAACTTTAAATGAAGTTAGATGGAAATAGCTAAATGTTAACTAAGACTAACATAATGACATTGAGCGAAGGGCTCAGTAGCCCCTGATCATGGAAGAGGAAAAGCATCAGCTGGGGTGACAGGTGGGGGGCTGGCTGGGTGAGGACTGAGGATGACTGAGGATGATGAGGACACATACTGGGAGGGAACGTGACCCAGTAGGTGGTGTGGTCCTCACGCTGGTGGAGGTATGAGAGCAGGCACATCAGGAGAAGCTTTTAGAAGCTCCTCTAGCAGCCAGTGATCACACAGAGGTGAGCAAGAAAAGCAAGACAAGGGGAGAGGGCGATTAGATTGGGGTCTCCCTGCCCCTGAGTGCTGGAGCTTGAGAGGTACTTACGTTAACACCTCCTGTTGGGGCAGCCCTTTCCCGATGGTCAGTCAGGGATAAGGAGGAGACTGCACCCCCATCTCCCCACTCTGGAAGCAGAGTGTTTAGCCAAATTGTGTTCCAGTTCACCTGACACAAGACATCTACAAGTGCCCTTTTCATCACCTCCCTAACAAGTATTATCTTTTCTTATGTTTTTTAGCCTTCGTTGACTTGCTTAGCAAACAAATAATGAAAAGACCTGAGTGTGGCACAGATGATATTCCATCTAAACTGCTAGCTGACTCACATCTTTGAGGGTGAGATAGTAACTCTCATCTTTCCATTCTAAGCATGGCACCTGACCTAGAATTAATGTCCAGTGCCCTAGCTCTGTCGTTTCATTTATATTAAAATAATATAAAGAGCTAGCACTTCCTCCAAAGGCTTAAGTAGAGTAAAACTTTGTGAACATGTGGAACCTTTGCAAGATATTGCAAATTCAGACAGCATAACTGGCACCTGGCTCCCATCATCACAAAAGGTGGGACTAACTTATTTCATTAAGATAGCAATTGACGCCCCGGGGTTTTATGCAGCTGGGCTTTGGACCAGTTGTAGCTTAGTGGAGATTTTAATGGAGTCAGAACGTCTAGTCCGAGATGTCTCCACTAGGGGGCGCCTCCAGACCTCTGAGACTTTAATCTAATGCCATCAAAGGAAGGGATAGGAACTTCTCCATCAGGAATCAGTGGGCCAAATCAGCCAGCCACTGTGTAAATAAAGTTTTACTGGAACACCATCACTTTCATTTATTTTCTCCAGGGCAGCATTCACACCAATGGCAGAGTTGAATAGTGTGATAGAGACCTTATTGCCCCGAAAGCCTAAATATTATCTCTTTCTTTACAGATAAAAGCTTGTCCACCTCATTCTAGACCCTCCTCCAGAAATGGTCCATGACACTGACCCATCTACAAAGAAGCTACATCCCTGGGGACAGAACAACATCACAGAAACTCTGAGATAGGCGCAGTTTTTATCCCCACTTTACAGATGAGGAAACTGAGATCCAGAGAGGTTAAATATATTCCCAGAGCCACGTGGTCAGTCATTGTGGGAACTAAGATCTGAACCCAGGTCATCTGTCCTCTGAGAGCCTCAGATCTTCACTCTGTGCTCTATCCTTCTGGGCTAGTTTGGGTTTTCCCACAGCAGTGACTGGGATGTAAAAGTAGGAGTCCTCAGAGACAGCCGGGGCAGAAGGCAGGCTGTCTTTCCTGCCCTGGCCTCAAAAATCACACCCTGTCACTTCCAACACAATCTATTTGTCAAAGTAATCACAAAGCCCTACCCGGGTTCAAGGGAAGGGAAATAAATTCTGCCTTTGATGTGCAGTGACAAGATTCTGGAAGAGCCTGTGGAGAAGAAACAATGCTGTGGCCAGTTTTGGAAAACACAGCCAACTGGAGGAGGTCTCAGCAGGAGGGAAAGATGGGTGATAATGACCCACTATGTCTGAACGTAAAAATGCTACTGAGAAGCTGCTGGTTGCAAGCAGAGCTGGGTGATGAGTATGTTGAAAATTCACACATAAAATAAAGGAATTATTTACTTCATAGCAACAAAAATGGACACAAGATGAGAAGGTAATCACTGTACCTGTGCGAACATTAATATTCAGAAGCATATTTAGTGAGATTAAAAAGAGTGCACATGAATGAGTAAATCTACCAATCTCCCCTACAGATGATGCTGTTTTCGCTGCAAGGACCTGCGGGCCTCCTCCCCAGCTTATGTGGGGGTAGCTTTGGCTGTGGACAGATGCACATGGGTCTCACAGTATCTGCCTTCTCTTCTGTGCTGTTTTATTTCTGAAGAAACCCTATTTTATTGTTGGAGTAACTGATTGTTTTTGCTTAAGACCAAGAATGACTCAGCATAGACCATATTTATATCGTCATAGTAGTGTAAACACTTAATGTTGATTTAACCAAGCCTTGTATTGTGGTTGAAGATGGGATAGGAAGGTGAGAAGTTGGTGAAAGAGTTAAATTGTCACCCTTCACATTAGGAAGTCAGTAAATAATGTTGTGATGAATGAGAAATAGATATTTGGTCCTCCCTTGTGGCTCTGGCTCTGTAAGGCTTAAGGACCTGAGTTCCAGACCTGGAACTGGGGAAAGGAAAAAATAAATAAAAATAATTGCTATGAAAAGGAAACATAAATGACTGCATTTTCACAAGTAATAATTAAACAACTAAATCATTAAAGATACTTCTTCCTCCCCTTCCTCCCTTCCTTTCTTCAATGCTTCTTCTTCCTCTCCCTCCTCTGTTCTCTCTTTAAAAACAACTGCAAAAGTTATAGATATTCGGTCTTAGTCCCCAGTTCCCAGTACAGAGCTTCTGAAACCCTTTACATTTTCTGAGTGATAAAAGAAGTTTCAGTTATTCATAATAAGCCCTTTTCAACTATACCTAAATTTATGCAAATAAGGTAACTTCACCGTCCAGGATGGAGGCTGGTTACCGTGGAAACAGCCTCAGATTCAGGGGTAGGAAACTTCCCCTCTGTCCCCTGGCCCCCTGAACTGGGAGGAGGGCTGGAGATGGAGTTAAGCCCCAATGGCTGCTGATTTAATCAGTTGTGTCTCTATAATGGAATCTCCATGAAAATCTTAAGCGATGCGGTTTGGAGAATCGCTAGGTTGCTGAACACATGGAGGTGCTGGAAGGGGTGTTGGCCTGGAGTATCCGTGCGCCACCCCTACTACCATTTTCTGCCCCAGGCATCAATCCCACTAGGCTCTTCCTGAGTCATCATATTTTTTTATAATAAACTAATAATCGTGAGTAACCTGTGAGCCATTCCAGAAAATCGTTGGACCTCAGGAGTGGGTGGTGGGAACCCGAATTTGTGGCTGTCGGCCAGAAGTACGGTACTTGCCATTGGCATCTGGTGCTCATTCCAGGCAGACAGCATCGGAATTGAGTTGAATTACAGGAACCTGGCTGGGTGGGGGAATTGGTTGGTAGGAGGGAAAACCCACTTGGAAGTGTTTTGTGGGTAGAAACAGACCACAGTGGAAAAGTCTATCATCGAAAGATAAGAAAGAGTTGAATGATACAGATTTATATAGATGGAGGCACATCAGAGAAGACAAACCTAAAGGAATTTAAAGACGCTGCCTCTGCCTTTGGTTTGGACATTAGGTGGAGGGAAGACTGGTGGTTTCTGTGCTGAACTTGATTCAAACCTGGGCCTTCATATATGGTGTTGTGTCTGGATCATCACATGGAGGTCTCTGCAGCCTGTGACCTTCAGGGGCATCAGTCTGTGACCTTCATGTCACCCTCTGCTAGTGTCGTGGTGGACGCAGGTCACCAAGGAGGTGCGCGGTCAGTCCGGGAAGAATTCAGGAGACAGCCAGTGGCAGCACGTGGCAAGTGTATTAGGAGAAGCACAGGAGACCAAGCTTTCTGTGGGCAGGAGAGCTACCGAAGGAAGTGTAGGGGGTGCCTGGTAGAGCAGCAGTTGGATCAGTCCCCTCCGAAGGAGCGCAGGCCGCATACCCGGGGCTTGAGTCCTGAGGGGCGGGGCAGGGGAAAGCACCCAGTGTGAACAGCTAAATACAAATAAAGGTGTTTCTTCCTCCTCTCTCTTCCTGCCTGCACTTTTACCTTGAAAAAAAAAAGGAAGAAGTGTAAGCTAAGGGACTCTCTTGGTGGGAGTTGCTAGGGGCATGGTTAGGGGCTGCTAAGGACAGTAAGCCCCGCCCCACAATGCCTCTGGCTAAGCCTAGCTGGCTTATTCTTACATGCCTGAGGCTTGAATAGTCCATTAATTTGCTCATCCATTTGAAATCCTGCTCCATTATTTTCAAGGTGCCCCCTTTTCCCTGAGCTATCTCTCATCACAGGTCCTCCAAGCTGGCCTCTTCACACAGCAAATAATGAGACACCGAACACGACTAAACTCAGACTAAAGCTGATCCCTTCCCACCAAGCCCAGTAACGCCTTCATTGCCCAGCCGTGGAAAGAGAGCAAGAGTGTTCCCTACAAGCATTGGATTTGCCTTGTACCTGATGAAAGTAAAAAGGCTCACGTAGAGGGTCCTTCCCAGAAAAAAAAATCTACTCCAAGCCCAAATTTGAGTTTCCACTCTAAATGGCAGAAATCTCTTTCACGTCTCTTTTTCATTTTGTTAAAGTAATAATGATAACTAGCATTCATAGAGTGCTTATCGTGGATCAGGCCCCATTCTAACCTCTTAGCATTAAGTAGCTTACTTAATCTTTATAACAACCCCTGAGATAGATGCTAATGGTATTGAGGATACTGTTGAACCATTATTCTCATTTTAAAGAGAAGTGGGGCACAGACAGATTCAACCACTGTGCAAGGCAGCATCACATTAACCTTACAGGCAAAGGTGCTGGTCCCAGAGCGCTTGAGCTGGAATCCTGTCCCGACCATTTTTACCAACTACTTAGCTTTGGACAAGGTAATTAGCCTGTCCCTGCCCCTTGTTTTTCTCATCTGTGAAATGGGATAATAGTTTTTATGCCATAGGGTTTTTCTGAGATGTAAATGACTTTTTTTTTTTTAAGAGAGGAAGGAAGGGAGAGAAGGAAGCAATTTTCTTTTTAATTTAGTTGTTCATCTTGGTTGTTTCCCCTGACCCCAGAACACGAACCTGGGTCCCCAGGATGCTGCAGACCTCGCTGGGCTGGGGACAGCAGACCCAACAGCTACTCCACTGGGGTGCACCAGAAGAAGCAATTTTTTATGGAAAAGGAGGAAGCACTTTTATTTATTTTGTTTGTTTATTTTGTTGTCCTCCCCTCAGTCTCGGGTCTTGAACCCAAGTCTTCGGTCTTTCCATGGTCAATGTCTTAATTGCCAGTTTAGCACCTGGGCCAGTGTTCAAAACAGAGAGGGCAAAAAGGAGGGGACAGGTGGGGATAAAGGGCACTGGAACTCTTTATGGTGGTGGGTGTGGTGTGAAATACACACAATCCAAGGTGGAGACTGAATACCCTACAGTTTATAGAGCAATGTAAGCAAAAGAAATAAATACAATATAATGATTTTTAAAAGGTGCACAGAACAGTGCCTGGGACATCATATTAATTGCATACAATGCATAGTAAGTATAACACATAAAATCAAGATATGTTCCCAGGTTCTGAGCCAGAAGATAAGAGATTTGCACTCTCAAAAGTGGGCTCCAGAGCTGTCACTCACCATAAAACCTATAGTGCTTGTGAAAAGAAAAAAATGTAAGTTAATGGCTCCTGTCCCGGATCCTGATATCCAGTCGCACTGCTCAAAAGGAACCAGTATCAGCAGTTTCTTGGGTGTGAGCCATGCAAGCATCGACACATATTGTTAGTAACTTTTTAAACAATCATTTTTAGAGTTTCAAACAACAATAATAACTCGATGTCCAGTTCCTACCAGCC
This sequence comes from Solenodon paradoxus, assembly GCA_004363575.1. Lineage (NCBI taxonomy): Eukaryota > Metazoa > Chordata > Mammalia > Eulipotyphla > Solenodontidae > Solenodon > Solenodon paradoxus. The sequence continues at coordinate 10,331 of RJWH01002638.1, forward strand.
CCTCTGTTACACAGGCAAGAAATATATCTCGAGAACGCAACCATGTTTCCATCTGCACTGAAGGATTTATGTTCTCAGCTGTGGGACAGAAACCAGCATGATTCTTGGCAAGCGGAGAACTGCAAACAGTCTCTTCAATGTTATCACCTTGTGCTAATGTTGAATGCATGATGTCTAAAACGTCAAAATTTAGGAGACGCAAAAGGGACACATTAAGAATATGAATGCTTCTTTTATACTGCAGACACATGGCGCTTAGGAATAATGGGACTGAAGCAGATTCAGATGAAGGGAGAGAAAAAGAGAGGGAATACTGTTAAACCTACTGTGCTATAGGTAAATGTAAAAAAAAATTCTATTGTGTATACCTCAAAACAAATTAATGTCAAAACGCAATACCTCTTCAATAAATACATAAAAGCAGATTCAGAAAATATGTGTTAGTGCACCGGATACATTAGTTCTAGGCAACTTCAACGATCTGCTTGGAGCCTGGGAATTAAGGAACAAACTTTGGAAATGGCAGGGGAATTTTCTTCTAGAATCAGCACAGGGTCGGATAGGGATTGCCCAGCTGTCAGTTACAGAGATCCAGGTCGAGTTATTGAAGAATTTAGGGTTTGTGCTTTGAGGTAAAAGGCTAGAACTGGCAGGGCAGTTCCACAGCTATTTGGGGTCCAGGTTCCTGCTGATACTTTGCACCTAACGTGAAACCTCGAGGTCAGAGTTCTTGTTCACGGCTATGGAATCTGATGGATCTCCCTCTCTCCTGAATCTTGCCCTTTTAAAGAGCTTTCCAGAACAGCCTACATCTTGTTGACCATCCTTAACTGCAAAGGAAACTGCAAGAGACATGTTGACTTCCAAGTAAAATCAGCTTTCTACCACTGAAGACAAAAAAGGTGGAGGAGAATGGTTGTTATCTGGCATCCAGCAGTCTCAACAATGGATGCTCTCTCAAGAAAAGATATGACTTTGCTTAAGTAGGCACGAAGTCTTCATTTCCCCAAACTCGCAGCTCCCCTGGGGTCTCTCTGTGCTAGCCATGGCATCGTTCTCCACCTAGATGCTCAGGTCAAAACCCTAAGACCCCATTTGGGTCCTTCCTATACCCTAGCCCCTCTTCACACCAGGAGTTTATTTGTTTTGTTAACTCTACCCGCCAGAATATGTCTGTGTCTTTCAAAATCGAACCTCCATTGGGGCAGGGTGTGTGGACATATACCTGAGGAACAGGGAAACTGCACATATGGGAACCTACGAGTTTATTTTAATGTGTAAAATCAAAGCTACTGCAATAAAAAAAAAATCAAACCTCCACTGTCTCCCCCATCTTAATCCTAACCACCTCACTTCCTACCTGGTCATCCTGTTTCCACTCTTTTTGGTATGTTTGTTTTTCTATTTTTAAAAGGGAAGGTGCAGGCAGGAATGAAGGTTAGCAGAGGCAGGCAGGAAGAGAGAGGAAGAAGTATTTTATTATTGCATTCGGTTCTTTATCTTGGTTGTCCCCCGGCTCCGGGACATACACCCAGGACCTTGGGATGTATGTGGACTGTGCCCACCCCCGACTCCACAAGGGAGCGCCACTTTCACTTTTTAATGGCAGGTCCTTGGGATCCCCCAGATTTATAGACTCATAGTCTCTATAGAGAAGTGACCCAGGAAGCTGCGCTTTTTACAAACCCTTGGGTAATTCTTTTATTGTTGTTGTCATTATAGCAAAATGTACGTGAGATAAAATTTACCATCTGAACCATTTAAAATGTTTACGTCAATGGCATTATACGCAGTCACGGTGCTGCACACCTGTCACCACTGTCCAGCTTCAGGACCCTTTCACTGCCCCCTGTGGAAACTTCCTACCCATGAAGGCAGGCAAACCCATTCTCTGCTCCCAGACATGACTCTGTTTCTGTGTCTATGGCTTTGCCTATTTTGGAGACTTCATATCAGTAGAATTATATGTGGTCTTTTCTGTTTTACTTCTTTCACTTAGCACAACATTTTCAAGGTCCATTCAGGTTATAGCAAATATCAGCACTTCACTCCTTTCAATACTCTGTTGTCTGGATAAATCGCTTTTTATGTATTCATCAGTTAGTACACATTTGAGTGGCTTCCACCTTTTGTCTATTGCAAATAATACTGCTCTGAATATTTATGCATAATAAATATTTTTGCTTAAACACCTGCTTTCAGTCTCTACCAAGGAGCGGAATTTATGGGTCATGTGACAATCTACATCGGACCTATTTGGGAACTGCCACACTCTGCCTCCTTTATTTTCCCCACACAGTGACCAAAATGACTTCTTTGAACATTTAAAACACATCATTTACAACCTCATTTCAAGCTTTCCAGTGGTTTCCTATACTCCAGCATAAAAGCCAAGCTCCTTATACCATCCTATATATATATATATATATATATATATATATATATATATATATATATATATATATATAGTCCCCCAACCCACCTCTTTCTCCAGTGTATCTCTTCACCCTTCTCATTACGGAACAATTTCTGCTTCTACCTCAGGACCTCTGCATATGCCTTCTCCTCTACCTAGAATGGTCTTCCTCCTGACCTTTCCAGGGGCACACTAGCTCTCTGACCCCACCTCCACAGGGGGACTCCTTGATCACTTTATCTAAGCTAGTCCCACCTTACCGTCAATCACTGTCTGAAAATCACATGGTCTGACTTCCTTTGCAGCACTTCTCTGTATTTGAACCCAAGGCACTAACAGATTTGCATGTTGGATGGCCTCCTCTCTTGATGTGGGTTGCTTGTTTTGCTAATCACTATAACACCTGCTGTCTCTCAGTGCCTGGCATATTCATATCATAACAAAAATGAATAATTAATTAATTTACTCAAAACAGTCTGAACTATTACTGAGTCAGGAAAGAGGCTGATAGGGGTTTCAGTGAGAAGTTGATGAACTGAGTATGAAATTAAATAACTTTGTGAATGATTTTTTGGGCTAGGCTCTGACAAGCAGACTTCTTAACTATCAAATTAGTGTGCACTGAAGTATGAGAATTCATATATAAAATTGCAGGAACATGGAGAAGAAGCTTTAATTAAAATACATACTTAAGTGATTAGAAACTGGCAATTTCCCAACAGGCAGAATGGTTAATAATCAAGTGCAAGCACATGGACCTCACCACTTAGAGGCTGTGTAACCTTGAGACGATGATTTCACATATATGAGATGGGCTTAATAAAAATTCCTAGCTCATAGGTTTATTGGAAGAATTAAATGAGGCAGTGCTTGCAGAATGCTTAACCCACTGTGAAGTGCCCACTAGTATTATGCTTTTGTATTTACAAGCTAGTTAAAATGCAACATTTCAAATGGTGTTGTTTAGAGCAATGTAGCTATTAGAAAACTTAGGTAATTGCTGAAAAATAAAATGTCAAATGTATAGTATGCTCACTGGATATGCGGGCTCACTTACAAATCTTTTGAGAAAAGTTCATTGAGTAACTGCTATGCAGTAGACCATTATCAGAGTCAGAAACAGAGATCTGACCTCTACCCTCAAGGAGAGCACACTCTGTGCTGAAGTCCATCAGAAAGAGGTCACTCTAAAACAATAGGATAAATAAAGTGGTTGGAATAATTCCAGGAAATTTCCAGTGCTTCCAAACACTGATGACTATCAGAAGCAATCTCCCAGGAAGATGAGCATTGACGCACACTGTGCTAGAAAGTGCTGGTTGTATCCCAAATTCATCTCCTTCCTTCTGAAAAAAACAGAACTTTCCAGACTCTCTTGCTCCAAGTAGACTAGGTTCTGATCAACAAATGTGAGGGAAAGAAATGTCTGCAACTTCCAAGCAGTATAGACAAGTGGAAGGCATGTACCCTCCCTCTTCCCACTTGCCTTTGCCTGGAATGCAGACATGGTGATGCACCATATTGGACCACGAAGAAGACAGTTACTTCCTAGGAAAGGCAGAGCAACAATGTGGAAGGAATCTGGCCTCCTAAGAGACATGCAGAACGGAGCTCTCAGGTCCTCTTTGCTGTTTAGATGAGACAGAAATAAATGTCTACTTTGTTTGAGATATTATTTTTGGATCTCTGTGACATGCAAATAATTCTATATCCAATACAATACATGGGACTTCTGACCCTACTATTGGGACTTACATTACAATAGGTCAATGGCGAAGCCCAGGTGTCTGTGTCATTTTTGTTTCCCAGGTAATATCCTATAACATTCAATTAGTTGGGGGAAACATTGAGTTGCAAATGGCTCAACAAATCACTCATAGTATAGATCTGGAATAGAAAGCTGGAACTAACCAAGCAAAGATTGGGGAGAAAGTTTAAGCTTAGAGGGAAGTCAGCATTAGTAAGAAACCACCAGGTACCCATGAGGAAGAATCTCAAATGTTTAACATTCCTGGAACATGAAGCAATGAGAGTGAAGGAGTAAAAGATGAAGTTGGAAAGATTACAAAGTTACCTAATATTACAGAAGACCTGGGAAAGTACCAAAATACTTAGACTTTATACATTATGGGGAACTACGAGTTTAAAGAAGAGAAATTCAATTAGACATTTTTTGTATTATCTAATTTATACAAGCTAGAGTTGTCTTTTGGTCTTTTTAAAATACATATTGAGATCATTTGATTTAAAATAATATAAACTCATAGGTAGCGATTCCCCATTCCTCAAATATATGCCAACACACACTGCCCACCACCCAATTACCAAAAGCTCTTCACCTTGCTAATCAGACATTTGGAATTGTTTTAAAATGTTTAACAACTTAGAATGTGTGTCCTTACATGTGTATAAACATTTTTACCAATGGGTTATGTTATACATCTTATTGTGATTTTTTTCCAGCCCTTGTCTCACACCCAAGTCCATGACTTTCAGAGTCTGCACCTTAGCCACCCAAGCTACATGGGGGCATGCATATTGCTATCTTTTAATGAAAATAAATATTCATCTACAGCAGCATTTTAAGTGGATAAACACCATCTCATTTATGAATATATTATTTTTAACCAGTCTTACAGTGGTGGCTTCATTCTGCTTCAATTTAGCTAAGCTGGAATTATATTTCCAAGAGTTCCTCTCCCTATGATCTGGCGTAAGCTGGCCATGAGAAAAATGCATGCGAGCTTTGGGAGATGGAAGCGAAGGTGCCACCAGGTTCATGCTCTGGGGCTTGGTATATTGCACTGGGACCACTCACGCACTTTGTAGCTGATCTGCTGGCTCATCATGTCGGCGAGGGCCATCAGCCGGACCTGTGGCTCCTCAAACCATCTTGGATCTCCTTTGGCTTTTCCAAGTCCTGGGTCGAGTCCATGTGATGAGTGACAGCTTCTCCTGCTAGGTACTCACATCACCAAACTGAATGGAAGTGGTAACAGATGCAAGTCCCAGTTTTCCCTTGTAGGCTCCAATTGGCCTCACGTGTTCCATGTCATCCTTGCATGCCACTATTTCATGTGTATTTTTCCTTCCCAACTGCTGACTCTGCTGACTTCAGTCCAACACCAGATTCAGAAGATTCACCACCTTACGTACACTGATAACCTGCTCCCACAATTGCATAAGATCTAATCCCTGTGAAAGTCCCTAATCCACGTCTCTCATAGTGGTTCTACTTTTCTGATGTAACTCTAACTGAACTCTAACCTGTTCTGTGCACTGGGATTTCTGGGAAGCAGACCCTGAGACAGTGTTAGGAGAGGTTGACTTTGAAGATAAAATGATTAAGAAGCAGGATTGATTAAAGAGAATCCTAGACCATGATGCAGGTCTACCTGCCACCTAATGGGAGATACTGGAGCAAAGTTTCCCACTAACAGTGTCCCACATATGAGCAAAATTCTTCAAGTCCTGGCACCTCGCTTGGTCCTTAGTTAGGTCTGCCTGAGAGGAGCCTGGCCTCAGTTTGTGAGCTGAAAGGGGACAGGGAGGAGTAGTCCAGCCCTTATGGTTTCTCTGCCAAGGTGCCATACCTGTGGGTAAAGCCATGTTGGACCCTCAAGATCAACTCATTAGCTAACAGAATATCAGAGTGACCTCAGTCAAACCAGATGCAAAATGAGAACTGCCCAGCTGAGCCCTGCCCAAGTCCCTGCTCCACCAAGTCACCAGGTATCATAAAATGATAGCAGCTTTAAGTTGCTGAGTTTGAGGGCGATAAGCTGTGGGGCCACAGAACATCATGTGATAGGCAGCGACTGTGGGAGGCATAGACTTTCCTGCCCTGTGGGTATCAGGTTGGAGTGTGACTTGCTTCAGTCAATGGCATTCAGATAGGCCAGGTCCACACAGAAGCTGGAAGCGCCATTGTTTCCTGCAGATCTTTTGCTTTTACTCTGCTCAGAGTGCCATGTCCTGATGGCACTCTTTCAGCCTGGGTCCTCCAGCATGAAGACAAGTGGAGAAGAGCTGCAGTTGACACATAGCCAACAGCATGGAGTCTAAGCAAAAATAAACATCTACTGCTGTCAGCCATCGAGAGTCAGGAGTTGTCCACTAGCGCAGTCACACTCAGAATAACACATAGGTGTCATTTCTCTCCCCAGCTTTGTCTAGAAAATCTATTTCCCATGATAACATCTGAAACTGTCAGATATTCATTTTCCAGTCTCCTTACAACTAGAGATGTTCTTGTTTTGACCAATGACAGGTAGTTACCAGGGGAATATCATTCAAAGTTTTCCTCCACAGTTAAAATAGAGGGACACGGAAGGAGCTATCTCTTGCTGGCATGGCTATCCACTCAAACACCTGTTCTAGACTCTTCCTATGAGGATGTGATGGCTAGAGCTACAGCAGTCATCTTGTCACTATGAATCAGCAAACCAAAGCATTAAAAAGCAACATGCTGAGGAATAGAAGAATAAGAGATATTGAGTCCTTGACAAAATTGTTGAACCATTCGACAACTCAAATATGGACCACCAGAAACATCTTATAGTGTGAGATAATTGCCTTGATTATAATTGGTAAGCTACTGTAGTTGGTAATTCTGTTATTTGTTACCTCCTCCCAAGTATATAGCTATCTTATATCACTAGTCTATTGTTATCTGTTGATTTTGCTTGCCCAATTTATAGCCCCCTTCTCTGGTAACGGCATTCTGATTTTCTTTTAGAGAACACACATGTGTGCGCGCACACACACATACACACATACTGCACTTGGTTCAAATGAGAATGACAGTAATTTCCAGTTCCTGGGAGCATGTGATGATGCCTGTCAATCATCTAACTGGGTACAATGATGGGCTGAGGTATACTTCTGGAATTTTTGACAGAACAGTTGGGAAAGAGAGGTTTCATTTTCCTTGAAATTGCTGTTTAAGAATAAAGTCAACACATGCCCACTCTCAACACTACTATTCACCATCGTATTGGGAGGTTGTAACCAGCACATTTAGGCAAGAAGAAATAAAGGAAACCAAAGTGGAAAAGAAGTAAAGTTATCTCTATTTGCAGATGACATGATAATAATATACATAGAAAACCCTAAAGACTTCACCAAAGAAGAACAACTATTAGAATTAAATAATAAGTACAGTAAAGAAACAGACTACAAAATTAATATACAAAAATGTGTTGTATTTTTAAATGCAAATAATGGGATAGAAGAGAAAAATTAAGAAAGAAAGAGAACTATCCCATTTCCAATAGGAACAAAAAGAATTAAGTACCTTGGAATATACTTAACAAAAGAGGTAAAAGACCTGTACAAAGAAAACTACAAGACTCTATTAAAAGAAGTATAGAAGGATATAAAGAGAAGGAAAGATATCCCACATTCGTGGTTGGGAAGAATTAACATTGTTAAGCTGGTCATCTTTCCTAACTCAATCCTCATCAATATTCCACTGGCATTTTTTAAGAAATAGAACAAAAATTTATATTTGTATAGACTCACAAAAGACCGTGAATAAACAAAGTAATCATAAGAAAAAAAGAACAAAATTGGAAGTATCACATTCCCAGCTTTTGAACTCCATACAAAGTGATAGTGAATATAGATACTAGAATAAAAATAGATACACAGATTAGTGGAAACAAACTGAATCACCAAAAACAGACTCATACCTATAGAGTCAATTAATTTATGATAAAGAGCCCAAGAGTGCACAATGAGAGAAAAAAATGTCTTTTCAACAAATGGTGTTTGGTAAACTTGACAACCATGTGGCAAAAGACTGAATCTAGACCAAGCTCTAAGATCACACACAAAAAATTAATTCCAAATGGATTGGAGACTTACAGGCAAGACTGGAAACTATAAAATATTTGGGAGAAAACATAAGCAATGCATTCCATGACATCAGCCTTGGTGAGGTCTTTGGGGACTCAACTCCAGTAGCAAGGGGACAAGAACAAAAATAAGCAAATAGAACTACATCAAACTAAAATGCTCCTGCACAACAAGAGAAACTATCACCAAAACAAAAAGGCATCCGACTGACTGGGAGAAGACATTTGTACACCATGTATCTGACAAGGGCTTCATACCCAACATAGATTTAAAAAACAAAACAAAACCATGAAACTCAACAACAGAAAAACAAGCAACCAGATCTAAAATTGGGCAGAAGATTTGAATAGACATTTCTCCAAAGAAGATACACAGATGGTTAAGAGGCACATGAAAAGATGTCCCTCCTCTCTTGTTGCTAAAGAAAAGCAAATCAAAACGAGATAACACATCACACCTGTGAAAATCACCATTATCCAAATAACTGAAAACCACAAACGTTGGTGAGAACAGAGAGAAAAGGAACCCTTTCATACTCTTGATGGGAGTGTAAATTGGTGCAACCATTCTGGAAAGCAGTATGGAGATTGCTCAGAAATTGAGAATGGATATTCCATAGGATCCCATCATCCCATTTCTGGGTATTTGCTGCAGAACAAAAACACTAATTTGTGAGGATATCTGCACACCTATGTTTATCACAGCATTACTTACAATAGCCAAGACTTGGAACTGATCTGGTAATTTGGTGGTGGGTGTGGTGTATTACCATGTATTTGAGGAACTATGAACTTGCACAGCTCAACATATTGTTTTGTAAATCAAAATTACCTCAATAAAAAAATAAAATCAAACCAACACAGAAGAAACTAGAGCTGATACATGAAAAGATTAATGTCAAAGATAGCACTGAGCCTCGGAGACTCTCCTTTGCCTGATCTACCTTTGAACTCTTCTTTCAGTTATATGAACCAATAAATTCCTAGTCTTTTATAAGCTGGTTAACAACTGAAAGAACCTGACTGATACAGAGCAGAGGCCTAGTTTATAGATGGGGCCAAAGCACCCCACTAAAGCAAGGTGGGAGGAGGAAAAGATAGAATAACCCAACAGAGGAATGCTATTATCTGTCTTTTTCATAGATAATGGGGGCTGAGGCACTGAAGGGTAAGGGTACTTACCCAAGGTTGTACATGAGCCAGGCAATGAGTCCAGATTTCATTTCAAGCCTAGAAGGACTCCAGCACTCAGGGTACTTTTACTGAACTACACCATTCTCGGGGTAGATATGTATACTGCCCCCTCAACATCAAAAGATTTACTGGTGTTGGGTAGAGCTGAGGGCAAACTAGTTTCCTTCTATTTAAGAGTCAAGTTCAGAATTCTGAACTATGTCCTGATCAGTTAAAAGAAGCAATCATCGAACTTGGTCTCCCCCCATCACTCCTGAGGTCCATCCACTTGCCTCTCTGCCCAGGGCTCCCTACATCACTGTCTCAAGTTCAGTCACTCTGCAAGAGCCTCCTCTGGAATTCTCTTCAGTGTGTGTGATGGGACGCCCCACGAAGTTCCAGCTCAGCTAAAGCCCTTCCCAGCAGTCCAGGTGGAACATGCTAGAATGATGCCGCCCTGTCCTACTGCCCAGATTACCCCCTCCCCAGGCAAAGATCACTCAGGCGGGTGGCCACCAGCCCCTCCCATGAGCTCTGTCATCTTCGCCCCTCAGGTGGCCATGTGCACAGGCCCTATCTCCAAGCTCACGAGTCTCACCAAGTCTGAAGACAAATGACCACGGAGGGTTGTTGAGTTTAACATTTCTAGCTTTGCTGTAATGAAGCACCTGATGTCACACCCTTCTCCTCGTCCTGGACCTGGCCAGTCTCCATCTGACCAGGATGTCAGAGCAAGGAGGGTGCCTCCCATGTCCCTGCAGAAGGCAGGCTCCAGCCCGGACAACTGCCTCAGAACCCCCAGTGTGGTTCCCAAAATGTGGGGCCCACCACTCACTTCACAATATGAGTTTCAGCAGTAACCTCACAGCTTTGAAGTCCCACGTGGAAGGGTGGGACCCTTCTCAATGTTTCCCCCATTCTTCAGATTGCCAAAGAGAAGCTGTGTTCGGGGTAGGTTTGTCTTTTACTTGTTCATCACCCTTTTTGACATTTGTGGGCGTTTCTTTGTGTGCATTATTTTTGCATATTTTATTTACAGCACTGGGTGCTGTTTTCTAATTTACAGGGGTGATAGTGTTTCCTGTAAAAGCCCAAATATGTCCCTTCTAGATGAGTATATACACAGGCAAATTGTAAGAAAATAAAAGCAGTTAGCGGTGCTGTGTGGCAGGGGAATGCCGGTGGTCAGGTGCAGGGGCTTCCTGCTGGGGTCACCCCTGCCCCTGCAGGCTCCCCCCAACCAACCCACAGACAGCCCTGTGGGCGCTGATAGTAACCGTTGCTGCACCCCACCCCACCCCACCCCCATCCACCAGAACAGCATGCGGGCCCCTGAGGAACCCCGTGGGCCCTCCAGTGCAGATTTGCTAGAGACTTGAGGGCTCTCTAACGAGGTCAAAGAGTTTGAACTTGGTTTTTACCAGCCCCAGGTCTTGAACACGGATTCATGGCTTGCACAGCCCTTTCGGAACCTGGGCCTGAAGCCACCCAAGCTACAGAGGGTGCTGGGTCTGGACATTGTAATGAGATGGTGCTTATCATCTAAGTAATTTGAAATTTTGGAGAAATGCTCTAATGGGGGGAAAATGCTGTAATAAAAAGTGCGCTCTCTCTCTCTCTCTCTCTCTCTCTCTCTCTCTCTCTCTCTCTCTCTCTCTCTCTCTCTCCCTCTCCTCTGCCTTCTCCTTTCCCCTCTATTTCTATGTACCAATCTTCTTTCATAATGCCTGGAAAAATAGCCACTGAGTGAGTTTTCTCCCCTCCTCCCCTGCCCCCACCTTTAATCAGGGTCAAAGACTAAGTACCAAGCAATCAGAAAGTCTTTGTTCATATGACAATCCTCTGACAGACTCACAAAATTTCCTAAGGAATCTAATAGCCTTCTTGCCTAGGCTGACCATCTTTTCTTGAGACAAAAACGGGAAGGGGCTTTAGGATCCGCTCCACAGACTGGGCCCGGGGCAATTCGACTGCCCCTTTTGCCCCATATTAGGGATGGTCCTCGTTTATTAAAAATGGGACAAAACTGACCGTCAGGAAATATGAAAACAAACAGTCCTGTCCTGTTTAACACGGTCCATACGCTCAGCCTCCTCTTGCCTCCTCTCCTCAGCCACGAGACTCATCTGTCAGAATCATACAGAGATCAAAGCGCAAAAGCTCATCACTTGGACAGTCCCGTGCTCAGTCTCCAGCCTCAGGTACACAGTCTTTCCGTGGCATCGGACTCCCTAAAACCAGACACTGCCCGTGGGACAGTCCTCTACCACTTCCTCATGCCCTTCTGAGTGCCCATAACCACAGCCAGTGTGAGTTTGTGTTCTGCAAGCTCTGCTAAGCACATCTTAGGCTGAGTGTCCCCAGAAGCGCCCTGGGACAAGGACTTGAGAGCAAGCTGTTGATGCGTGAGTTGATGTGGGCAGCAGTGACAGGGAGGGGACCTGAGACAGGACAAAGAAAGGAGCCATTCCAGCAGCCATTCCAGGTCAACGCTGTAGGTACCTAGAGCTCAAACCAGATGGGGACTTCTGAGTTGGATGAGAAGGCGAATCTGTCTCTAAACTGCCCCAGCTGGAGGGGAGGAAACTGGGTATTGACCCACCGATTTCCACGTGCCATTGTTTGAGGCTGCTCTGAGGGTTATCAGCTTCCTGGCACTTCACCCTGACCCCCCACAGGCAAAGTTCCGGGGCAGAGTATCACCTGAAGGCCACTGGATTTCTTCAGGAAACGAGCAATGGAACTACCATGGCATCCAGCCATCCCACATCCGGGTATGCATCCAAAGGATAAGAAACCACTCTCTGGAAGAGATGGCACCCCTGTGTTCATTGCAACATTAGTCACAAAAATCAAGAGAGGGAGGTGATCCAGATGTCCATCATGGATCATTGAGAAAGGAAATGGGGACTAGACATGCACTGGACTATTCTTCGGTCTTAAAAAAGAAGGAATTCCTACCATTTGTGACAACATGGATCGACCTGGATGACATTAAGGTACGTGAAATTAAGTTTGTCACAGAAAGACAACCACAGCATCATTCCTCTTATGTGAGGCACCTAAAAAAGTCATAGAGAAGCAGACGTAGTGGTTGCCGTGAGGTGGGGAGGAAACACAGGGTGCCATGGATCAATGGGTATAAAAAGGATTGTTCTGCAAGACGAGTAAGTTCCAGATCTGCTGGACATGGAGTGTCTGTGGGTTCGACAAGGGATTGCATGTTTCAAACCGTGTTCAGCAGCTAAATCTCATGTTACGTGTTCCTACCCACACACACCAAAAGCAAGACGATAAAATAGTCAAAAAACAAAAGAACACAAGGAAATTTCTGGACATGATGGGTGTTCATTATCTAGACTGTGGTTTATAATCTGGATTGTGGTGCTATATACAAGTATATGTATATATACATTCAAATTCGCCAATTAAAATCCAAATTCAAATTGTATACATTAATTATGTGCAGGGTTTTGATGTAGCAACTCTACTCAATAAAGCTGGAATTAAAAAGAAGCCACCAGCATGTCTGATAGTGGCGAATGCTGAGCAGATGTTGTGAAATGTTTAACAACAGACTCTCCTAAGGGAAGAGCCTGGCCTATTGCATCTGCCAATGTCTGTGGTGTAAATATCCCCAACACAGCCAATTTCAAGCTACTAAGCAACATCACTGAAAGCAGAGTTGGGAAGCTAGGAGCACATTTATCTCTGCTGGGCTGATGCAACACAACTCTGATTCAGCCCTGTGAGGGGATGGCCGAGTCAACCACAGCATCTCCTGGAGGCACAGTTACACACAGAGAGTTTCCTGGTTTATGTGACTTTTACATTCCATTCTGTGATATGTCCATTTCCAAACATCTTACCCTGAAAAAAAAATGGAATTGCTCTCTAAATCTTTGAATAACTTCCTACTCTAGGAAGGAATGTCTTATTACTTTTATATCACCCCCTGCCCCCATCATGCATACAGCCTCAATAAAAATCATTTAAGAAGCCAGATTTTATGAATTCCTCCATTTAGTCAACCAAACGGTAAAGGATATCTCATTTTGCCTGGCCATCATCAAGTGCCTCTTCGTTGCAAAACAGTATTTCATCTCCCTTTAACAATCAACCTTTACCTCCTCCTGAGTCCTCAGACGCCATTCCCTGACTCTAGCAATTAGCACCTGACACAAGCCTAACCAGCTGGAACACTCCATTCCCCTGCAGGTAGGGACAATACCCCGTTTAGGCCAATGACACTCTTTGCTTGAAATTATGGAAAAATAAAATCTCTTCTTGAGTGATTGCTAAGGCAGTAGGATGAGTGCCTGGAGCTGCTGAGGGGACAAGCCCTCCTGTGAGTGAAACCCACAAAGAGAAAGAGCTGCCAGCTGGAGCATGAGCCCTGATGGTGCCATTTGAGGCCCTCACTCCAGCTGAGTCTGAAGACAGATACTTCCAGATTCTTAATTACAGGAGCCCATAAAATCCCCTTTTTTCTGAAGTCACTATGAGTTGGGTTTTCAGTGACTTGTAACCAAAAGATGGCTGACAGCTTCACAGGTCTGAGATCAAACTAGCTAGACTGTAAACGGTGGGGCACACTCTTCTGGTTTTCTCTCCTTGACCTCAAATAGAATTCCATGCAAAAGTGAAAATACAAGTTGTCATGATGCCAGGTGCACAGATGTCAAGGCCTGACATCTACATAATGTTATAAACCAAAGTTCCCTCCATTAAAATAACAAAAGATTAACGGTGCAGGTGGGGAGGGCAGAGAAAGGATTTAAACAACAATAAAAATACAGTTTATTGGGTCCTGCCTCCATGGGGGTAGAGGGTGAATCCCAAGAACTGGTGTAAGGTAGCCAAAGGCACAAAGGGGTCACTTCAGAATCCGGATGCTCATTTTCTGCTCGATGTTCATCTTCTCTAAGGACTGGGGGAAGAGGGGGTGATGGTCGAGAGGACTGAATCCCAGTTCCCTATGCTTCCAACCTCCCCACTTCCACTCCCAAGGCCCACACATTCCCTGGCAAGCCGTCTCTTTCTCTGACCTCCTCCAAACTGCATTTCCAAGGCTTTTCCCATAGTGTTCAAGGGACACCTGATGTCAGCTCCCCAAGCCCTAAGGGCATTCTGACCTTGGTGAACTCCAGGAAGGACACAGCCCCATCGCCATCTTCATCGGCCTCCTGCACCGTGCGGTCAGCGATGCTCTCCAGCTGCTCTTCCGTCACCTGTACCCCGACCATCAGCCGGAGTACCTGGGAGCGGGGAGAAAAGACATCTTAAAGAGGAGGCACCCAGGTTATTAGCACTCTTCTCCAAACCTGGCCCACAGCACTGCAAAGTGGTTTTCAACTTCAGCATCCATCCCGCATCCATCTTTAACCCCATTTCAATCACTTCCCATCATGTCCCCCAATAATTTCCCCCACTACTCCATCGGAACCCCCAGCTGTCCCTCACTGCCCCACACTCACCTTGACAATATGCCCAAACTCATTCCCCACCCCAACCTTATAGCCCCACCTCCACCCAATTCCCCACCTCACCCTCTAGTCCCAAATCCACCTCCACCTCTTCACATCTACCCCAGAGTTTCTCCATCACAGCACTATTGATTGTGGGGCCAGATAACAACTCTTTGTTGTGTGTATCTTTTGTGTATGTGTGTGTGTGGTGGGGGAATAATCCTGTGTATTTCAGCAGTTTTCCCCACCTCTACCCACTGGATGACATAGTACCATCCCGTACTTCCTTTGTGATAATTAAATATGTCTGTAGATAATGCCAGTGTCCTTCAGAGTGCAAAATAACCCCCAGCTGAGAACCAATGATCTATTCTGAGCCTCAGCCCAGCTGTTCTCCATCTCACTCCCAATTCACCTACACTCTAACCCACCCATTCCCAAGTCCCACTGTATCCCAGTCATCTGCCTCTCCTGTCCATCAGTCACCCAACTCATCCGTACAGTCCCACCATACAACCCTTCCACTCAACCACCCACTTCATACATCATCTCTTGCCCTTGCATTCTTCCTACCTGTAGCATCTCATACCTGGAGATCTTCCCATCCCGATCCAGGTCGTACAGCTGAAATGCAACTGGGAAGAGAGGGAGGGAAAGGGAAGGTGGGTCCTCCCTGATTCTCTTCCCACAGGTCCTCCTGGAGCCCTGGGGAGGTCATCACCTGCTCACTAAAAGAGTAGGGGGTGCCTGGGGCCCCTCACTGTGTGGCAAAGGTGGGGGTCTCCTTGGGGGTCCCCACAAACTCACAACGAAGTTTGTTCATTCTGCTGTTGAGAGGTTCAGGTGCGTCAGGGTCCCTGCTTCCGGCGTTCTCATCATCTACAGGTCGAAAATGTGCCAGCACCCGGACAAAGTCTGGGAACTCCACTTTCAGATTCCTGCGGCGTGAGGGGATGGGACATATCACCCTGGCCTTGCCTTTGCCTCCATCGGAAGCCCCCCCACCTCGCCACCTCCCCATCTCCCCACTCACCCATCAGGGAAGAAGCTGTCTATGATGCGATCCCCCAGGGGGTTCACAGCCAGTGCCCCAATCTCCTGGAGATCCACTCGGCTGTAAGGTCAAAGTTCAGGGGGCGTCAAAGAGGAAAACGGGGTCCGAAAGGCAGACGGGGACATCAGGCTAGCTTCCCTACCTCAGGTAGCCCTTCTTGTTCCTGTCCAGCACCCGGAACCGGTGGTACAGGCGCTGCAGGCTGGCTTGCGAGACTGCGGGAGGGAAGGTGGAGGTGACCCCCAGGGGGGACAGGAGCTCCAGAAACCTTTCCGGGGCCCGGGGCTTGCGGAGGGAGCATTCCACTCAGGGCACTCCCGGCGGAGCTGGTGAGATTGGAGGAGGTGTGGGGCGGCCCTCGGGAAAACCCAGGGGCCGTCAGCCCCTTCCATCCGCCGTCGGCCGTGCTCCCGGCGGCGGTCAGGCCCCCGACTCCAGGAACCCGGACCCCTCAAGCCTGCACGCGGGGACCCGGGTCAATGCGCCCCCAGCCCCGCGGTGCCAGACGCCGGAATCCCAGGCGCGCCCAGCCCTCCGCCCAGACCCCGGTGCGGGGCCCCCGGAGCCCCGGGCGCAGCCCCTCGGGCGGGTCCCGGGCGCACGGCCGCCCCCTTGCAGCCCGCGGGCCGGCGCCCCACTCACAGCCGGTCTCCCGCCGGAGGTCGTCCGCGTCGGGAATCGTCGCGGCGCGGGAGCTCAGCGAGCCCATGACGGAGCCGGAGCGCGAGGCGCCGCCGCGGACCCGGGCTGCCCTCCGCCCCTCCCGGGCGCGGCCGCGCCGGTGGCCCCAGGGCGAAGGCCGCGGGCCGGGCGGGAAGCCAGCCTCGTGAACCCCGGCGTTCCTCGCCTCCCACCCGCCACCCGGCGAATAGAAAACAATGCCCAGGGTGGCGGGGTCAGAGGGCGGGTGCGGACCAGGGCGTTTCAGCCGGAGATCGCGATCGCGCCGCCCTGCCCCGCCGTCCCCCGGGCCGCGCCCCACACCTGCGGGGACCGCGACCCTCCTCCTCCTGCTGGCGGGCCGCCCAGCCCCAGGCTCCCCTGGTTCCGCTCGGTGCCGCAGGCCGGGACCGGCCTCTTCAGCGGGACGCCTTCGGGGGCCTGGGGAGGGGCCGAGGCGAGCGGGAGGGGCCCCTGCGAGGGACCCCCTCCAGGCGGGAGGGCCGGGAGGCCCTGAAGAACTGACTGCCGGGGTCGTGAGGCCCAGAGCAGGGCCTGGGTGGAGTAGCCGGGGCACCGGGCTCGGAGGACTTGGAGTTGAATCCGGCTCTGTGACTAACTCCGGACAAATCAGTATGTCTTGGTTTCATTTCGTCCCCATTGTCGTTTAATTGAGTCAGCGCTTAAATACCAGGGGACTGAACCAACAGTCTAGAGTCTCCTGAGCAGTCAGGAGTGCTGACACCGCTAGGCTGCAGCTCCTGCCTGGTATTACTTGGCAACCAGCAGGGAACAGGTGCCTAGTTTAAACAGGGCGTCGTGGGCTGTTCGCTGCCACCGTCTCTACTCAACCCAGTGAGCGTGCTCCCCGGGCCCCTCTCAGGTTGAAGTTCCAGCCGGGACCCCTGGATCCCAACCGGCATCTGACTGTGGGAGTCTGAGGGCTTACAGACATTACCGTGACCCAGCTTACAGCAAGGCCTCGCGTTTCCCCAGAACTCATCGTGTGTTTTAAGTGCACACCCCAGAAGAAGGAGAAAAGACACCTTAAAGAGGAGGCACAGAGTCTGCTGGCACCCTTCCCCAAACCTGGCCCACAGCACCCCAAAGTTGTTATCCATTTAGTAATCCATCTTTCACCGCATCCCATCACTTCCCACCACATCCCCCCAACGATTTCCCCTACTTCTCCATCCGAGCCCCCAGCTGTCCCTCACTTTCCCACACTCACCTTGGCAATGTGCCCAAACCCATTCCCCCGCCCCAACCTTATAGCCCCACCTCCACCCCGTTCCCCACCTCACCCTCTAGTCCCAAATCCACCTCCACCTCTTCACATCTATCCCAGAGTGTGTGACTGTGGGGCCAGATGACTCTGTTGTGTGTATCTTTGGGGTGGGGGTGGGGGGTAATCCTATGTGTTTAGAATATTTAGCAGCTTTCCTCACCTCACCCACTGGATGGCATCGCACCAGCCCCCTACTCCCCTTGTGAGGACTAAATGTGTCTGTAGTTAGTGCGGTGTTGTTCTTCTCCCCCTCTCCGGGGAGACCGCCAGCACTCTCCTGGAGGGCAGTGGGGACGGGGAGCTTGCTCTTTCGTGCATAAAGCGTAGACTTGCATGCAGTGCATAAATACATACTGCATCTGTGGTGTTCCGATTTCATGGGAGAGGGATGATTAGGGAAGGCTTGCCTAGAAAGTCTCCTGAGGGGCAGGTAATAACGAAAGGGGGCTGAGAAATTCAGCTGTAAAAGAACAAGCACTGTAGACATCCAGTTTTTAATCTACTGGACCCCCCTTCCCCATCATAAACACACATATACTCAATTTTTCCAAGGGGGAAGAAAAGGCAAGCAGTTCATTACAAGGGTTCAAGTTCATACCCACCGGGCTGCTCCTCCAGCCCCAGGCAGAGTTTACACCAGAGAAGCCTTGAAAGTATTGATCTAAGAAGTGCTTGGGGACTTCAGATGCCTCCAAGGATTAAACAGTTGGCATAAGAAATGGCCTCTTCCCTTTCGGGTTCCCCCCAAGGATGAGGCTAGCAGGAAAGCACACCACTTCCCATGAAAGCCAGCAGCCCCCCAGGCCCTCGCTGTGAGTCAGGCTGTGAGTGTTGGGTTGGGTTCTGAGCCCAGGAGTGGGTAAGTGTCCCTGGGAGGCTGTAATAATCACCTCTGGGCAGTTTGGGATGCTGATCTTGGAAAGAGCTTCTCCAGCCTTAATCTCTGAGTCAGCAAGACTGAAGCAAATGAGGCCAGACAGTAATTAACAGAACACCGCCCATCCACACCCCATCATAAGCCTGCAGGAAAGCTGTGTGCTACAGCCCTGTTCCTGTCTCTTGTGAGCCAGGAGGCTCCAAACTTCATGTCTTTTCAGGGCATTCAGAGGGGACATGTTTAAGGGGAGAATTTCATCTGCAGAATCTGTTGGACTAGATTCAGACTAGACATTGGTGTTTTGGTTTGAAGCTACATAAAAGCTATTAGTCATTTTATTTAAAGGAAAGGTGCAGGCAGGAAGGCAGGCAGGAAGAAAGTGGAGGAGGAAGCACTTTATTCATTTTTATTTAGTTGTTCATCTTGGCAATTCCCCCTGGTTCCCGACATGAGCCTGGTCCTTGGGATGTGTGTGGACTGTGCTCTAAGCCGGAGGCAGTGAAGCAAACCACGACTCTGCCAGGATGGACGTGCCACTGGTCACTCTTGATGAAGCAATACTGAAGTTCAAATGGAGAGGTGAAGACGCAAGAATAGTTAGGAAGATATAGGACTCTTACAACTCAGCAATACAAAGACAACCAATTGCAAAGTGAGCAAAACAACATGAGACATTTCTAAGAAGATTGCAAATGGCCGTAAGCACATTAGAAGGTACTCAACGTTACTCATCATCAGGCACATAGGATAAAATCACCGTGGCATGCCACTTCAGACCCATGAGAATGGCTACAATTTGCAGAACAATCAAAAACCCAAAGTAACAAGTTTGGGTGAGAATGTGGAGAAACTGGAACCGTCATTCAATGCTGTATGGAAAAGTTTGGAGCTTACAGTTACCGGGAGTGATTCCACTGTTGGCAGACATCCAAAAGAATGGAGAGCAGTTGTTCAAACAAGCGCTGGTACGTGGCTGTTCAAAGTGGCATTAGTTACTACAGGTGGAACAGCTCAAATGTCTACCAGCTGATGAAGGAATAAACAAAATATAACCATCTACCCATACAATGCAGTATTATTGGCCATAGAAAGGAATGATGTGGCGCACTCTGGTGGAGTAGCAATTTGGTCAGCCCCTTTTGGCCAATGTGGTCTACACACATGCCGAGGACCCGGGTTCACATCCAAGTCCAACAACAAAATAAGCAACTTGATTGAACTAAATAAGTAACTTAGTTGAACAACTAAGTAAAATAAATAAAACACTTTTCCGCCTCTCTCTTTCTACCTACCTGCCTACTCAACCTTCATTTCTGCCTGCACCTTTCTTCAAAAAAAAAAAGTATGGGGGTGTGGAATGATGTATTGCTATATGCTAGAACATGGCTGAACACAAAAAAACTCTACACCAAACAAAAGATCACAAATCACTATATGATTCCATTTGTACAAAATGTCAAGAATAAGCAAACCTAGAGAGACAGAGCGTAAGTGAGTGGTTGCTAAGGTCTGAGTGAGCTAGGGAGAAAGAGAGTTATAGCCAAAGGGTGTGAGTTTATTTTTTGATATGATGAAAATGTTCTAAAATTGACTGTGATGATGATTGCACATATCTTTAGTATACTAGATCCACTGAATTGTAGACTTTAAAGAACGGCTTTTATGCTGTGTGATTAACACTCAAGCACAGTTTTTTTTAAAAAATCCAACAAGAATAACCAGGAAAGCGCTGGCAAACAAAAGTAGTGAGAGTGAGCTAGTTCTAACAGATTTTTAAATATATTATAAAGGTACAATGAGCAATGTGATAAGAGTGCAGGATCAGACAGATGAGAAACAGAATAAAGTCAGAAATAGACTTCAATACATATGGGAATTTGGCCACGTGATGAAAGTGACATTTCAAATCAGTGGGGAAAATATGGATTACTTGATCAATATCATTTGGCACATCTGTCTTCTGGGGTGAAAAATAAGCTGTATATATTTACCTTTTTATACCAAAATGAATTTCAGGTAGAGTAAGATGTAAACGCAAAATGAAATTATATAATCTTAGCTTTTGTTTAATCTTGAATTGGAAAAGACCTTACTAAATGTAAAACAAAGCACAGAAATCATAGATTCATAAAATTGACTATGTGGAAATTAAAACTTCCAAAAGACAGACTTGGAAAGCATTCAGTCTATATAAAAGATAGTTTACTTAAAATACAAAATGCTCTTAAAAATCAGAAAAGAAAGGCATGCCCTGGTATAGTAGCAACTAGTTCAGCTGCCTCCAAAGGAGCACAGTCCACTTTCATCCCAAGGTCCTTGATTTATATCCCAGATCTAGGGGAAGCAACCAATATGAACGACTAAATAAAAATGAAAAACAAAATGCTTCTTCTTCCTCTCTCTTCCTGCCTGCCTATTTGCCTTCATGCCTGCCTGAAACTTTCCTTTAAAAAAATCCAAAGGGAAATGACAAAACAAGAAAAACAAAAACAAAAATATTTTCCTAACAGAAAGAAGTATAATGATGGATAGAAACTAGACTTCTGGTGACAAGCATGCTCAGTACATAGAGATGTTGATATACAAGTCTGTATACCTGAAACCTATGTTATAAGTCAATGTCACTTAAATAAAAAATGAAAAAGTGACCTCAGATGTGAAATAGAAATGATAAATAAGCCTAAAACGATACTCAATGCCACAAAGTTTAAAAATACTAATTAAAACAAGAAAGTATTTTTATCTCTGGTGTGCTCAAGACTGGAAGGATACAGGTTATGAATATATACACATGAGATAAGGCCTTTCAGACTGCACATTTTATGTTGAGTCTGATAGGACTCACTCGGAGGACTTCTGCTGGAGATGAGATAACCTGGTTTCTGTTTTCCTGTTAGCACAAGACTCGCCCCGGCTCTTATGTGTAGACTTAACTGGGGCAAGACAGAAGCGTGGCGACTACTGCAAAAATTCAAGTGAAAGATGGTGCTGCTCAGGTTGCCAGCAGTGGAGGTGGCGAGACGGGGTCAAATTTGGAGCCCATTTTGAAGGAGGAGTCCACAAAATTTGCTGATGTGTCGGATGTTAGAGAAAGAGAAGAGTCAAGGATGACTCCCAGGTTTGGGTCCTACACAACTGCAAGTTTCCATTTGCAGAGATGGGGAAGAGAAGAAAAGGTGCATATCTCACAGGGAAAGATTTTGAAGTCCTTGAGCTGCTTGTCACATATCCCAATAAAAATATTAAAATGAGATATGGGAGTCTGGACTTCAAGAGAAAAGTTAGCACAAAGGTTATAGATTTGCTATGCTATATTCTAATCTTCTTTCATCTCAAAATATTTTACAGTTTTCTCTATGATTTCTTGGACCCATTGTTTTTTAAAGACTGTTGTTTTCTTTCCACATATTTGTTAATGTTCCAGTTTTCCTCCTTTTATTGATTCCTAGTGTCATTCCAGTGAGGTCAAGAAGGATATTTTGTGTAATTTTAATATCTTTTAATTTATTGAGACTTGTTTTGTGGCCTAATATATGATTTATTCAGTAGAACATGTCTTATTTGAGAAAAATGTATACCTGTTGTTGTTAAGAATTACATATATATATATTTATGCATAGATTTCCTTGCTAATCTTCTGTCTAGATGTTCTATCCAATATTGAAAGTAGGGCATGAAGTCTACAAATATTATTATAGTACTATTTATTTCTCCCTTCGCTACTGTCTAGATTTGCTTTGAATACGCCTGGGCTCTGTTAATGAGTACATATATGTTTACAATTGCTATATCTTCTTGAGTAATTGAGAGGACTATCCATTTGGGAGTTATCAAACTATGAAGTTGGATAAGATCCCCAGTAATATGAAAGAAAGGAGAAGAGAAGCCTAAAATGAAGCCCTGTGCCTCTCCAACATTTAGAAATTGAGAAAGAGGGGAAGGAATTGGTGAAGAAGCCAAAGAAAAATAAGGAGTATGGCTTTCCAGCTAAGTGAAGAAAGCGAGTCTGGCAGTAAAAGTCAACACAGCATTCATGGCTCCAGTGTGGATAATCATACATCAGTTTGGGGTTATACATATGTTTTGTTTTTCAAAACAAGAACTGAAAACATTCCTCTCCACATCCGCTCACTAACACCAAGGCAGGTGCTCAGGCCAGTCGTGGAATTCAGCTCCAACAAGCAGAGGGGGTTCACTCTTCTGGAAAGGACCATTAGCAATATTTTGTTTGTGTCTCCTGCAGTCTGTCTCAACTGCATAATTCAGCTGTTGTAGAGAAATAACAGCCACAGACAAATCAAACAAATGGACAAGGCTGTGTTCCAATAAAATTTTACTTATGGACACTGCAACTTGAAATTCATATCTTTTCCCAGTGCCACAAAATATTATTCCTCTCATTTCAATCATCTGGTAAATTTAATTCATTATTTAGCTGTCAGTGCATGAGGATGCTCACCTTAAACCTAGATATTGTGATGATGCAGTGTTCCTGCAGCCATGTTTTTTAAATAGATGCAAAATAATTCCTGGGCCACACTGGAACCGGCAGTTCCTGGGTGTGGCTCACAGGCTGCTGTTTGCTAATCTACTCTGGATGCTCCATATGTTTTGAATTTTTTTCTCCCATTTAAAGGCAAATTCTGGGACATCTGTCAAGTCGGAGTATTTTTCTTTTTATGAGATTTTTAGCCTGGGCTCGCAGAATCGTTGGTCCTAGCAAAAAAAAAGAAAAAAAAAAAAGACCAGATTAATTTTTTAAATAATGTTCTTCTATAGACAATAAATTTATCATGGTTAGGAGGCAATTTCCAAAAGTACAAGAAGTCTGCATGAAGAACGTGATTACTACGAAGGGAGAAAAAGGAAAAAAGAAAGAAAAAAAAAAGGGGGGGGGAATATTAGTAAATCTACTATGCTATTTGTAAATGTAAAAATACCACTGTGTATACCTCAAAACAAGTCACTGTCAAAAATGCAATATCCCTTCAATAATAATAAAAAATAAAACACTAACAAAAAAAAATTATCTCTGGCCTGCTCTGGTGGAGAAGCATTTCAGTCTGCAGCCTTCTCCAGCGCAGTCCACATGCATCCCAAGGACCCCAGTCCCCACCGGGGACCAGGGGCGTCAACCAAGATGCGCAACTAAATTTAAAAAAATAAATGGTTCTTCCTCTTCTCTTCCTGCGCCCCGCTCACCTTCACCTCATTCCTGCCTGCACCTTTCCTTTAAGAAAAATAGATTTTGAAAAGAACATATTTACTTAGAAATATTTTTTACTCATGATCACCTGATTACTTGGAAGTTTCTTAAAAGTATCCGTGAGTGTCATTTTTTTAATACTGGAAGAAAAAGTATTCTGTTTTGTCTCACGTAGTGTTTAAGATGTCCATCCAGAAGCTGCTTAAAAACCTAAAAAAGTTTTTTTTTCCTCTACAATTCTGTGCTCAGCAAGATTGATATGCTTTCTCTTCAGAATTCTCCAGAAAAGCTAGAATTTTGCAACAAGACTGACAGAAGCCAGAACCAGTGAGGTATATCACCTATGCCTCAAAGCCCAATGGATGCTGGCAGGCCCTGGTGGTCCAGCAGTCTACTACACCCCAGGCACAGTCCACACATCCCAAGGTCCTGGGTTCAAGACCTAGGGTCAGGGGGAACAAGCTATGTGAAAAACTAAATAAAAATAAATAAAGTGCTTCTTCCTTCTCTCTCTTCCTGCCTGCGCCTTTCCTTTAAAAACAAAAAACAAAAAAAAAAAGCCCACTGGATTCCTTGGAAACAACTGGCTTTAACCCCACAGTACCAAGCCATCATTTTGATAGAACTTGAGGACAAGTTTATCCTTCTGGGGAGGAAATCTCATCTCAGAACTAAAGCCAAACTGGTTTTGGGTGGAAGAAGACTAAAGAGTCAGGTTTGGAAAAGTAAGTCAGGTGTTCAAAGAGTTTTGGTCACTTACCAGCAAACACGATGTCCATACCTTTTGCAGGACTGTGAGGGCCATTCCAAAGAAGGAATGCTAGATGACACACACCCCTGAAGGGTTTTCCACACCTACCTATGCACACCCTAAACCACGTCCAGCCATAGCAGACACACATTGCCAGTTAGCTTCACACAGATAGCGTAGTCATTCCTCCCTCAACATTAGAAGCAAAGAGGCAAAGAATTTAGCACACTGTCTCAAGTTATCATGTAATTCTTACATGGTAAGAATTCAGGGAAATAGGTTCTTATCCAGGACAATGAACTAATCATAGACAGGAAATTGAGTTCCTAAGTCAATATGTAATTCAAAAACAAAACGCAGTCAAAATTCCCCATCGCTATGAGGCATAGTATAAGTGTTTTGTGTCTACAAGTTGGTGAGGTAAAGCCATACTTGTAATTGAATAAAGTTTGTCATATGATGAGATAATGAAATTGTATGTCCTGTGATGGATAATTGTTCTCATGTCATAACACAATTTACTATTTTTTTCTCGTTTCTGGCTATATAGTAGGATTCAAAGAAGTTAGATAAACATTTGATGCAACTCCAGTGGGTCAGAATCTAAATGCTTAGAAGCATCTATTTCCTCATGAAAAGCTCAAGAAAACCACGTAAGCTATGAACTTGGCGTGTTTTGTGCCTGGAGATATTAGGACATGATGTTCCGAAACCATCACAATTAGCAAGACATTTAGAAATTAAACATCCGATTCATCTGCAGTCTTATGAAGATAAGTGTAAATTAAAGCTGAGATACCACCTCTCACGCTTCAGATTGCGGGGGAAAAAACCACACAGCTGGTGAGACTGTCAGGAAACAGGCATGCTCATCCCTTGCAAGTTGAGGAGCTGGCCTAACCCCTGTGAGATCACGTGACACCGGTAAAATTATAAACGCATCTACTGTTGGACCCAGTAATCCCACTTGTCGGAACTGTGGCTTCAGATACACTTGCACACTTGTGAAGTGGCATGCACACAAGGTTATTTCACGCCTTTTTTTTTTTTTTTTTTTTAAAGAAAGGTGCAGACAGGAATGAAGGCGAGTAGGCAGGCAGGCAGGAACAGAGAGGAGGAAGAAGCATTTTACTTTATTTTTATTTAGTTGTTTACATTAGCTGTTTCCCCCAGACCTAGAATATGAACCTGGGATGTACCTGGACTGTGCTCCTTTGGAGGTGGTTGACCAAACCACTACTCCACCAGGGCATGCCAGATACATCATTGTTTTTTCCAGCAAAAAATAAACCTGGACACTGCCAAGTAAGTGTTAAATGAATCGTGAAACGCAAGGAACCTGAAAAAGAATACTTCCTATGAACTGATGATCTATCAGGTGAAAACAGGGAGAATGAACATGCTCTCCTTTCTGTTAAAAGTTGGAAAAATATCAGCACGCCCTGTTGGCTCAGGCGCTAAGCTGGCGGCTGGGGTACAGACCATGTAAAACCCAGGACCCCCGTTCTCCATCCAGGGCTAGGGGAACAAAAAAAAAAATTAATAAATAAAAGTGCTTCTTCCCCTTCCTTCCTTCCTTCCTTCCTTTCATCCTTTCTTCCTTCCTTCCTTAAATGCTTCTTTCTCTTCTCCCTTCCTCTCTTAATAAAAAATAGTTGAGAGAATATTAAAAATATATGCGCACATACATTCACATTTTCATAAAAAGTCTGAAAGATACCCAAGAAACTAATAAAAGCATTTACCTAGAAGGTCAGAGGGCTTGGAATAACTTAGGTAGATGGATGATAGCTACAGAAGGAAGATTTTTCACTTTATACCTTTTCATAAGGTTAGCTTTAAAGCCATGTAAATGTATGCCCTGTCCAATGATTCAATTAAAAACATTTAAATCCAATTTCAAAAGAAAAGCACTCGGTGTCCAGAACATGCAGACAAACCTCTACAATCTGAAAGGGAAAATATTTCTATACCACTAAATAAACAAAATACTGTATTAAAAGTTAATTCCTCATTATTTCATCCTTGGCGGTTTCATTCACAATTATGTTGAAACTCAAAATAAGCATGCTGCGGGACAGCACTTCTGGAAGGCGCCATAGAGTACAAACCAATCTGCGGTGACAGACAGCAGACCAGCGAGGGGAGCGGGTGCCGGAGCAGCAGAGGGGTGAGAAGGCACGACGACAAAAGAACACGAGACATTGGGGTATGACAGCCGTGTCCACTATCTTGTGTGATGGTTTCTTGGATGTATGTGTGTCAAAACATACCACATGGGGCTTTCCTTAGAGAGAGAGAACGAGCGAGGAGAAAGAAGCATTCATTTATTTTATGTGGTCGTTCATCTTGGTTCTTCCCACCGGGCTCAGGTCGCCTCCCTGGTCCCTGGGATGTACACGGTCCGTGCCCAACGGCTGCTCCACCAGGGCGCGCGGCCACTGTGCACTTTTCACGTGTGTGGTTTGGTATCAATTTCTCCTCAACAAAGCCTTTTAAAGTCAACTTTGCCTTTTTTTGTCTACTTTTGATTTCAACTTTGTTACACGTTATAACATATTCATACGCAGATACTCACGTGAGAACAGGAACTATACATATATAATGTAACATCAGCTTTACACATTCTAAGGGTGCGTGTTACACACTTTCTCACTGAGAAGCACAAGTCAAAAACGCAGGCAGGTGCCTGCGGAGGCCAAGTCCAACCCACCACCCACCACCAGGGCGGAGCCGCACCTTTAACCGCTGCGCTCTACTGCCCCCTGCTGTACGTGGGTTTCATCGCCACCCTTCGTCTCCTCTACGCATGCCTCAAGGATTTAACCCGGAAAGATGAAGAATCCATGAGGAAAGATCTACTGAGAACCAATTTTTTTTTTAAAGGAAAAGTGCAGGCAGGAATGAAGGCTAGTAGAGACAGGCAAACAGGAAGAGAGAGAAGGAAGAAGCACTTTATTTATTTTAGTTAGTTGTTCATCTTAGTTGTTCCCACCGGCCCCTGAACTCAAACCTGGGACCTCGGGATATATGTGGACTGCACCCAACTCCTACTCCACCAGTGCGAGCCCAAACAAATTCTAGACACACACACAGACACACACACACAGCAGGAAGCTCCTCTAGATCTCTCTATCTACCTCACCAGTCCAAAGGGAGCTAAGAGATTAAACCATTCAAAGGCATGAATAAGGAAAAAACAAAAGTGAAATGAGTCAGGTTAAAGTCCGAGCTTCGACAGCCTTGCACAAGGCAGGTGTGGGTAGGAAGGAGTCTTGAACTTCCCTGTAGGCCAGTATTTCCTTTCATCCTTTCTCGGGGTAACTCGAAGAAGTAAAATCAAACTTCTTATCATCCAGGAAGGCCAAGAAAAGTTAACTACAAAAAACTGTTTTCACTATAGTTGGAAGGAAATTTAGCAGTGAGCTCCGAGAAAAGGCCTTAATCCCCTATAGTCAAGGCCCACAATTTTAATGAGGAGGAAAGATGATTCCCCCAGCAAAGGTAGGAACATTACAGGTACCTTTTAACTATCGCTCCCAAGAATTTCTAAACTGGGTGAGCTCATAGCTTCAGCTTAGATCACATTATAACACATGGCTAAGAGTTCAACTCCAACCCAGGTTCCATTTCAAATATGAGCCTAGTCAAGACTCATATTACGGGTTAACCCATGTGCCCAAAATAACCCCAGTTCCTTAGTAAAGCAATTCTATAATCACCCAAATAAGTTACTACCCTAATTATAAATGCTACCACTATTCATCCATTTCTTGCTTCCATGGAAACATAAAACTCACAGCAATATCATTTGTCTCAGGAAAATGGAAAAAAAATCAAAATGTGTCCAGAAAAATCTTCTCTTTGAGGACACACACACACGTGCGTGCGCGCACACACACACACACACACACACACACACATACACACACACATACAACTTGGGATTTGGAGTCAGATACAGCTAATTTAAAATCCTGGCTCTTGAATTTTGCTTCTACGTGTCTAGCAAATGTTAACTCCAAGCTTCTCTAATGCATCTCTGTAACTCAGCTTTGTCACCTGTATGGCAGCTGTAATAGTAACAACTGCTTTGTATAAACTGTTACCAGAAAATACATGGAACTACATAGCACATGTCAAACACGCAGTGACCTTACTTATCATTCCTTCCAGTCTCTTCTTGTTGGGTTAGAAGGACTTATTCAGGAGGGTTGGATTCTTCTTCAGGGTTTGATTCATACTGGTCCTTAAAGGCCTCCAAGATTGAGGCCTCTGTTTCAGCCAGAATCACTCCTGCCTCATTTCTCCAAAGTTCTGAAAGTCAACTGAGCCCATAAGGATTCTCAAGAGCAGGCTCACACCCCCAGATTTAGAAAATACAAGCAAGTACCAGAAACAACTAGGGTGGCTTCCGTGGCTTGAGATCCAAGCACTGAATCTTTCCTGAAGTTCTGCTTCCAACCCCAAAGCAAGAGCCCGGATCCAAAAGTCTGAACTCCTTGCTACTGTTGTCAGTATTGCATGTCGTCAGATATGTGCTGGTGGAACAGACAGAAGACAGACAAGGCCTGACTGCTTCCAGGTTTGCCAAGGTGCTATTTGTCCTCACCGCCCCACCTCTCAATTTAAAACTCATGGGAGAAACCCCCCAGCAAGATGTTAATCCCCTTAGACTCTGGGGGCCAGTTGAGAGACAGGTCTGCTGTCTGGGGACTGTCTCTCCTTTCAGAGCATGAGCCAGTGGTTCTCAAACTCAAGGAAACATCGGAATCATCTGGAGGGTGTGTTACAATCCAAATGACCAGTGCCACCTGCCCCCGCCCCGCTGTACCTCAGGCAGCTAAGACACAGCCTATGGAAGCCATGGACCGGGTTTTGAGATCTAGAGCTGGGGGTAAAAATATATACATTAATTAATTTTGTAAAGACTTTTTAAAATAAAATTCAAATTGTTGGTCCTCATCCTCAGAGTTTCTAACTCAATAGATCTTGAGTGGGGCCAAGATCAATCCATTTGCAAAGAATGTTGCCCACTTGAGATGAATCTTTCCTCCAGAAGAGTTTCTGTTCCCAAAGTCTGAACATCCAGAGACTCTGAGGTTGGTTCCTCTGGAAGCAGAGCCTGAGGCAGGGATCTGAGTGCGGGGCATTTATTGAGGACCTCTCTGCAGGAGAGACCTATAGGAGAGGGAGAGAGAAGCAGGGTAAGGCAGGGGAGGGACGGAGCGAAGGTGTGGTCTTGGGTAATGTGTAGACTTGTCTGATCAGTGGGGGATTCTGGAACATACACCGGGCTGCAGAATGGTCCGTCCTTGAAACCAGGGGCATGGCCTTGTGAGGACAAGAGGAACTTTGAGAAAAGGTGGCTCCCCAGCACGGGGCAATGCGTTGGAGAAGGAAGATGACTGTGGATTGTCAACAGCCAGTGCTCCCTACAGTTGGAAAATAGTGGGAGGACATCATGGAGTCCACTACGCAAGGGAATGACCCCTGAACCCCAAAACAGATACAACTCAAGCCTGAAGCTGAGACTGCAAGGCCGTATTTGTTTGGTGAGTGATGTTTTCTTTGACAGCATTCTCATATTTTTTTAAGATATTTGAACAAAACTGTTAACAAATGAGAATCATCATACTTTACCCCTAAGAACATATATCCATGGGTCTGCTTCTCTATTTATTTTTACTTTTTATTGAACTAAAACTAGCGCTGTGCTGGTAAAGTTTTAATAACAGCTCTCCACGTGCAGTTCATATGTGCACTTTGGTTCATATTTTTGTTTCCGTGAACGACCAGCAAGAGGAAAGGAAAACATCAAAGATGTATTTCAGAACTTCACTCAGATGGCAATATGTCGACAAGTTCTTTGCTGAACCAGATAAGTGGCTTCAAAGACTGGAAGAGCACTCCCTTGATATTTATTTTTCTGCCATTCACAGGCAACATCCTTTTAAGTTTAATCTGCATTATTAAAATTCTCTGGTGCATCCTGGTGGCTTCAGGTGGCTAAAGTGCCATGTAAAACCCTAGGATCTGGGTTTAAGACCCAAGGCCAGGAAAAAAAAGCAAATAAGATAATACCATTAATACTTCAAAAAAAAATAGAACAACCAAGTTTCCTTTATCACTCACTCACTCAGATGTGGTAGAGAGAGAAAACAAGAAAAGGAATGAAATAACTCAAACAAAAAAAATAGACTTTTAATCAATAAAAACAAATTAGTGGCTATAGGAAGAGAAGGGAAAGGGGGCAGCAAACTGGGTAGAGGGGATCAATGGTATAGTCGAAGAAGAACTGAAATGGTGGTAGTAGACTTTGTTATACACAGATGCTGATTTACAATGACATATACTCCAAACCTATATAAGGTTATGGTGACCTGTTCCCAGAGTAAAATTATTTTTTTAGAATCTAGGCAATCAAGAAAATAATAAGTCAAGACCTGCTTTCTAGCATCTGCTAATTTCTATGGTATAAACTCTCACTAGGACTGTTTCAAGTTGCTAATGTAGTGTCTCTGAGCATGGAGTAGGGATATGATGTTTACTAGCAGTCACTATATAGCATTTCCAGGATACAGATACATAGCTGCCAATAAGCTCAAGAGCAGCAAGATAATTAGAAAGTGATGAGTTTTCTGCATCGATTGCTTTTGCTTTAAATATTTAATTGCGAGTTTAAATAATGCCATTGTTTTGAGAGAAGGAAGAAGCATTTTATTTATTTTATATAGTGACTCATCTTGGTTGCTCCCCCGACCCAGGTCTTGAACCCAGGTCTTTGGGATGTATGTGGGCTGCACCAGCCAGAGGCAGTGGACTTTTCTGCTAGGCCACCAGGGCACACCGAATAATGTGATTTCAACGATCTCTGTGATTAACCAACAGGGAGCAAAATTTTGGCAAATGTAACACATAAACCGACTCGCGCACACCAAAAAAAATATGCAGAAAGAAGTGTCCATGCAAACAACACCCACAGCAAGAAACATAACATGACCAGATCCAGAAGCCTCCCTCCAGTCTCTTCCCTCCAACCTTTGGTGCGTAACCAGCACCCTGACTTCCAACAGGAGGATTAGCTTGCCAGCCTTCAAATCACACGCCTGCAGTTTGAAGGCTGACCACTAGAGGCCTCTCACGAGGCAGACAGAGCACCCTCTCCAAGTCCGAAGGAACTTGTGGAGGTCCTTCTGCCTGAGTCAGGGCAGGCTCGGCTGCCTCAGTGGTTCCTTAATCCGGGCGAGGAGAACCCACATCGAGGGAAGAATAGGAGACAGGAAGTATAAGAGAGGTTAAGTTCACAGACTCGGGAGTCCAACAAAGCTAGTTTGCATCCCTGCCTCTCCGTGATTGCGAACTTGGGCGAATTGTTGAAGCACTCTGAAATTCAGTTTACTCATCTGTACAATGGGGACAGCTAAGCCTTCCTTGCAAGGTTGTGAAAACATTAAGTCAGGCCACATACGTGGAGAGTTCATATGTTTGTTTTTTTTCAACAGTAACTTTTTTTTATAC
The DNA here is from genome assembly GCA_004363575.1 of Solenodon paradoxus. Classification (NCBI taxonomy): domain Eukaryota; kingdom Metazoa; phylum Chordata; class Mammalia; order Eulipotyphla; family Solenodontidae; genus Solenodon; species Solenodon paradoxus. The sequence continues at coordinate 42,603 of RJWH01002638.1, forward strand.
TCAGAGGCTAAAGGGAAAACTTCTAATTTGTTTGGGAAGGCATTCCCTTGGGCTGAATTATTATTCACAGAACTGACACGGTATGGAAACATCGGGATTAAAATTACTTTACAATTTCAGTGTATAAACAGTTATTTTATTTGAGCAAGGGTTTATGTGCACATTAACACACACACACACACATACACACACACACACACACACCATACATCGACTTTCACATAATTCATGACATTTTTTTGGAGATTTTTAAACTTTTTTTGTTGTTGTGGGCTTCATTAATATAACATACTGCCTCAAATCTACCATAAAACTTGCTAACCAACCAATATATTCCATTCTGTATTTTATCTAGGCTTATATAAAATAATTTACAAACATGGATGCATATGCTTTTGTAAAAATAGGCTCCTTTCTGCATCTTGCTCTTCTTACTCAATATAACTCATAAAAATCTTTCCAAGTTGATACAAATATGCACTGCATCATGTTTAGTGATGACACAATCCTGCAAACTGCAGATTCTCGCAGTTATACCAGCTCTCTCAACTGAAGGCTGCTTGCCTCGTTTCTACTGATTTGCACTGATAACACTACTGTAATCAGCACTTTATACCTCTAACACTATAAAACTTTTAATCTAGTGTACACTTACCATCATGATCTTTTATTTTTATGGGAACGATCACCAAAGAGTGAGTTTTCCAGGTGAAAGTAGTTACGTATTTTTTATTGTAAACAAATGATACCAGATTGTATTCCCAAAAAGGGTGCAGCAATTTACATTTCCACCAGCTCAGATCCCTCGCACAGTGAGCTTAGCCTTACTTTTTGTTTTGAGGCTTTTTTTTTCTTTTTAGTATGAACATTTCAGACCTTCTTAAAGCAAGTGGAATAGTATAATGAGCCCCAAATACAGCTCACCTGCAGCAACTATCAACATTCTGCTGTTATTAGAGCCTTCTTTTTAATTTGTGCAAATGTATGGGCATAAAGCGATATATTTGCTGCTTTTTTTAAATGTCGTTTTTACATTTCTCTGACTGCTAGTGACTTTGAGCACATTTTCCCATGTTTGGAGTTGATCTTACATAAATGCCTATTCATAGTCTGCACATGTCATCATTGTTTTTCTTGTTCTTGTTAATTTATAGGAGCAGTTTGTATATTATAGACGGTAAAAAATGTTAAAGGGAAGATGTCAATAAGAATGAGGGTGAGTAGGAGGCAGACAGGAAGAGAGAGGAGGAAGAATCATTTATTTATTGTATTTAGTCGTTCATCCTGGCTGTTGCCCCTGACATTAGGTCTTGAACTTGGGACTTTGGTAAGTATGGGGACTATGCCCAGTGGACTCAACCTCTAAGCCACTCGACACACTATGTGATGTTAATTTTTATCTATCCTCTGTGTTACCAATAGTTTTTTAAACTGCTGTTTATCTTTTGCCCTTCTAAAGTTTTCAGTTTTTATATATTTCAAATACACCTGAATTTATTTTTCATTTATAGCACCTCCATTCTCTGAATTGCTGAAGAAAATACCATGAGCAAATGTAAGGTGTTACAACCACTTGAAGCCAGGGACAATCTCCCAAAAATAATATTGAAAAAAGAAGTCAGATATGAGAATATACTATAAGGAGTCATGTATAGAAATACCAAAATTAAGCAAAATGAATGGATGATGTTAGAAGTCAGAGTAAAGGTTACTCTTGGAATGGGATACAAAGTGCACCCTCATGGAGTAGTGGTTAAGTCTGCTACCTCCAGCTCCAAGCACAGCCCACATATACCGTCAAAGACCTGGGTTCATGTCCTAGGGCTGGGAGAATAACCAAGAGGAACAACAAAATAAAATGCTTCTTCCTCTCGCTTCCTACTCACCTACCTACTCGCCTTCACTCCTGCCTGCACCTTTCCAAAAAAAATCATCATCATAATAGGGCACAAGGGAGCTTCTGCTGGTCATATTCTGTTTCTTGACCTGTGTGGGTTAAATTTGTGGACTACGATTTGTACACTTTTCTGTAGGTATAACCTACTTTAACAGAAAGTTGATGTTAGATGTAGAAAACCCACGTAGCGATGTGTATTGCGGCCTTGTTCATAACTGCCAAGACTTGGAAGCAACAAAGAAATCCTTCAGGAGGTGAAGGAATAAATAAACTGTGTAACATCTAGACCAAGGGATATGAGTCAGTGCTGAAAAGAAAGAAGCTGACATGGAGGAACCTGAAATGCTTATTACAAAGTGAAAGAGGTCAGTCTAAAAACTCTACAAACTATATGATTCCAATACCTGGCATTCTGGAAAAGGCAAAACTGGAGAAAACAGATCAGTGAATGCCAGCAACTGGGGGCAGAGAGGGTGAACAGACAGAACAGAGAGGTTTGTTAGGGTCATGAAAATACCCTGCATTGTGTCGTAAGAGCTGATACGTGTCATTATATATGTTTATCCAGACCCATAAAATATATGCCACCAAGAAGAGCCCTAATGCGAACTGCAGACTTGGGGTGATAATGACGTGTCAGCCTGGGTCCATACATTGAAACAAAGCACTGCTGCAGTGTGGATGTGGACGGGGGTGCTCATAACCGGGAGGTCAGCCACGTGTGGGGGCAAGAGGCACATGAGGAATCCCTAACCTTCCACTCAGTTGTGCTGTGAACCTAGATTTTCTCTGATAAATAAATGGAACTTAAAAAAAGAGAGGGGGGGGGGGGGGGCGTTCCCTAGTGGCTCAGGTGCTAAGCTGTCGTCTGGGGTGTAGACCACATAAAGCCCAAGGAACCGGAGTTCTCGTCCCGGTGCTGGGGGAGCAACCACAAGTAGATAAACAAATAAATGAAAGTGCCATCTTCTCTTCCTTTCTTCCTTTCTTAAAATGTTTCTTCCTCCTCCCCCTTCATCCCTCTCTTAAAAAAAAGAAGAGTGATTTACTAACTTGATGGATAGATAATTATGTCAAGGATTTATGAAAATTTTCAATAAATTAAAATACATATATTAAAATACATATATGTATTGCTATAATAGTCTCTTTGTCTCTATTTGATTCAACTGATGTATTATTAATCTGTTTGTTCGTTCCTGTGCTAAAATTATACTAACATGATAGTTTTACAGTATATTCAAATATCTGATAAGACAAACTCCTGTATCATTATTCTTCATTTTCACTTTTCTTGACTACTTGAAGGCGTTTATTCTTGCCTATACATCTGTATTGTAGCCGATTTTTTAAAATATTGAGTTAATAAGATTTATTATACTTGTAATTTAATTTGGAGATAATTGACACTGTAATGGTATTAAATCTTCCCACACAGGATCATATTTTTAATTCATATTTTATTTTATGTCCTTCAAAGGTTTTTATTGATTTATTCATAGATCTTGTGTCTTTCTAGTTAAATTTATTCCTAAGCATTTTCTTCTTATTGCTATTATGATTGGAATACCATTCTCATTACTATTTCTGTTTTCTCCTTTCTTTTGCTAGAATGGAGAAAGGTGATTGACTTATGTATATTTAGGAGCAGAGAGCATTTCAGAGGACAAACAGGGTAAAGAAGAAATGCAATTTTATTTCTTTATCAGTCAACTTTTTAATTTTTATTCTTTTTTAAAGGAAGAGTACAAGCAGGAATAAAGATGAATAGGCAGGCAGGAAAAGAGAGAAGGAAGAAATATTTTATTTTACTTTTATTTCGTTGTTCTCATTGGTTCCTTCCCCCAGACCTGGGATGCAAATCCAGGTCCCTGGGCTGTGCATGGATTGTGCTTTTACAGAGGCAGTGAACCAAACTGTTACTCTACCAGGGTGCTGCAATTTTGTTTTATTTTTTAAGGAAAGGTGCTATTGCAACCTGGTGGAGCCATAGTTGGGTCAATCACCTTCTAAGGAGCAAATCACATACCCCTGGGTTTAAGTCCTGGGCCCAGGGGGAAGCAACCATAGTGAATAACTAAATAAAAACAAAAAATAAAGATATGTCTTCTTCCTCTCTCTTGCTGCTGGCTTCCCTACAAGCCTACATTCCTGCCTGCATCTTTCCCTTAAAAAAAAGAAAACACAGGCAGGACTAAAGGCAAGTAGAGGCAGACAGGGGGAGGGGAAAGAAGCACTTTGTGAGATGTATCTAGTTGTTCATCTTGGCTGATCCACCCCCCTACCCCCCACCCCCGTCTCAAACCAGGGAGCTTGGGAGGCATGTGGACCACCTCCCATGTACTAAGCCACTAGGACACCAGGGTGGACCTTAACTTTTTAATTTTAAGTTCTCTTGGTGCCACGTGAAGAATTTCAGTCCCAACTGGCTTCTTCCAGCTTTTCTCCAAGGCAGGTTTAAGTTCCATGGCGTTTACACAGAGCCAAGAGGCAGAGGGCCTGAGCTCCTGGTCTCCTCTGTCCCTGAAGGTACCGCTGAGATGCCCCTGTCTCACAGGATCATGTCTGTCGTTCTTACCGGTCTCTGCTGCCTGTTGCTCCTTCAGACACTGTCCTCCCGCCCTCTCTTGGGGCACTCAGGCCTCGAGAACACACCCACCTATCTCATCTCCCTCCCTGTCTTCACACAGTTTACAGCTTCTTCAGGTCTCACTGCTTCCCGGGACTTCATCCTGGAAGTGAGACCCAGATCCCTCCCCTAAACCCCCCTGCAAACCTGCCTTCGGTCCTGTCCTTGAGGAAGGAGACTGCAGCATGGGTGCCCCTTCCTCAGGGACCTGCAGCATCTTTCTCTTTGTTCCTCCTTCTCCGAGTCTGGAAAGCTGCTCTCATTATTTATTCCCTCAAGTTTATGTATGTGCCCTGAGTTTATTTGAAAACCCAAAAGATAAAAGCTTCATTTTCTTTCTTTCTGCTTCCTCCTCCCTTGTGCAAGGCAATACATTCAGAGCAACCTTGCTTGAACAGAAGAAGGGTTTTCAGAGGAAAAAGAATTCTAGAAGGGAAAAGCATTACTCTTTCAACATAGTGTCTGACCAGACATACATGCATAGGAAAAAATAAGAGAGAATGTTAGCAGAGATACTGTTTCCAAGAGATGGAACTTTGAACAAATTTTGCTTTCTTATTTATATTTTTCTGAATTTTACAAACTTTCTAGAATATATTCTACTTATCATCACACACAAAGCAATTAAGTATTCCAGTTCATTGTAGTTTTTATTCTATGCAAATCAAATGTATCACGTGAGCCGTGAATATGAACAGTGAGCATAATTAGCAAAGAGCGCACATTCTGAAATAAAGGTCCAGCTGACAAAACAGAAAGCAGGGTTCATTCACATACTCAGTAGCTGGGTTGGTTTCTGGAATGACAAGCCGTTACTTTTGTTATGAAATGAGGCCTCCTTTTGACCAGCTTAAGGTCACTGGAGCAATTAAGCATGAAGAAGTAGCCAAGTAAACCAAAGACTTCGTGATGCACTTACTTCTAAAAGAGGGGCTTGTGCCATGAGGCAGTTAGGTTTTCCAAGGACAAGTCTGATGGAAAGGCGATTGTGCTGTGGGGAAAACAGGATGACACGTCAAATGTAAAAGCTTAGGAAACTGATGATGGGAACAGTGTGAGCAGGCTTATTCCCCCCTTGTAATTGATGCCTCTCCAACCTTCATTCATTGGAAGGACAGACAGAAGCTATGAAGCGGATGACACCAGGAAGATAGACAGCAAGCTAAAATCATCATAAGGTGTACTGACATGCTGTTGAGATAAAACTTAGCTTGTGCTCACCGTCTTGCAGCCCTTGTGTTCCTTCTGGAGGCTTATATTCCCTACTTGTCTTCCCTTAGGCCTCCCCGGGGCTAATTCTGCTCCTGTCTTTCATACTGATTGACAGGTGGAGTTACATAAGCCAACTCTTACTCCGTGTGCTCCTTCCCACGGCCACCTGAGCAAACCCCTAGCGGGGTGGGGGTGCAAAATCATTACTATAATGACATTATAATAAGGGAGGTCATCTAAGCACAGGGTTTTGCTCTGTGCCTGTGTCCCCATCCTGTTCACACTTCTCATGGAGATATCTGACCACTAGGTCCCAGCTCCTAGGTTTTTGACTGGTTGGTCAAGAGAGAACCAAAGGTTCTCTCACGTCTAACTGGCTCAGTGCTTGGGAAGGTCCCAGAGTTTGAAAGATGTCTCTGCCCTCGAGAGGGTTTAATTGACTCCATTGGATCGGGACTGTCCACCCGGGATTCACATCTAGCAGGTGTTCATTAAAAGAGCAGTCTTTGACCTTTAGGGCCCCTCACCCAATGCTCATGTCTAGCCAGCTCCCTAACAGAACCTCTCAAAAGACAAAATAAAGAATTTCTTGTATGGGACAATCAGGAATAAGTTTGTGGTCGGTGTGCTGGGAAAGACAAGAGTTCACCTGTGCAGCTTCTCCTTGGGGAGTCGTGCTCCCCAGTCCTCTGAAGCAGCTGAGATGGATGTAGCAGCAGGAGCACCGGCCCCGCCCTATGCAGATGGCATGTGACCCACACCTGGTCAAAGTGCTCTAGCTCATTGGCTTCAGTGATTGGTTCAGGGATTGACACATGGCCCAAGCCTAAACAATCAGAATCAGCCCAGAGACTTTTACCAGCCCCTCTTTAAGCAGAGTGCTCATTCTCATTTGCCAGGTCCTTAGTTGGTTGTTTGCTCAATTATGTGACTTGCCAGACCCCTATAGGCATTTGTGTTTCCATAGCTTCTCTACAGCAAGGAACCCAGAAAAGAGAATTGGGATGAGTTGTGATGCTAGATAATAGTGGGACGTTTTGGTTAAGAGCTGCGTCTCTGGAATCAGACCACCTGGGTTGAATCTTGTATCCATTTGGTTATGTAGGCCATGCAGTTTGACCTCTGTGAGCCTCAGTTTTCTCTTCTGCTAAACAAGGGTAATAATTATTATGGCATCATGCAGTGGTTCCAAGGATCACTTAAGATAACATAATAATTACATTTTCAATGGTAGTGTTATTATCACTCATAAATTATCATTATCCCAGAGGAAGCCAGAAGGGATTGCATCTGAAGAGAGGGCACTGCAGCCCCTGAAACTGGGGGAAGGAAGTGAAGATAGGTGTGATTGCAGATGAGCTTCGAGCTAGCGATAGATGAAAAATTTGAGGGACGCATGTGGGCTCACTTCGGTCAAAATCATAAGTGGGCTTTTGGCATGACCTCGTGAGTTTGGAAGAGTCAGTCTAAGGGGAATGGGAGAACGGAGAAGGCAGATGAAGCGGATGGACTGGGTTTACAGACCCTGGACTAGAAGCAGAGAAGGTGCTTGGTAGCATCTTTCCAGAAAAGAATTTTGTTGGGTGGGAGAGGGAGAGCAGGGACACTGGATCAATGATTGTGGTGGAAGCTGTTGCCAGGCTACCTGGGTCCCCCCCACCCCTGCACCCAGTTGGGCACCCATCCCCCGAATGCTGGAATGCTGAGAGGGTTAGCTAAGAGCTACCTCTTTCTACAGAGAAATGCCCTTAGCTTATGGAAGCTGCTTTCCCTAGAGGATGAAACCACCCCACTGACCCTCTCAGGGCCAGCAGACCACGACTGACAGACAAGGAGCACAAAAGACTGGTCCCCTCTCCCTGTGGAATCAGGTTGCAATCAGGGTCCAGAAGAGACCCCATCCTTGAGTGTCTCCTGACCTGGTTCTAGCCTGCTCCCCTCCCCATGCCCTTCTTCAGAAAGCATAACCACCAATAAATCATTCACACAAAATCCCTGCCTCAAGTTCTGCAGCTAGGAACCCCAGCCTGTGACAACACTGGAGGTCAGATGGGCGACTGGGTGGGCTAAAGGCCAGGCAAGGGCTGAAATATGCTTGGGTGAGAGATGAAGGGACCGGAGGTATCACTTAGGTCAGGGAACAGGTCTAGAGAGCATGAAGGAAAGGGAAAGCTGTATGAATAGGAAACTGCAGGGGAAGAAAAGGATGCTGAAGCCATTGGGAGTGTGGCCAGGTCCAGGGCATGCCTTACAGTGCCTGGTGTGGAGGATTAAGTTACTAGAATGTCACCACTCTGAGAGGCTGGATGCTGGCTGAGCTGACCTGTCTGTGTGGACATTGGACAACAATGACACGGTAGGGTTTGTCTTTGAAGATGGTGGGGGCGTGACCAGGAGGGCCAAAGACACCAAGAGGAGGAAGAGGAGGGAGTGGCTGAGCCAGGCTGCATGAGTCTCAAATCAGGAGGGTTTTGACACAGTGATGAAGAAATGAATGAGTTCAAACTTGAAAACTCATGGGGCCCCTGCTTGCCCACCCTGAACTAAGTGGGGAAGTCAGCCTGCAGTGGGGACTGTCACTCTGATGCTGTGTGGTCTAGCACAGAGAAATTTGTCATTTACTAACTCAGGAAACTTTTATGTTTTGTTCACCAGGCTAGCATGATAAACAAATGTTTTCTGGTGCTCCCTGGCGGAGTAAGTGACTGGGTCCAGTCCTCATACATCCCAAGTACCCAGGTTTGAGATCCGTGGCTGGAGGCACAACCAAGATGAGCAACTAAATAAAATAAATAACTGCTTCTTCCTCCTCTCTCTTCCTGCCTGCCCATCACCTTCAGTCCTGCCTGAACCTTTCCTTTACCAATAAATAAATGTTGAACGAATGACAGAAGCAATAAATTAATCTTTATTTCAAAATCTCTGCGCTGATGCCACTAGCGTTATGACATAGCTCAGGGGAACCCAGACACCTGGATGCAAGGTCCAGTCCTGAGCCTCAGTTTTCCGCGGGTACCTGTGAGCCAGGGACGGTGCGCAGCGCTCACACTACCTGGCACGCGCGCCAATGACCTCCGTGGCTAAAACGCTCTTCCCGGGAAAGCTGGGAGCCCCGGGGTGGCTGGGGTGCGGGGGCGGGTGTGAGCATGGGGCAGGAGAGGGAGCAGAGTACCGGCTGAGGTCGCGCCCAAGCCTCTGCTCACCCACCTGGCCAGCCGGGGCGGAGTCTCCTGGGGACGGGCGGGGGCCGTGCTGTCCCCTGGAGGCACCAAGGGACCCGGCCAGCCGCGGGCTGCCCTCTGCGATGGCCAGGGCGGCCGGGGGGTCCAGGCGGTGGCCGCGGCCGCGGCTGGGGTTCCTGCTTCGGCTCAGCACGCTGCTCGCGACGCTCGGGCGGCAGGTGAGAAGCGGGCGGACGCGGGACGCTGGGACTGCACGCCCTCCCCCGGTCCGCGTGTCCCCAAGTCGGTGGGTGGCGAGGGAAAGCCCCCCAGCTCTGGGAGCTGCCAGTGGCCGCCACAAACACCCAGCAGGAGAGAGGATCTAGCGGGGACAGGACCAGGCAGAGGGGACACCTGGCCCCTCCCGCAGCCTGGGGGTAGTGGGTGCTGGGTTTGGGCTGGAGCAGGAACTGCTAAGCCTCCTAAATTTCTGGGATCCAGGCTTTCTTGCAACATGTGGTTTGGGGGTCCTCTGTGGGGAAATGTGCTTACACACCCAGTTTTACAATTCAGGTGCTTCAGGGTACACCCTCCCCACCCCCCCACCCCACCCCCAGCCCATGGCTGGGAGAGGAAGAGTCCAATCTCAAACGAAAGCATTGAGAAAGCGAGATGCCCAGCCTAGGACCCACTCACCCCACAGGAGATCCCAGGCAAACTATGGGGATCACAGAAGAAGCAGGCACCCCCAGCCCTGCTGGCTCTGGGTCTGTTCCATGGTCACCAAGTAAGCATGTGAGCCCAGTTTGACCAGACTGAGTATTTTCAGAAAAACTAGAAATGAGAAAAAAAATCGATATGTTAAGTAAAATATCTCCATTTATTTTTAAAGTGACAGCTAATTAAAAGCAAATTTTTGAATGTGCGGATGCTCCAATAAAACGGGGGACAGTCAGTCTGCAGCTTCCCCAGACCATTCTCCTCCCGCCATGCTGCAGATCACAAAGCAGACCCCCAAAAGAGGGTCTGGCGGGGCAGGTCCCTGATTCCCCACCAAAACTTTTGGCTCAACCCTCAACCTGAGGGTGGTGGAGCAGGATGTGGCCTTTACAGGGGTGTGGCTCTGCCCCCGGATGTTAAGGTTCCTGTTGGGAGCTCAACCTCACCCTGTTTGCTCAGGGAGTTGCCAGAACCTGGGAGGTAGCCCCACAGGGCCAGATGGAAGGCCACCCCCAGCCTCGTTTCAGGAGACTCAGGGGAGCCTGGCACCAGAAGCAGAGGGGTGGTTTGGGGAGGCAGAGGAGGAAGACAGGGTGCAAAAGGAAAAGGGACTCCATGCTGCATTCAGAAAGGTGGCATTTCAAGTCAGTTCTGCCATTACCTCAGCTTCGTGAACCTTAGTCTCCTGCGTGTGGGCATTGCTGAGAACCATGGCACCATCTTGTGGAGGGCCTGGACAGCTCAGTGGGATGCTTTTGGCTGATGCCCTCTTTGGAAAACCAGAAGGAACTGAGAGGGACGAGAAAGAGGTGGGACTTCAGGCCCCTGCGCCCACTGCCACCCTCTCTAGGGTCAAGGAGGTCAGTGAGTGGAGACAGCAGCTTCCCCAATCACCCTTCCTTCTCTCTGTCCCCTAGAAGGCCAAGACATCACAGCCAGCCCTGCCTGGGCAGAGGACAGCAGTGGTCCCAGGCTCCTCCCAGGAGGTGACTTTGTTTCCCACTACAGGTTCAGACCCTCAGACCGGAGAGCCTCCTGCTAGTGTCCACCTTGGATGGAAGTCTCCATGCTCTGAGCAAGCAGACTGGGGACTTAAAGTGGACACTGAAGGATGGTGAGCAAGAGATAGCCACTCCCTCTTTGGACCCCAAGCTGGGCATAGCTCACTGTGGCATCCAAGATAAAAACATCAGGTCTAGAATCCAACACACCAGTCTCTGCTGGTGGTTTCACCACTAACTGGTGTGCGGGCTTGGGAAGTTCACATCAGCTCTCAGAGCCTCAATGTTCTCATCTGTAAAAGGGGGCCAGAGAGTTCTTGGGAGGATTGCATTACATGCATGCCCAGTGTTTGTCCTGATGGCTGACAGAGTTGGCATCAGATGAATGTGAGCTATACTTTTCAGCGGGGGAGGCTGGAGGGGTTACTCATGCTCTGTATCCTTGTCTCTGCAGATCCCATCATTCAAGGACCAATGTATGTCACCGAGTAAGTCAACCTGCGGTCTTTTATTTATATCTTTTTTTTAAAGGAAAGGTGCAGGCAGGAATGAAAGAGAGTAGGCAGGCAGACAAAAAGAGAGAGGAGGAAGCAGCACTTTATTGTATTTCATTGTTCATCTTGGTTGTTCCCTCCTGGTCCCAGGTCTCGAACCTGGTCCTTGGGATGTATGTGGGCTATGTTCGTGGCCTTTCCGCTAGGCCACAGGGCACGCCAGACTGTGGTCCTGTAAGGAGGGAACAGCAGGAGACAGGGGAGCCATCCTTGTCGGGAGGGAGTGCAGCTGAAGTGGGGTATGTTGCTTCCTGCAGGGCTGGGTGGGGAGAATCCTATGAGCTGAGATGTCAGAGGGAAAAGGGGCCTTTGTGAAACCAGGGGTGTGTGCCCACCCTTCTCCATTCCTTTCTGCTCCACAGAACGGCCTTTCTCCCAGACCCAGCCGATGGAAGCCTATACCTCTTGGGGACCCAGAAACAGCAGGGATTAATGGTGTGTTCCCCAGTGCTCAGGGATGGGAGAGGCCAGTGGCTTCTGTGAGCTGGTGCACTGAGCAGGGAAGGAGCAGCGTGGTCAGAGTCTGGGGGCCTGCAGGCGACTGGGTCTGGGCTCTGAACATTTATGAGAGGGCCCACGGGCCCACCTTCCACCACGTGGATGACTGTCCCCAGCTACTCTAATGACCTCACTTCGGGCATCTTCCCACCCCACACTCCAGACCCTCCTGACGCTGCTCAGACACTGGGGTGTAAGCATCCCTGTCCTCTGGCCGCTGCACTGGCTGCCCCTCTCCCTACACCCCGTCCCTTCATGTGTCCTGTATCCCTCTTCCTCAGACAGCTTGGTGCCACCGTGCTGGTCACCTCATGTAAGACAGCGCCTCGGCTCACTCTGAGGCCCCAGTTCTCTGATTTTGTCTTTTGATTTTTCTTTGACTGGCATGATGATATTTTTTTCGTTTGCTGGTTGATTGTCTCCCCTGAAACACACCAGAAGTGTAACCGTACAGACTGGAGCCCTCTGGCTCTCAGTTACACTACGGGGTCCCAGCACCCGGCTAATAGTGGAAGCTCATTAGACGATGTTGAATGAATGAATGAGTGAACAAGTGCGCTTCTCCCTGCATTCCTCCAGCCCCCACGTCTGCATTGGGCACCCCTCCGTGTCCTGTGCTCCCTGTCAGCTCCAAGAACACGCTCTCTGGGGTGCTCATGGCCATTGACAGTTGTTTTTGTTTGTTTGTTTGTTTGAAAGAAAAAGTGCTAAGTGCTAACCTGTGCTAACGCTGGAAACTGACTGCCAGGTCAAGACTCCTGCCCCTTCCCATGTGACCCATGTTAGCCAAGTTACCTAGCCTCCCAGGAAAATGTGATAACACCCTAATGACAAGGTTGTACGTGTTTCTCGGTTCTGACTCCTTTCTGGAACTTTCTGTGCCCTCAGAAACTGCCGTTCACCATCCCGGAGCTGGTCCATGCCTCTCCGTGCCGCAGTTCAGATGGAGTCTTCTACGCGGGTAGGTGTCTCTCTGGCCTGTGGGTCCAGGTCCAACCAGCAGGGGCAGGGTTGTAGGTCATGACAGCCGGGCAAGGCTTGCAGGCTGCCTACAGTCTCCATGCCTGGCACGCTGTCTCCCTCCGCAGGCCAGAAGCAGGATGCCTGGTCTGTGGTGGACCCTGGGTCGGGGGAGACCCAGATGACGCTGACCACGGAGAGCCCCTCCGCCCCCCGCCTCTACATCGGGAGGACCCGTGAGTCAGGCCCAGCGGCTCCCCACCGCAGCCCCATTTGCTCTGCGTAGGCCTGGCAAACACAACCCAAGTTTGATTGACTGGGTCTATCTGTCCATCAGCAAACGTTTCCCTGAGCGCTGAGCTGCAGCCGCGGATACACAGCGACCCACACAGGCCTGGCCGTGCCCTGTGATGCTCGGACTCGGTCCTCCAGGCTGGGTGCTCGGGAGGGTCCAATCTCATGAGACGATGACCCCCAGGTGGGGCGGGAGGAGCATGGGGAGCCTTCCTGGTGACGTGGCTCCCGGCTTCCCCAGAGTACACGGTCACCATGCACGACCCCAGGGCCCCTGCCCTGCGCTGGAATGCCACCTACCGCCGCTACTCCGCGCCCCGCATGGAGGGCTCGCCTGGGAAATGTGAGTGCTCCCTTTGTCCCCCACCTTGGAACAAGGTCCCCGATCAGGTGTGCGTGGTCAAGTCCCACCACGTTCTGACTCATCTGACCTCAGGGACCCTACCTACTGAAAGATACACCCCTGATGGGCCAGCCTCTGGGACCCTCTCTTGACAGACTTGCATGGGCCCTAAAGAGCCCTCACTTGCATCTGAACATCACCATTCTCCAACTGAGACCCACCAGGAGGCTCTGGGTCACCCCACATCCTGAGTGACATCATGAGACCCACACATACCCTGAGGGGTCCCACGTGTCCCACCCAATCCCCAGGGGTTATGTTGAGTGAGCCCCGACAGATGACCCTAAGTGACCTCCCCAGTTAACCCTCACTACCCCGTAGCACTGTCCTCAACCGACTCCATCATTCTGGAGGCAGCCCTGACATGCTGCAAGGGAACACCAGAGGCCCCTGAATGACCCTCTCACTCTTGAAGTGACTCCCAAGTGACCCTCATGCCTCTAAGACATGGACCCTCCCAGGGAGTCCCTCCTGGGTGATGGTCAGTCAGACCAGGACTAACCATCCCACATTTTAAGTGACCTGGACTGATGCACACACCTGAGTCCTCTCTGGTGATCCTGACTAACCCCTCCATCTTACAGCACCCAGTTGACTCTGATCACAGTGACACAGTGACAGACCTCCCCATGTGCCCATAACCCTCCAGGTGCTCTCACCTGAACCCTCTCACCTGGATGGCCTGCCTGAGCCCCTCAGGGCCGGCTCCCCCAGCTCTAGATGTTTCAGGCCTCTCCCTCCAGAACTCCTGACCCCAGCCCCCCAGTCGCCTTCCTTGCAGACATGAGCTACCTGGCATCGTGTGGGACAGGTCTTCTGCTCACCGTGGACCCAGGGAGCGGGGCCGTGCTGTGGACACAGGACCTGGGCGTGCCTGTGATGGGCGTCTACACCTGGCATCAGGACAGCCTGCGCCAACTCCCTCACCTCACTCTGGCACGGGACACCTTGCACTTTCTCGCTCTCCGCCAGGGCCACATCCGCCTGCCAGCCTTGGGCCCCCCAGACACGGCCACCCACCTCTCTGCCCTGGACACCCAGCTGCTGTAGGTGTCCCTTCCCGGGGATGGGGTAGGAGTCCTCTGGATGTGTTGTAGCTCAGGCTCAATGGGCAGGAGTGACATTCCACCATGACACACGGGGTCGGAATGTTCCAAGCTGGTTAGGTACCAAACCAGGGCCCTGCAGCCTTCTCCCACCACGGCCTGTGCAGGGCCTCCTGGGCACCCCCACTGTGCAGCAGCTGATAGGGCAGCCTCCGGCCTGGGAGGGGCCTCCAGGTCTCCACTCCGGTGCTACAGCTGACGCCTGTCCTGCTCTGTTGGTGCTGTGTCTTGTTGGTTGTTAAAGACTTTCAGTATCACCCTCTACAGATGAAGCAGCACAGGCGTGCCATCATGCCCGGCAGCAGGGAAATCCAGAGGAGGGGAGGGCAAAGGGAAGCACAGGGGTTGGGGGGTTATGCAGTGAGGTGATGTGTTACTATTCAGAAAAGTGAGCTTTAGTGTTACTGCCAGTTAGCTTTTGCTGTGTAACAAACCACCCACCAAAACCTGGAACTTCAAAACGACAAACATTTTATTTGTTTTCAAGCTTCCGTGGGTCAGCTCGATGGTTTTCCTGGTCTCAGAAATGGTCTTAGTTAGTATCCGCAGTCAGCAGGTGTCTTGGCTGAGTGGACAATGTAGGGTGACCTCGCTCATCTGTCTCTTGGCTGGTGAACCTGGGGCATCTGTGAGGACTCTCCTGACCCAGAAGGCTAGCCTGCCTTCCTCACATGTGGTCTTCAGCTTCCAGAGAACAGCACACAAGCCCAGCCCCAGGGCACATGCAATTTTCAAGTCTGTTTGTGTCACATTTGTTATTGTCCCTGAGCCAAGTGACATGGCCCAACGCAGAGTCACTGTGGGGGGCGGGGGGCGGGGGATGAGACGAGGACAGGCATAGTGGTAACTGAAGCCACCCGCAGCCCACACTCATCCTTCCCCGCGTCTTCTTCTCATGCATCCAGGATGACACTGTATGTGGGGAAGGATGAAGTCGGCTTCTACGTTTCTGAAGCCCTGGTGCACACCGGGGTGGCCCTAGTGGTGAGAAGGGGTCTCCAGGGGGCCGGAATGGGTGTGGAATAGGAGAGGAGGCCCCCTTGCACATGACTGTTATCTTCTGCCACAGCCCCGCGGACTGACCCTGGCCCCCTTGGATGGTCCCACCACAGAAGAGGTGACCCTCCAGGTCTCAGGGGAGCGAGAGGGCTCACCCAGCACTGCTGTCAGATACCCCTCAGGCAGTGTGGCCCTCCCTAGCCAGTGGCTGCTCATTGGTGAGGTCCCCTGGCTCTTATGTGAAACAGATGGGAGCCCGGCTTCTGAGCTGGAAGGTGACGTCAGCCAGAACACTAACTTTTGCTTTGCCCTGTAGGACACCATGAGCCACCCCCAGTCCTACACACCACCATGCTGAGGATCCATCCCGCTCCAGGGAGAGGGGATCCTGAGGCCAGACCCTCAGAGAGCAGCCAGGCCCTGGCTCGCTTCTTGGATGTAAGTACTTGAGGGCAGAGGGATTTGGGGTTGACTTAGCAGTGAGTAGGCAGCTGTGGGACCTTTATAATCACTGGATACCTCTAAATGCACTGGAGGTACTTGGGGGAGGGCAGTAATTGACCTCCAACAATTTTCTGAAAGAAAAGCTTTTAATGTTAATGCAATAAATATATTAGAAGCATCAAAAGTTTTTGGTTCTTGAAGTGTGATGCATAGGTCACAATTTTCTTTATTTTTTAGAGTATGAAGAATTTTCTCAAGTGAGAAAAAAAACTATAAAATCATGCTCTCCTGGGAGAGGTTTGGAAAAGAATCATGAGTAGCTCAAGGTTAGAAGGAGCAGCCTGGAACAGTAATTCTCAAAGCTCGCTGCTCATCAGAGTCGCCTTGGAGCCCACTGCAGACCCATTAAATTTAGTTTCTGGAGGCAGATTCTGAATGCTTCTGTTGACTCCTCAAGAGTATCTGTATCTTTTAGTGGCACCTCGAGAAGATGCTGGTCATCAGCTAGGTTTGGAAGACCAATCTCTTGGGGGCATCATGATGTTTCAGCACCGTGGAGAGTGCCATGCTCGCCCCTCAGGGCCCCCCCCCAGGCGATCCCTCACTCACTGCCCCTTCTGCTGAACCCAGTCCTGTACTGGGTGATGAAGGGTTAGGGGCCCCATAGTGGGAGAAGGGTCTTAAGACTGAAAGCCTCTTTGTCCCCAGCGTTTGAGACTAAGCCAGGAGGAACCTTGGGACCCAGAGCTACATCCTGAAATGAAAACTCCAGACTTGAATAAGGGGCTGGGACCCCAAGACCTCCTGGCAGCTAGCCTCACTGCTGTCCTTCTGGGAGGATGGATACTCTTCCTGATGAGACAGGTAAACCCATCGCCCCTGACCTCGATCCGACTTGGGGTCTTCTGGGAGGAACTCTGTTTCTCCTCTCCAAGATGACACTACAACTTTCTCCCTCATCCAGCTCCAGTTCTGCCCCCTGCCTTCCTCCCACACCTCCTGAGCCCTTACCAGGTGCTGTGTGCTCGTTCACCAGTGCCAAGCTGTCTCAGACACAGCTTCTGGGCCCGCTGTGGTACAGGGCTTGGTCAGGGTGAACCATTCAGGTCCTGGTGTTTCAGCAGCAACAGCAGCAGCAGGTGGAGAAGCGGCAGCAGATGGAGAAGCAGCAGCAGGTGGAGAAGCGGCAGCAGATGGAGAAGCAGCAGCAGGTGGAGAAGCAGCAGCAGGCCCCCTCAAAGCAAACAGACCCTCCACGCATCTCACAGGCTGCTCCGTCCCAGCCCTCTGGGGTCCCCCACTGGGGCCAGAAAAACCATCAAAGCCTCTCAGAGAAAGTCCAGCCACTTGAAGACCCTGAAGGTGAGTGTAAGTGAACAGGAAAGGGTGATGGCAGGGAGGGAGAACAGAAAGGAGCAGGTTCCAGCTCAAAGCTGGTTTCTGAGATGCTGCTACAGCAGGGTGGCTAAGCCGAAATACACTGATGAGAGTATGGAGCTGCAGAGGTGAGCACTCTAGAAACATCTGCCGTCGTTGCTCAGTGATGTCCTTTTCAGAGACTAAGAAGGCAGGCGGAACTGGTGTAGCTCTAACTCTACTATCTTAGCTTTGATGAGTTGCTTAGCCCCTCTGGCCTTCAGGTTCCCGTCTGTCAAATGGGAACAACACCGGCACCTCCTTACACCATCTCATTAGGAGAGGGTGCCACCTTCAGTATGAGTCGATCACACCTGGCAATGCTATTAATGTGCCTTAGGACAATGTATAGATAGAACTTGGCATCTTTTCCTCTTTAAGGCTTTTTACTTTTTAAACATTTCTGCCCTTTTCTCAATGTCTTCCTACAAACAAGCCCTTCCAAAGTGCCTCCAGCATCTGGGATAGTCCAAGCAGCCTTCACTGCTTTTACTGGTCAGTGCAGGCCGCCTGTCCCACCTTGTTGGCTCTGAGCTGGCCTCGTGCCTTCAGTCCCTGGTACTGCTGGCATCCTCTGGGCCCTGCCCAGCCCTCGTCTCCTGGCCTGGAGTCTCTCTGCTGTCCCCAGAACTCAGGCTGAAGTGCACCCCACGCATGGCTCAGTGCTCTGTGCAGCCCCAAGTGCTCGCCCTGCGTTCACGTCACCTCAGTGGAGGGACAGGCGCCCTTTCTTACTCTGGGCCAGCTCGTGTAGACGTGCACCCCATACAGAGCTGTCTGAGCCCCGGGGGGTACAGCTGTCATTTCTTCTGGGTGGTTCTAATGTACTCCCCGCAATGCACCCCGAGAGTCATCTCCTCGGATCTCCTGACTCGAGCGGACTCTTTCCCCAGAACCCTGAGACTCCACCTTTTCCGGGGTGCTTCTCATTCTGTGCCCAGCCATCCTCCGTTGTCCTTCCCACACCCCACAGCTCACCGGACCCCAGTCACAGACGTGGTTGGGATTGTTTTCCCAGACTTCCCCTCACTGGCCTTCTAAGTCAGGAGATACCCCTAGTCCTCTGTGGGGAGGAGGAAAGGGGACATTGAATCCCAGCCCTAGATCACTCAGGACACCTTGTTAGAGAAAACATTAAGCTTCTTGGCCTGCTGTGAGAAAATAAAGTGCTAGCAGTGCTATAGAGCAAGAATCCACGGAAATAAAGCACCAGAGAGCCTGCTGCCGTGGCACCAGTCTCTCTGTAACACTGGATTCTTCTGTAATAAGGAAGATCTTTCTAGTTCTATCACTTTCTTTGTTCAAAGTGCTCATAAAGCTTTTCTCTGGCACTTCCATGACCTCAAGGTTTTACGGTCAGTTTTTAGGCAATGACAGGGGCTGTGACAGTGTACTCATCCAGGGAGCTGGTAAGGACAGAGGGACAGGTAACTCAGATGTGGAGAAACAGGAATGTCCCCAAAGGGACAGCTAAGCTGTGAGACTGAGGATAAGAGGGACTGACTGACAGGAGCTGGGAGGAGCAGAGCGGATTCTAGGTGACACCAAGAGCACAGGCAAAGGTTCAGACCAGAGAAAGTGGGTCCATGTGAAAGCTGAAGGGAGGCTGCAAATTCCTGCTCGTAGGTAAGCCAGCTGGATAAAGCACATAAGCAAAGCAGCCATGTCAGAGAGAGAGAATAGGGAGTGGTGGGGACTGTGGCAAATGGATGAACAGCTGCCCTGTCTCACGTGAAGTGGCTATGCCTGTCCTGCTTACTGCAACATGCCCTTGACACAGCATGACTCTGTGAATATCTGAACCAGTGAGTGACACTGGGCATTGGACATTTTAAAACAACACTTCTCAACTCACTAAGTATGTACAGAATGAATATTTGATGAGCAGGTGGAGGAACTGAATTAAGGGGCTGGGACTTGCTCACCCAAGAGGCAGCTGGTTGGAGCCTAGTGTACCGCCGTCTTGGTTTAGCCCAAGGCAAGTCAAATAAATAAGTCTGGCTGATGACACACAAAAAAAAAAAAAAAAAAAAAAAAAAAGCTCCAAGAACCGCTCTTCAGAAACCTTCCAGCGTGAGCACCATCATCTCCGCCCGGCTGGGAACCTGGCCTTGGAAATCTTGCTCTTCCTCTTGGTGCAGGAGGATCATTCCCCGTGGACTTCCATATGGCTCAAGAAGTCTACAGGGGAGCAATCTCGTTTAACTTCCACAAGTTCATCCGTGGTGCTCGGCTGGGCCTCCTTCAGGGCTGCAGGCTACATCAAAGGTTCAACCAGAGCTGACATTTATGAAGCACTCACTGTGTCGCGTGCACTGTCCCGTGAGGGCTAGTTAACTTCAGTGCTAGTCACACCTTTCCTGCGAGGCAGATACTCTCATCACGCCTGTTTTGTGGAAGAAGAAATGGTGCCCCCACCTGCACCCAGCCCACCAGGTGGCTGCCGAGGAATTCAAGGGCAGGTCCACTGTGGGATGGGACCTCTTTGCACTTTGGAGATACCTTTGAAAGAATGTGACTGACTTCAAGGGTCCCCAGCCTGTGTGAGAGAAGCAGCCAAGTGCGTCGTTTTCACGGGATTTTCTAAGGTAATCGTGACTATATACGATTCCCCGTCCTGCGAGAACTTTTGATGAAAATTTCACCTTTTAACGAAAAGCCTGCAGCTTCTCCATTATAATGACGAAGGGAGCAGCATGATACATTCACAGCGAAAGAAAAGGTTTTCCAACCAAGCATACTCTACCCTGCTGGGTGATCACTTCCAAATGAAGGAATGCTAAAGAGCTCTTCAAATAACCGAAAGGAAAAGGAATTCTTCACCACCAGACCCATCTTACAAAAAAACACTAGAGGGAGCCCCATGAAGTATAAAGAAACCTCACTTAAAAGCAGCAAAACAGCAAAATATAGAGTGGGGAGGAAGAGAAGAGAGTAAAAATGTGGATGGTTAGGATGAGCTCAAGAATAATTTGCTTTCAAATGAAAACAGGAAATAACCACTAGGAGGAGGTAGGGGCGAGCTGAGCGAATCTGTGCAGAGTGCTGTCTCCACGTGTTTCTCATCCAAGGCCTGCATGGCCACAGTCCAGCATGAGAATGCTCCTGAAATCTTGATACCCAGAAAGCACAGTGATGGGTACCCCATGCCAAGGGCATCGAGAGAAGGGAAGGCACAGAAATCCCACAGAACAACTCTCTGCTGGTAAGAAGGGGGCTTGGGGATCCCCGCCTGGAGCCAGCTGAGCAGGACTCCTCCGAACTGACTTTCCCGCAAACACTGTGCCTGCTTCCTGCTAGCCGGGAAGTGACGGGGAACAATGGGTCCGGAGCGATGCTGAGGGGCAGCTTGCCACTTTTCCACCGGTTCGTGAAGCTGTTTTCCCAGGAGCCGATGGGAGGCCCTGAGACCGGCAGCTCTTCCCGAGTAGTATTCCGAGGGACACAGAGGGGTGCACCTCTTTCGGGGTGCCATATACCTGTTCAGATATCTACATGTAACGTGAAGGCTTGGAGCTGAGCAGGACAAAGCGCACCTGGAGCCACACCGAGAAGTCTCTTGGGCCTTCCCCCAGCCAAGAGCTGTCACTGCCCCACTTTCTCCCAACCCTCCGGGGGCACCCTGCTGACGTAGACCACCTCTGGGGCGGCGAGCGTAGCCTCCCAATGCCCTCTGCTCCCCGCCCTTGGGGGGGCCTTTTCTGTGATGGCCTCCTCATCACCATGCTTCCAGCAGCCCAAAGTCACCTTCCTCTTTGAAACCAATTCAACCTCCTTGACAAGGGTTTGTTCTAACTGGTGCAGACAGTGAGAGGGACACAGGAGGGAAGGGAAGAAAACTTGGGCAGAAAATGCCATAACATGTTGGTCAAAGAGGCTCATCCAGCAAGCCCCACACTTCTCCTAAGCCTTCACTTGACGTGAGGTGGGGACATCCCTGGCCTGCCCGGGGAAAGCCAAGGCTTAGGGTTTTGCAGCTGGCCCCAGGGGAGGCAGCAGGCGCTGGCCAGGCCGGCCGGCTGGGCACAGAAGGGGACATCTGGGGCCAGGAGGGAGTCAGGTCTGGACTGTGTGGAGCGGCGACTACGGCGGGGGGGGCACCCTGAGAACTGTGTGCTCCCCCAGGTGAGCAGCTGACCGTGGTGGGGAAAATAGCCTTCAACCCCAGAGACGTACTGGGCCGCGGCGCTGGTGGGACTTTCGTGTTCCGGTGAGCGGCACTCGCAGCCCTTTGGAGGGGGGTCCCATCCCACCCAGCAGGGGCTGGTGTCTCCTGCAGCACCCACTCCTTCTCTTCCCTCATCTGCCCTCTGAACCTGGCTCGCCTACCTCCCAGGGGACACTTTGAGGGCCGAGCCGTGGCGGTCAAGCGGCTGCTGCGCGAGTGCTTCGGCCTGGTTCGGCGGGAGGTCCAGCTGCTCCAGGAGTCAGACCGGCACCCCAATGTGCTCCGCTACTTCTGCACGGAGCGCGGGCCCCAGTTCCACTACATCGCCCTGGAGCTCTGCCAGGCCTCGTTGCAGGAGGTGAGGCTGGCGCTCGGGGAGTCGGGTATCATGCGGCGGGCTGCCAGCCGCAGTGACGCCCTGCCCTGTGTGTCCCCCAGTATGTGGCAAACCCAGAGCGGGACCACTGGGGCTTGGAGCCCGCCATGGCACTGCAGCAACTGATGTCTGGCCTGGGACACCTGCATTCCCTACACATAGGTATGGCTGCCTGGGCCCTGCATCCCCAAACCCTGCCTTCCCCAGCCCGCTCTCACCCTGCACCCCCACAGTGCACCGGGATGTGAAGCCAGGCAACATTCTCATCTCGGGCCCCGACGGCCAGGGCCGCAGCAGGGTGGTCCTCTCTGACTTTGGCCTCTGCAAGAAGCTACCTGCTGGCCGCCACAGCTTCAGCCTCCGCTCGGGCATCCCAGGCACAGAAGGCTGGATGGCGCCTGAACTCCTGCAGCTCCTGCCTCCGGATAGCCCGGTGAGTGCCCCCAGCCAAGGAGTAAATTCCCCCCCAACCCAGGGCCTCCCCTGCCCAGGCCCATTTGGTCCCATGTGAGTTTGAGTTATACGTCCAAGCCTGTTTCTCTCCCTGTAAACCGGGCAATAGATCCTGTCTTGCCCAGAGCAGGGGGCAGTCCCCACCAGGGACCCACTGTCCAGGGGGGATTGGGCGCTGTCTGGAGACAATCTGAGTTGTCCTGCTTGGCAGGGGAAGGAGGATTGCTATGGGCCTCTGGCGGGTAGAGGTCAAGGATATGGCTAAGCATCCTACCACGCACAGGTCAGCCCCGTGACAGAGTCATCTGGTCCCAGAAGTCACCAGTGCTGAGGTGGAGAAAGCCTGAGCTAAAACATGGTTTTCAGTCGTCGCTGTGCTGTAGAATCACTAGAACACTGAGAACGAACAAGCCAGCTGCCCCCACACCCAGTGATTCTGACCTGACTGGCGGGTCTGGGCCCCTGGTGATTTAACAGCACCCAGGGGCGGGAAGCCACTGTCAGAGGGAACATCAGATGGATGGACTAATATAGTTGACACGCAGAGCAGCATCTGAGCCCCAGAGACAGCAGTTTGGGACCCCAAGATTTTGAGTCACGTGTGGGTGGAGCAGAAATCAAGGGCTTAGATAAAGGAACATGAAAGAACAGTCACGAGGAAAAGCCTGAAGTTAAGAAAAAGCTTCACATGGCAACTCGGGGTCAAGGACCATATCCACTGACGTCATGAGCCTGAACAGGCTCTGATTTAATAAAGTAGTGGCCAGTACTTTAACTTAGGGGAAATGTCACATAAAAATCTGGGTTTCCCGAGTCTCTTGGAAAATCTTAGGTCTGCCACACTGGGAGAGTCCCTGGGGACAACCAGCTAAGTCCCAGCAGCCAGCCGCCTGAGGACAGGCCTTAATGCCCCCGCCCCCCCACCCCACCCCCCAGCAGCTTCAACCAGCCTGCAGTCCAACCCTGCAGACAAGCCTAGAAGCCCACTTTGCTGGGCGGGCAAAGACTCTGGATGAAGACCAGGCGTGCGGAGGGGAGGAGGGAGGGCTCTAAGGCTCAGGAGTTGCCTCTTGGGAAGCATCTGAGTTCTACTCTGAACCAGTCCCCTGGCCTAGGGGCCTGCGGCTGGAGAACTTAGGCGGCAGAGGCCCCTGGCAGACCTCCTAAGGCACGTCTCTCTGGCCCCCAGACCAGCGCGGTGGACGTCTTCTCTGCAGGCTGCGTGTTCTACTACGTGCTTTCCGGGGGCAGCCACCCCTTTGGGGAGAGTCTTTATCGCCAGGCAAACATCCTTGCAGGGGCTCCCTGTCTGGCTCACCTGGAGGAAGAGGCCCACGGTGAAGAACCCTGGGACCTGGGCCCAGCAGGGGAGAGGGGCATGAGGCTGGGCAGGCCTGACCCCTCCCCTTCTCCCCTGCAGACAAGGTGGTTGCCCGGAACCTGGTTGAGGGCATGCTGAGCCCACAGCCGCAGGCTCGCCCCACTGCTCACCAGGTGCTGGCGCACCCCTTCTTCTGGACCAGAGCCAAGCAGCTCCAGTTTTTCCAGGTCGGGGGAGTCTTGGGGATGGCCCCAGAAAAGTCCCAAGTTTGGGTTCTGAGCAACAAGAAAGGGGAAAACCAGATTATTTGGGGGGGGGAAAAGACTTCGCAGTTCTTGGCAGCCTGGCTCCTTCCTTAAGCCAAGGCTGAACCATTATGGCACTCCCTTGTCCCGTGTCGTGCCTCCCCCCTCCCGCACCCGGCTTTCCCGGCTGGCCCTGGTCAGAGCCCATCATTGTCACTGCTATATTCAAGCCCAGATAGCTGGTTCCACTGGTGACCATAAGCGGGGACTTCGTGCCTGAGTCACTGTTTGCTCACTCATATGGACAGCAGTGACCGTCACCTACCTCGTATAGGTTAGGCAGACCTGGCAGTGACACGGGACCATGGCACCACGAGGGTGCAGGGGCAGCAACCCTTATCTGACACAAAGCAGCTTTTGTTGCTTCATACCCCAACCCTGGCCTGTGGCTGCTGACACTGGTCATGGGCTCGAGTTCTGCCGGGGTCCTAGGACGTCAGCGACTGGCTGGAGAAGGAGTCTGAGCAAGGGCCCTTGGTGACGGCGCTGGAGGCGGGAGGCTCCGCTGTGGTGCGGCGCAACTGGTACGAGCACGTCTCGGTGCCGCTGCAGACAGGTAGAGGCTGACTGAGGCGGGCCTGGGAGGCTGTGGGGAGCCTGCGGGACGCGTGGCCAAGCATCTCCCTGCTTGCAGATCTGAGAAGGTTCCGGTCTTACAAGGGCACATCTGTGCGAGACCTGCTCCGTGCTATGAGGAACAAGGTGCGCCCTCAGCCTTGGGTGGGGCCTGGGTCTTGGGGGGCCGGGTCACATCAGGACTTCGCTCTCACCCCTCCAGAAACACCATTACAGGGAGCTCCCGGCTGAGGTCCGGCAGGCGCTAGGCCATGTCCCCGACAACTTCGTCCAGTACTTCACACACCGCTTCCCACGGCTGCTCCTCCATACACACTGTGCCATGCGGGGCTGTGCTTCCGAAAGCCTCTTCCTGCCCTACTATCCGCCGGCCTCGGGCACCAGGGAGCCAGGCCAGGGGCTGCTGGGAGCAGAGGCCACTGGATGAGGACCTGGGCCATGACTAAGGCTGGCCTGAGAGTCAGAAAAGACCAGCGGAGGCCGGGAGCCTGGGCCACGGGAGTAAAGATGTGCCACAGCAGAGATGTCAGGCACCCCTCAAGGACTAGAGGAAGAAAAAGAATATTCATGTGTTTAATTGTATAAAGGCAGGGAAAGGAAAGTCCTGAATTCAACAGCAATATTCTGTACAATTCATATGGTGGGGCCAAGAGGGGCGAGGAAGAGGCCGCAGAGCCCACACCTGAACATGTACAAAAATAACTTACACAGCAGCCCCCACACAGGATGAAGCTCTCGCCCCAGCCCCCAGGGCTGGGGGGCCGCATTACAAAAGAGCACCTTGGGGCTCACCAGTGTGGGCGAGATGCTGTTGGGGGAGGGGGCACCAGTCCAGCGGGGAGGGGGCTACGAGGACGCCTTGAGGCGGTTGCTGGCCGAGCGCGAGCTCAGCAGCTTGTCCACCATGGTGCGTGCATAGCGGAGGCGGCTGGCCAGCTCCCTGGAGCAGCCGTACTCCTCCAGCAGGCTCAGGCGGTACGTGCGGAAGTCCCGCTTCTCGTCGATGTAGGTCACCGCCGCCATCAGTGGACACAGGATGAGCTTGGTGTGGTCCTACGAGGAAGTAGGGCAGTAGACTGAAGAACCCCGCTTCTAGTGGATGAGGGGGACTCCGGGACAGACATCGTAGCCCGTTTCACTCCCTGACTGCTGCCAAGGACAAGTCCTATGCCTCCCACCCGTCACCCAACTCAGTGGGCCCAGTGACAGGCAGAGTGCCTGCCCCGACACCCGCTGCGCCTGTGCACACCTGGAAGAAGTTGATCTGCACGCAGCCGTTGCTGAGGTGCAGGATGATGGCGCTGCGGGTGCGAAACCAGGTGCGCAGGTAGGGCAGCCGGGCTAGCTCGTCGCCCTCCCGGGGCGTGATGTTGGCCCCCGCCTTCAGCAAGTGTTCACTCATGTAGTTCCGAAAATACTTCAGGAGGGTGATCTGGTTGGAAGGTGAGGAAGGGAGTCTGGAGTTAGGGCCCAACCCCTGGCACATCTTCATTCCTGGCAAGACCAAGCCACACAGGCCAAGCAGCACTCACCTTCTTCATCAAGGAGTTGGGATGGGAACTCACGGTGAGGTAGGACTCTGTGCCGTCACGCTCTATATACTGCAGGCTGTCACCGTCATTGTAGAGGATAAGGCGTGTCGAGTCATTGAAGAGCACTCCCACACTGTTGTCACACAGCTGATACCCTAACGGTGGGTGGAGGGAGACCTCAGAGGGGGAACAGGGAAAGGGGGCACTGGGAGGGGAAACGGGAGGCCTGGGATGGAGACAGGAAGAGTGTTGAGAGAAGAGGATCTAGGAGTCCTCCAACATGGCAAGAGCCTCTATTACTCAAAAAGGGTCGCTAGGTCATTCCCGAGTTACGCGCCCATTCTGGAAGAAACCTACCGAGGCCGTACTTGTCCGAATAGTCCACCCACTTGCTGACCCAGAAGATGGGGATGCAGGCAGGGTCCTCAGCCTCCTCTGGGACAGAAACAGACAGATCAGACCAGCCCCTTCCCATCTGGCTCACTCAGGCAGCCCACGCCAGGGAGGTACCCCACCCACCTGGGCTCAGTCCAGAGGTTTGGGGCAAAGGGAGGATTAAAGCAAGGCCTTTGCCTGCACCAAGCCCAGAAAAGCAGCAGGACAGACATTCAAACAAAAAGTTCCAGCGCAACACCAAGTCCACTCATTCATTCCGTCAACCCATTTAGCAAAGGCTCACTGTGTGCCAGGCACTCTAATAGGTACTGTGAACAGTGACAAAACACCCAGGCTTCATGGAGCTTGCATTCCAATAAGAGAATAGAGACTAACCAAAATAAGTATGGATCAACTATACAAGTTACTTCTATCTTGATGAGTCAGTGGCTTGGGAGATTATCTAGCTTTTCGTGATTTAAAATTGTAAGACAGACAATTCCAAATACATCAGGATGCTCAGTGCATGCCACCATCCCTTATTATATACATGAGAAACAGGTGTGGCTGTGTGGAGTATCAGTGAGGTCCACTGCCTCCAGCTGAGTAGCCCATGTTCATCCCAGAGACCAGGGTTCACGTCCCAGGGTCGGGGAAGCAACCAAGATGCACAACGAAGTAAAAAATAAGTGCTTCTTCCTGTCTGCCTGCCTACTCGTTTTCACTCCTGCCTGCACTTTTCCTTCAAAAAATAAATATAAGAAACAAATATGGAAACTTTAGAAGATGTCAGGAAGAAGTACATGGAGAAGTAAAAGCAGGTAAAGGTGGTGAGAAGTACTAGGAGGCGAGGGGGACAGGTAAATGTCCCCGGAGGTGACACTGAAGCAGACACTTGAGGGAGGCAAGAGTGTGAGCCATGCAGATTATCTGGAGGCAGTATGTTCCAGAAGGGAAAAGTTCCAGCCAAGGGCCTGAGGCTGCAGCACGACTGGGTGTTATTTCAACTGCCTCGAAAGCTAAAGAGGAAATCGTCGAGCAGGAGAAGCGTGCGTACCAGCGTCCAGTGGTAGCCCACAGGTGTGGAAAAGGCAGCAGGAGCCAGACCTTGGATATCAGCGTGGCTCATCTGGATTTTAAATCTCCTGGAAACCCAGAAACTAAAGGCACCGCAGAGACAGAGGCCTGGCCGAGCCACTAGCACTCTGCTGGCTGGGACTTCCCTGCCCGCTGCAGAGGCCCCAGGTCCCCGTAGTGCCCACCTTGCCTCACCGGCCCCCGCTCTGAGGGCCTGGAGGCGTTGACGCTGTGTAACTGCTGCAGCATGTCGCCCAGGTGGTAGTCAACAGCCTCAGCCGTCTCCTGAACCACAGGCTCCTCCTTTTCCCGAGGATGCTCAGGCACGGGGTTCTCCATGCCTAGGAAGACAAGGCATGGTCACCAGCTGGCACAAAACAACATGTTGAGAGCAACACTCCCAACTGAACTCTTCCCTCAGCTGGTAGTCTACCCAGGGAAAACTCCGCTTGGCTGCTACTGCTTTGGGTAAACTGAGTCAGCGCCCAGTCATTCGAGCGGTTGCAGTCAGTCATGCTCCGGAGGCAGGAGTGTGCTTCTCACTGTACCCCCAGGCTGGACTAAATCTTTTAGGAAGGCTTCAAGGCCATGAGCTGCAGACACTTGGGCCTCAGACCCAGAGCTCGGTCGGCCCTGGAGGGAAAACAGCTTGAAGGTGACAGCAGCTGTGAGCTGCTCAGCTTCAAGCCAAGAAATAAAAGCACCTTCAACATCCAGGAAAATGGGAGGGCTCAGGATCGCAGCTCATCAGCAAGATGGAGAAGGAGGCATTTAATGAAATTTAAGAGATTTTCCATCCTAAAATTTGATCTCTATCTCCCAAAAGAACCTGAGAGGACACATACTGAAAATTTAACATTGCCTATGTTTGTGTTGCAGAAGTATGGATGATTTTTTTTCTCTTTATGCTTGAATGCTTAATTATTTCCTCATCAACATGTCCTAACTAGTTCTCCTTGTAAACTGTGAAAATTTTCTTAAAATACTTAAAAATCAGTTTTAAATGAAAAAAACTATTCGGTGATAAAAATGTAAGTGTGAAATGAGATATTTTAGACTTGATTTAAAAACCCTAGCAAAAGTGTACCTGGTGACTCAGCTGTTAAGCCAGTACAGCTCATGTGAAGCCCAAGGACCTGGGGTAGGGTGTGAGGGGCCACTAAAATGCATACATAAAAAATGCTTCTCCCTCCTTTTGCTTCCTGCCTGCCTATCTATATGCCTTCATTCCAGCCGGCCTTCATTCTTCCTAGCAAAAAGAGAATGGAATAGAGGAAACAAAAGTATCGGTAAATGTTGCTAACTATTGAAAATGATGATGAATACACTGGGATTTCTCATTCAACTCTCTACTTCTGGGTAAGTGTGAAATTTTCCAGTATAAGAAGTTTGAAAAAAAAAGCTTTACGTTTAAAAATCAAAACCAAGAAAAAAAGTCACCCTGAACAGTATTACAACAGAAACACATGAAGGTACGTATTCAATTGGTGCCATAGCCACACAGAGAAAAAAATGTATTTCAAGTGCCTTTAAAAAATAAACAACTCTATGTCCAGCATGGCCTGGTGGAGCCGTATCAGGTCAGCTGCCTCAGAAGGAGCACAGTCCATGTACCTCTCAAGGACCCAGGTTTGTGTCCTGGGTCCACGGGGAACAAACGATTAGATAAAATGCTTCTTTCTGCCTCCACTGATCCTTTGCAACAGGGCACACCCTGGTGGAGCGGCATCGCTTCAGTCACACATCCCTGGGTGCGAGTGCTGGGGCGGGGCAGGGGAGAATGGCCAATGTGAACTAAAAATTTAAATAAGAAGGCTGCTTTTTCCTCCTTTCTCTTCCTGCCTGTACCCTTTCTTAATAAACAAAAAACAAAAAACTGAAGTTTATGGGGTAAAAGGGCAGGATATCTGGGATTAACATAAAAAATGCTTTAAGGAACACAAAAGGAGAGAAACGAAGGAAATGAAATCTTGAAGGGTTGAAGCTGGTGGGTATATGGGAGTTTACTGCCTTATGCTCTAAATGTATATTTGATATGTTTCTTATTATTTCAATGCACCAAGTAAAAGTGGTATTAGGAGTTTAAAAGGTAAGAATTTTTCAGAGGTTAACATTCAAATGCTCCTTTTCTTGGCCTGACAAGTGTGCTCAAGTCTGCATTTCCTAAGGACCAAAGGGAAGGGCATTTGGCTACAAGAGGATGGGGGCCAGGGATTCAAGGCCAGGGCATATCCTACTCTGCATCTGAGCTCTGGGGCCATCCACCCACATATCCGAAGCCCTTCTGGGGGTCTGTCTTTCTGGGGGTCTGCCTACCCAGACTTGCTTTACCTTTATTGAGGACTGTGAGAGGCTTCCGGTTGCTGGGGTCCAGACTGCTGGGAGCAATTGAAAACCTGGGTGGAATGGTGAGGCAGGTGATGGGCAGACGGGTGGGGATGTAGCCGGAAGTAAAGAACTCGTCGTTGAGCAGCTCGTGAATGGTGGGGCGGGCAGTGGGATCTGTCTGCAGCATCTTCTGGATGAGGGAGGCAGCCACGGGATTTACGTGCTGGAGCAAAGAGAGGGAAAGCCCTAATGTGCCAGGGACCCGAGTGCAGCGTTGCCACGAGGGAACTACAGGCTCCCCAGCCCACATGCAAGCCCACATGTCTCAAACAGGTTACATTCCTTACCAGTGGCTTTGCTGAGTCAACCGACCTTGTGAAAATGATCACTTCTCCTTCCATCTGACTTGAAGTCATTTTTTCCCTCAACTTGCTCTTGCATAATTCAAGATGCTTACCACTAGGGTAGCAATGAAAGGTCATGCAGACCTGCTTTTAAATTCCAGTTCTTCCCCTTACTACTAGCTGTGACAAGGCCCTTTATCTTTTCATGTGGACATGGGGACAGAGCACCAAGTGTGGACCTCCAGTGAGAAGACTCAGCAAGGTCAAGCGCACAAGGGTCACCCAGCACTAACTGTGCGTTTGCTACAAGCCAGGAAAGTACTCAAAGCACTGCGAGTATACTGAGTCATTCAACCCTCATGCAAGCATCTAAGGGATAGAGATCTCTGTCACCATCCTTCTCTTGGACAAGGACAGAGAGGCCTTTCCTGAGAATACACGCCTATGTGGCAGAGCCAGCGCCCACACTCATCTAGCTGCTGCAGTGCCCACACTCTCGGCCACTCCATGCGCTGACAGTTAAGTGAGCCTTGGTGTCAGACTGAGTCCCTGTGTCCTAAAGGGCTCTGGGTTTCGCACAAGGCAAGGGCACTGCACAGGAAGGCAGCTGTATGCCACGCTTCCGCAGAACGGGATCCTCCTTCCGATGGACGTAGGCTGGTGGCTGTGACAATACATGCCACGTCGGAGCCACGGTCACTCACAAGTACGTGAGCGCTCACTATGTGCAAGGCACTCTGGGAGCTACTCAGAGGCTCAACTGCATTGTACGGATGGGAAACTGCAGTTCAGAAGAGTCAGGCCATTTGCTCAAGGTCATCTGGGTGCTAAGTGACATGGTGCATTTGAATTAAGATCATCCCTTTTCAAACCGTAAGCAGTGCTCTGACTTCTGCCTCCTAATCCCGCCCCCTTTTATTTTCAGTTTATTATTTAATTTATTGTGGGTGTGTGTGCATGCACGCACACCCGTGCACACTTCTACGTCTTTTAGGCTATCTGCCCATCTTTAACAATCTGCAAACTCTCTCCCCTTAGGAAACAATGCTTCTGTGCCCATGTGTCAGGCTGTGTGCGACCCAGAAATGGATCCTCTTGCGCTCTGGAGCTACCATAGGGATGCGGCGGCTCCAGCTCTGTCCCCACAGTAGAGCTGCACTCAGTAAATAACTTTTAGGAAAAATATACATAATCGATGTCAACCTAAAGTGTGCTTACTCACCTTGGGGATACTGTACTCATTCTTCTTGATACGGAGGTAGGTCTCTTTTAGGCAAGAGGTCTCAAAGGGTGGTTTGCCCACTAACAAGGTGTACCTGGAAGAACAAACTGCATTTGGCTCAAGGCTTCCAGAGAAAACTGAGGCAGGAGGAATCATCTTAAGGGCAGAAAGGAAGTCAAGTTCACCGGGCAGCTGCAGAAGCCAGGACACAGGCAGGAATGAACCCTCAGTCAGGAACAAGTGATGAGACCAGAATTCCTATGGTCAGTGATTATTCAACTATTGCCGACAGTAATCTCAGGCCCCAGAGGCCGCCAGCAACACACACAGGCCAAAGTGGGTGTGGTGCCTGCTCCCCCAAAGGCAGCTCCCCGTTTGACAGCTCTGTACTTAAGACTTCAAGTTTTTACTTCAAAAGTTCATCACAAAGACATGTAAGAGCCACTGCCACACTCGTCTCTGATCCTCCAGCACCCAGATGACAAGAAAGATACCTAAAAGGCCCATGCCTCTGCCCACTACCCAGACCCCTCTGATGGCCTTGATCCGGACCGAACACGGACACCTCCTCCTGTTAGCGTAATGCCTGGCCTAGGTCCTCCCACCTGATGCTCCTTTCTGGATCAGAGGATCTAAAAGTGCTTGTCCACAGGAATCACCCCGGAATCTTGTGAAAACCCAGATCCTGAGCCAAAGGCCTGGGGCCTGATATGCTGCACTGCTAAAAGACCCCGGGGGATGCCAATGCTGGTCTGTGGGCTGTGCTTTCATACCAAGTTTGTGGAGATCCCACCCCCATGTCCGCTACCTGCCACCCCGCCTCCCCCAGAAGCATGATCTAGTGGCAGGAAAGAGCTGGATAATCTGTCCTCTGGAACAGTCTTTCCATAGGCAGAAAAGGCCACAGATCAGGCGAGCCAGCTGAGATGTCCAAAAGGTCCCTGCTGAGGCCAGACGGGTCCTGAAAGAATGTGCGGCAACTTACATGATGCAGCCGATGGACCACACGTCCACCTCGAAGCTGTGCCCCTTCTTGCTCAGCACCTCGGGAGCTATGTAATTAGGGGTCCCGCACAGGGTCTTCTTCCGCTCCCCATCATATTCCACTTTGGTTGCCAGTCCAAAATCCCCTGGAGCAGCAGGAGGAAAAGGGGGTAATCAGATGCCAGCTTATGTCAACGCAGACCACCGTTCACGTAGCAGCACGAACCAGGCTCTTTTGAGACCCCCTCAAGCCTCTCTTCCTGTCTGCAGCAGGCTGGCCTAGGAATCTCCTCTCCCCACCCTGGCCCAGGGAGGTGGCCCCCTGGGGAGCATAATAAAACTCATCATCAGCAGGGATCAAGCAAGTAACTTAGCAAGCTTATGAAAGATGGCAGGGAGGGGTGAGGACTGCGGCAAATCAGAGAACAGCCGATGCTCAACCCATCAAACAGCTGCCCTGAAGGAGGTGCCCTTATATTGCCCGAGTTTCCATTTCTTTAAAAGGAGATCTAAAGTCAAACTTTCATGTCAAGCCTCCCAATTTTAAAATGGAAGCTGGTCGTCTGAAATGTCTATACTAAACAGTGGCAACCAACAGCCCAGACGTCCTGCACCTACTTCCTCCCTGCCCTCGCCCTTCTCTTTCTCGGCCCTCTTCTTGGAGTGCTGTCAGCAGCCCGGCAGTGCCCACGCCTCACCTATTTTCACCTCCAGATCCTCGTTCAGGAAGAGGTTGCCCAGCTTGAGGTCCCGGTGGATAACCCGGTTTCTGTGCAGGTACTGACAGCCGAGGACGATCTGCCGCAGGTAGTAGCGGGCCTCGGGCTCGGTCAGGGCTTTCCTGCGTTTGTGCAGCTCCAGGAGGGACTAGGCGGGGAAGGAGAGGAGGAGCCGGGGTGTCACTGGGTAAAAGCAGCTCAGGATCCCCTACCTATTCCCTCTCTAGGACAGCCAAGTTCTGGACTCGCCCTGAGGCTGCCCCCTCTCCTTCCAGCTCACCTGGGACCCCGGCTCAGACCTGCTCGGGAAGCTGAGCCCCCGCCCCGCCGCTTCTTCGCAGCAGATCCCGTCTAGAGCCCTCTCCGGCCGAGTTTGGCTCCCTCCACCGGCCACGGCCGATAGCACTCCAGGAGCGCTCCCGACCCGGGACTCCTCCCTTAGCAACTTGGGAAGCCCGCGCTCCGCGCCTCCCCGCTACCCCACGCCCAGCGTCCGGGAGCCGCCGTCCTTAACCGCAACGTGACTCAGGCTCCACTGAGCCCGAAGTCCCTCCCCTAGCGGATCGAGGTGCCAAGCACCCTCTACCCGAGGCCGTTCCACCTCTAGCTCACGGCTCCTAGCGGCTCCGAGCCCGGGCGCTTCTTCCCCAGGCGCTCCGGGGTCGGCCCGTCCGGTCTCCAGCAGCTCCCACCGCAGCAGCAACACTCACCCTGCGGCGGCACAGCTCCAGCACCACGAACACGAAGTCGTTGTCCTCGAAAAAGCCGTGGAAGCCCACGACGTGCTGATGGGCGAGGCTGCGGTGAATGGAGATCTCCATGGACATCTTCTCCTTTTGGTGTGGTTTGAGCAGCAGCGACTTAGGCACAATTTTGCCAGCGAACACCTCTTTCGTGTCGGCGTCCGAGATCTCGAAGCACTTGGCGAAGCCACCCTTGCCCAGAAAGCGGCCCCGCAGGTAGCGCCGCCGGCTGCGCGGGTCCACCAGCACCTCCGGGATCGCTTTCGCTGGCGGAGCAGCCGCCGGGGCCCCGGGAGCCGCAACTGCGGGGCCCCCAGCCTTCCCTGGGTCGACGGGTGCCCGCGCCAGCTTCCCTGCAGTTGCGGCCGCGCTCATAATCGCGGAGTCGCTCTGCGGCTCTAGCAGAATCTGCACCGGGCTCGGCACCGCTCCGCTCCTCCCCGAATTCAAACGCGGCGCTGGGAACGTTACAAAAGCCTGCGCGACACTGATTGGCCGCGGGGATTTAAAATCCAAACCCGCCCGCCGCGCGGCACCATGGGAGCTCCCTGCACCCGCAGCAGCCTTTAAACTCTCGCCGAGCCCCGGGAAAACGCCTGATTGACAGGCACCCGGACTCCGGGACCACAGACACGTGGGATGCCTGGGAAACTATTCCCGGCGTGCGGATACCCAGACCCCACCCCAGGCGACGGGGAATTTGTTTTCTCTTTCTCGGTGGCCGGGGAAGCGCCTGCACCACTTGCACGTCCTGCTGGAAGCTTTTCCAAACACGGTCCTCCAGGTCCAGCACTTCCTCCTGGAAGCTTTTCTTAACACCCTCCTCCAACCCTAACCCACCTGGTAGAAAATAAACTCTAAGCTTAGAGACCTGGCAAAACCTTAGTTTGGGAGAATCTTAGCACCTGCCTTCGATGTCATCAGCTCTCTTCCCAGTTACCCCCCATAAACTAAAACTAAAGTGGAAACAGGACGCTTACCAGGCAACCCCCCTCCTTCAAATACTGTGCCTGAGCCCCTCTGGATTACAGAGCAAAGCTATTCCAAGCAGGGTCCAGGGGTGGTCAGCACCATCAACACCTGGCTGCTCATTAGGTTCACTTTCAGGCTTTACTGCAGACTTCTGGAGTCAAAATCTATCGGTCACCAGGGCTGACCAGGTGGTTCCTACCCATACTGAAGTGGGCAGCACAGTACCAGAGCCGCCATCTGGCTTGCTCACTGCTATACGTCTTCCCTGTCTGAAACAGTAAACTCTTAACTGTGTGGTGAGAGGGACAGAGAGGGTTATCAGAATGCGTGGCAAACTAATAGGTCACAGTCAAATTTGGTCTGCACTGGTGTTCTGTTTGGCCTTCCACTTTTTACTTTTGGCTTTATCTAAGGCACTTAAAAATCTAGACGTCACATGGAAATGCAGGTTTTTACTGGTTTCCTGAACAACAGGAAAACCACCTGACGTGCATAGATACTTGAGTGGCCACTTTTGAATGGCAAATACCCCAGCCCTTTCTCTGACCCTTAGTGCCCTGTGATGTCTCTGAGGGGACCCAGCAAAACCACATTGTGAGCACCTCCTAACCTGCCTCCCAAAAAACGAAGAGGCACGATGACATCTTAGCTGATGATGTCTTAGACGATGCCTGGTAATTAAAGCCTAATTAAAATGTTTGCTGGATACAATAAGGGTTTCTTTTTTTTTTTTTTTTAAATTATTGGTTTTATTTCCATGGTAGATAATATTTTATTCCATCTTTATCTTTCAGTTGAATCTATGTACAGAAAATGTGTACGGATTACAATTGCAAAGCTCAGCGCATTTTCACAAAGTGCACTTGCTCTATGTAAACACCCAGATTAAGAAAGAGAATCCTACCAGCACCCAGATGTCTGCCCCGTGTCCTGGTCGGGGGTTCTGAAGACAACCCTCAGTTCAACAGCTGGTTAGGAGACTCATGGGACTCAGCAGAGTTCCACTCCTTGACGGCTATGATTTATTACAGGGAAAGGCTCTGAAGCAAAATCAAAGAAAAAGGTACCAGGGGCCAAGTCCAGAGGAAAGCGGGCTCCCAGAGTCCTCTCTCCATGGAGTAACACAGGACACACTTCATCCTTCCCGCAATGGCAACACGTGTGGAATGTTATCTACCAGGGAGGTGCCTGAGCCCAGGACTTTTACGGGGGCACGTCGCAGAGACACCCTCTTCCTAGTGCAGGTCTTCACCACATTGTCTGGCTGACAGATCAGGCACCGCAAGCCATCCACAGCCCTCAGGGAATGGTGGGAAGTGACCCCCACAAATCCAGGAAACTAGGTGCGCCTAGAGATTATCAGGGTCCCAAGATTAGCTTCCTACCTTGGGGCCTTCTGGCCTCGAGTTTCTGGTCTGTCGGGAAAATCCAGCAAGTCCTTGGCTTCTGAGGGGCCGCCTGCAGGCACTTGGTTCCCAGGGTTTTTCTTGGCCAAGACAGCTTTTATGCATCTCCCGAGTGTGGACGACACCCGGAGGGGTTCTTTGTGGAACATGCAGCAGCTGAGACCCTCCTGCACACAGCCGGTCCTGCCAGGTGTGACCTGAGGCTCAGTCACCCCGTTCATAGCCCTGGGGCGCATGAGAAGGCTGCACCCAGAGTTGTCCTTCAGGAAGATGGGCAGATTCCAGGAATAATTCTGAAAAACAAAGACCATAAATGTTCTCTCCCCTTCCCCAGATTACCCTGGGTACCTGACTTTTTTTCTCTTGCTGTTCAGCAATTCTAACTTTACATTTTCAATCACCTTTTACTCTCATCCAGGCTTTTCTCTGGAAGAGCTGTCTGCAGGAGGCACTGGGGCATTTTTGTAGATAGACATTTTACACAACTTAACCAGAAAGACATATTCAGGAATTGGGTGCCCCCCAGTTCAGATGGTGAAGCTGTAACATGCATATCCCAATTGCCCATAAGGTGACTGGAGGTGCAGACAGGTCTTTAAAGAGGTGGGTAAAATGGAGTCATTAGGGTGGGTCCAGACTCAGTAGGACTGATGTCCTTATAAGAAAACATCGAGACATAGACAACATAAAGGGACAGTGTGTGAGGACACGGTCAGAAGGTGGCCATCTACAAACTGAGAGAGGTCTCAGGAGAAACCAAACCTGCTGACACCTTAACCTTGTGTTTCTGGCCTCTAGAACTGTCAGAAAATGGATTTGTATTGTTTGGAGCCCGCAGTCAGAGACAGTTACATAGCCCTTGCACACTTAAGGGATGATGAACTCCTGAATTTCCAACATTTTCAAAGTGGGCTTAAATAACTTCCCAACGCTTTTATCCAGAGCAGGCTAGAAAACTTTATAAAGCCTTTTCTGGAGACAGCTAGACTTGAATAATGAACCTACCTTACTAAGGTGTGTGTACCAGTGCGGAGGTCGAGTCTGACTGGCAGTCCATCTGGCAAGATGCGACATATTCAGAAAGTGAAAATGAGTCAATAGCAGTGGGACACCCCCCAGGGAAGGCCCAGAGTTGGGGTCACACCTCTGTGATATGCCTGCCCCAGCCCTGCAGCTTTCAGCAGGGACCCAGGGGTAGCATGCAATTAACCTCCGAATCGGGCAGGATCTCCCATGGGTCCATCAGAGAACAAGCCCTTTCCTGTGGACATTTGCGTGCGATGCTGATGGCCCCGCCAGCACCCACGCTGCATGTTTTCATGATTTGCAGGCTCCACAGAAGGGGTCCCAAATCTCCAGTGGCTGCAGGACTTGCGTCCTGTGTCTGCTTTCGGTTCAGTGCAGCGCCTCCTGAAGCTGAAACTGCTCAGGGCAGCCAGAATCAGGTTTCAGCTTAGAATCAGGTCCAGGCAACAGAATCGGTGAATTCAGGGTTCCAAACGAGCCTGCCACTTTTCTCTGGCAGCTGCAGTGCCAGAGAGTGCTGGTCCCAGTCCAAGTGACGAGCAGGGCATCCTTTT
The DNA here is from genome assembly GCA_004363575.1 of Solenodon paradoxus. NCBI lineage: Eukaryota > Metazoa > Chordata > Mammalia > Eulipotyphla > Solenodontidae > Solenodon > Solenodon paradoxus. Next base: position 80,378 of record RJWH01002638.1, read on the forward strand.
TTATCCTGTCAGTCTTAAGAGTTCAAACTGACCCACTCAAAAAGATGCACAGCAGACTGGTCAATCATTGGCCTCAAGGTCAGATGTGATTTTAACAAGGGCTCATTAGTACTTTAACTGCCTGTTCAAATTCCAAATGAGCATCTCCATCCAGAGATTGCCTCTCTTTCCATGTCGTCTTCCTCTTTGCAGAAGCTCCAATAGGTATGAATCATAGCAAAATCATTGGTTACAGAGACTCATTCTGGTTCCAATACCTGAAGACTTTACATTTTAATCTACCAGCTAGTGGCAAAAATCAAGGAAGAGAACAATCAAGGTGAAGAACTAAATAAAATAAACAAGATGCCTCTTCCTCCTCTCTCTCCCTGCCTGTCTGCCTTTGTATATACCTTAAAAAAAAAAACCAAAAGGCTAGGAAGCTTTATCCCTAACACCTTCTAATTTTTTTTTTTTTTTGGCACCTTTCTTTGATTGGAATGATCCCTCTAACATTTATGAAATTGTAAGCATGTAAAATTTTTAATTAAATCAATTTTCCCATATATCTAGATACACTAGCCATAAAATACAAGCTGTTTTTTTTTTTTAAAAAAAAACTCCCTTTTCCCCTTGGTGGCAAATTTACTCGAGCACCTAGCTGTCAAGCCAGCATGAACAAGGTTATCATTACAGGCCTGCAACCTTAACTCTTCTCTGCACAGCCCTCAATCCAGGGCCAACCCACCAACCCCCATGCCTAGGTCCACTGTCCTCAGCTATGATTTTTAAGCAAGGGACGTGATCAATACAAATTCAGTTCGTGATTTTCATTCATACTTTCAAAGGCTGTTGAGCATGTACTGCATGTTTTATTTACTCCATTTAGGAACATTTACTGAAAAATGATGATGTATTGAAGAAACATACATTCCCTTTCATCCTTTAACAGTTGTTTTCATATTCCCTTCTAGTCCTGGTCAGCATGGCACTTCAGTGATGATAGCTACAGGGATGTCAAGTGAATACAATCTATCTGCATGGTAACAGAATAATGCTACTATTAGCCAGGCATAGGTGCTTTATAGAGATAATCTCATTTAATCTTCACAAAAACCTTAGGGGAAAAGGATGATTCTTCCCATTTCACAGATGAGGAAATGAATACTCTGGTTTAGGTTACCTGTCCGAGGTCTTGTAGCTAGGAGGAGACAATCTGAATTTCAACCCAAGTTCCACCTACCAGTCCACTGCCTCTATACCCTGCCTCCCCAGGTCATGTTTATCTGACAAGCTCCAAATTCCAGACTCATTTGTTTATTCACTCACTCACTACGCACCCTACCAGAAAGCAGTGTGACGGATGACTAAATTCTAAATTCACTGAAGAACCCTTGTTCAAATGACAGCCCCTCCCCTTACTACAGCTGTGTGACTTTGGGCAAGTTACTTAACCTCTCTGTGCTTCAATTTCTACACTGACAGAGAATGGAGGCCGCATTCTAAGAGACACTTATCTCCTGAGGTTCTTGTGAAGAACTTCAATGAGGACAGCACTTCCAATAGTATCAGGCACATGAGTGTCAGTTGTTATTCTAAATAAAAAGAACCTGGGCCTATTCCCAGGGAGCTCAGTCTTCCTTCTGCAGGTCTTTTCAGCTCCTGGCCTCTTAGATTTCCATGTTGTCCCCCTTTGCTGGCCCTGACACTTCTTCAGGCCCTTGTTCCCATGGCAAATCAGACGAAGTACCCACCAGACACCAAAGGCAAAACTGAATGAAGCTGAAAAGAGAGAAGCTGTTAGGATCAAGAAAGACCACAGGCTTCAGACCTCCCTAAGGTCTGCAAGCCAGAGAGGATGTGGACTCCTTCCCCGCGCCTCTTTCCTTAGACGACTTTCACATGCTCAAACCATGTGTCTCCTATTCCATAGGCCTAGAGACACAGAATAAGCCATCACTACACTCGGGAAGCAGGCTGTCCTGTGCTGACCGGGTTCGCGATCTGGAGCCCCAGCGGAACAAAGATGAACAACTAAATAAAACGAAATGTTCTTCCTGCTCTCTTCTTATCTGCTGCTTACTCACCTTCATTCCTGCCTGTACCTTTCCTTTGGAAAAAAAGAACATTGTACCTAATAGTATATGGGGTTTCACTCAAGGAGTATTAAACCTAATAGCTAAAGCTACCATTTATGGACGCTTTCTGAGTCAGTTCACATGCTGTGCATGTACAGATGGATTTGTTTTCAGGAAAGGTGCAGGCAGGAAGAGAGGAGGAAGAAACATTTTGTTTAGATGTTCACACTGGCTGTTTTCTCCTGGACCTGCAACTTCACAAAAGCACAATCGCTTTTGGCGGCTCTGGGGAATCATAGACTTATGGGGACTGGCACAAGCTGGCAGCATATTGTGCTGACCAGTTCAGAACCAGGTCGTTGGACACATTCTCCAAACCGCCAATGTCATTTCAGTGGCCTTGCAGTTCCAGAGAAGTGACACCGAGGTCAGCCAGCTACAGCTAACCACCCAGAGACCATCAGGTCTGTCAGCCACCAGTCCTATGGCTGAGGGCGAGTCAGAACATACCTGGGGCTGTGGGACACCAGCAGATCAAGACACCGAGAAAGACCTCCCTGGCCACCGAGATCCCTTCTTTACAGTTGAGAAACTTCCAAGGATGTGTTAAAAAGGAACAATGTTTGTCTGATTCATTTCACATCTGCCATCCACCAGATGGCTCAGAACGATTAAGAAAGAAACTTCATGAAAAAGTGACTAATTCAGAAGTCGCTACAGATCCCAAACAACCACAAGGGTCCTGAGCAGCCATGTGAAACAGAATAGGTCAACAAGAAGCCCACAAGTCAATCAGCTTGTTCCCTGGACCCAGGATCTGCAAGAGGAGACTTATCTAGGAGAGGGTGTGGGCTCATGCCTGGGGAAATTCCTTGTCATTCGTGTGCTGGATATCCAGACTCACTGCTGCCTCCTCAGGAGCTCACAGCTGATGGACACTGAGATTAGAACACAGGTACACAGCTGGAATTCTACCTAGACTTTGACAAGGCCCCCCCGTACAGTGCTACGGGGCCCACGAGAAGTCCCACAGAGAGGAGCATCCAACGACTAGTGAACACTGCACTTGGCTTAGCAATAACCTGTGTGCTCCCGAACTCCGGCCCAGGTACCCCCTCCCCGCCCCGCAGTAGGCACCCCTCAAGACCAAGAGTAACGAAAGATTGGGCAGGTGGGAAAGGTAGGCAGAAAGATAAAGAAAAGTGATGACATCTAGAGAAAAGGAAGAGGCCTTAACTGGACACCTGCTTTTTCCTGCCCGGCACCCATTCATCCCTGCTTCTGTTAACGTCACCTCCACCATGACCACCAGACACCATCTCAGTCCACGTGGTGTGTGCCCATAGCCAATCAGTCTTCCATCTTCCTGGGATCATTAAGGTTGGATACTAAGTGGGTTCAGACCCAGGAGAGCAAGGTTCAGGGGTTTTGTTAGGGAAAGGGGTCCCCTTTTATCAAAACTTGAAGCTGGAGGGTGATGACATAGAGCCTGGGAGTGAGGCCAACTCAAAGGAGAGCAGTGTCAACGGCAAGGAGACAGGTCCCTGACGACAGCTGTTGAGTCCTGGGATCCGACCTGGAGGTGGATTGGCCCTGGCCTTATCAGCTATGTGAGCCAATAAATCCCATTCTGTCCCAAGCCAAAGGAAAGCTACCCAACCAAGTTCTCTCCCATCCCGCTACTCTTCTGGGAATATTCTGAGGACAAAGAGATTTTTCCTCTCTGGGGGTAACAAATGTGATTGCCTGGTGACAGTGTCTTGGGTGTGAGAGCCACCATGGAGACAGAGTCCAGCTGGCCTTTCCTAGGACACACACTCAAGACCATCAACACATTTTTGAACAGCAGCAGCCTACAATTTTAGATGAGCTTGCTATTCCAGTAGCCATTGCTTCTGTCTCCCCAGTACCTTGCTGTGGAAATGACCTCTGCTGTTTCTTCACCATGGGGGACAGAAGAAAGGGCTAACCACAGAGCTGCACACCCTTGGCCACAGTTCATCCAAAAGGTCATGAGACTCCCGACAGACCACCATCTTTCCCTGGATTTTAGAGATGTAGAACCAGAGACATGAAGCTGAGCGCTCACCCCACTGGGAGGCTGTCAATCGGGCCAGCAGCTGCCACAGGCCCAGTGCATGGGGACAGCCCACCCACAGGATGAGAAAAGGAAGCCAATACATAGGCCTTGAGTTTGCTGTCACCGATGTCCATCTTTTCCTCTCCTTTTTACTGTTAGAACCACCTTCCTCAGAGTTTTGGTTGCCCAATTACAGACTAAATTGACAGCCTTTCTTGTAGCTCTTTTGCCACATGGCTTGTGGCCATGTGACAAAATAGTAGGAACCTGGGTGCCTGATGACAAAGTAAAGCCCAGTCACCTGCTTGTCCACTTCTGCAGTAACAGCCATGAGAAAAACCTTCCATCTGAGCCGCTGTATTCAGATGGAATCTGTCACACGACTCCATCTACAGCTTTACTGATGTGAAAGTTAAAAACAAACAGCAGCAGCCCTAAAACACCCCAAATCCAAAGATCCCTGATGAGTTTAAGTCTCCGGATATGGTTGTCCCAGCAGCGATAACGTTTTTTCCAAGAGGCAGAAACTGTCCTTAAGGTTTACACATTAAGAGAACAGATCTTAAAAGTTTTCATCACAAGGAAAAAATGTAGCAATGTATTGCGACGGCTATTAACTAGACTTATTGTGATCACTTTGCAATATATGCAAATATCAAATCATTATGTTGTATTCCTACAGTACAATATCACATACCAATTGCATCTCAACACATACACACCCAAAAGAAACTTAAAAAAAGACAATCGTGTTAAGCGGCACGTTTCCTTCTGGAGGTTTTCACACACAAGCTGAATGGTAATGTTAGTCATGAGATTTCTCCAGTGAGTAAGGGGTTAGTTAGCTTAGTGAGCAGAGAATTCCAAGACTGGCACAAAAGGAGAAAGGAGCTTGGGGAGATGCCAGGATCTGAAACCTCAGAACTGCCACCATCGCAGCCTGCTGGGACCGGACAAGAAGCACAGCGACATGCTCCCAGGACAAACTGGGTCACTGTACCTGGCAGAGCTTAAGAGCAGGGGATGGAGCCAGAGGGATCTGGGGAGATGGGCGGGACTTGGACCAGCCACTCCTTCACTGTATGGTTTGGGTCAAGTCATCTAGTTTCTTGAATGTTTTTCCTCATCTCTAAAATGAGAGTAGTCACTACAGAGGGCTGGTGGGTAAAACCGGCAGGAGGGCAGCAGGCTTGTGGCAGTGCCTGAGGAATAAGCTTCACTGGAGGTGGAGAATGATCACCTTCAAATGCCTTGTTTCACATGTCATCCTTTTAATGGACAAATATTCAAAAACGACAGACCAAAAACAGTTTTCCAGTTGAACTAGCAATGATGACAGAACTGTTTCGTAAACCCCACCACAGTTAAGAGAGCCCCTGCTAGAGGCTAACCTTCGAATCTGAATTGTTCTACCCCGTCATGGGAGAATCAAAGCACTAAGCAAGGCCAACTGTCTCTGGTCTTCACTTCTAAATCCTCCCTCTAAACCAAGAGTTCAGAGCAGAACCAGGATGGGGTGTGCATTACCCAGGAGATGGTAAGAAAGGCCCTGGCCAACTCATTGACAAATCAGGCTCTGTGCCCACAGGATTTTCAGAGGACCCACATATATATGTGACTGGGCCCAATTACAGAGTGTTGATCTTTACTGTGAAGTTCATGGCAAGTGCAGAGGGGTTGAATGGGTCTAGGTCAGGGAATACAAATCACAAACACTGCTATCTTCCGTGAAATAAGACACAGACTGCAGCCCCTGTGCCTCCCCCCAATTCCAGCAGGCAAGGAGTGACTGCCACACTGGTCCATCCATATGGGAGACTCAAACCTGGGTGCTGAGGGCCCTGTTTTCAGTGAAAGCCAGAGGCCCTGCAATAATGCTACAAAGTCTTACCAATCACCCTGGGCTAAAACTACAGCTAAGATATTTGGAAGAAGAGAAACACTAACCACCCTTCAAGAGTTTTCGTAGCCCACAGGAATCTGGATTATGCAAAGTTGCAAACACTTTGTTTTCAAGATTATAAGCAGTTGTGGCAACTGACCAAATGTGTTAGCGGCAGGAGGGCAGGGCGCGATCTGTGAGTGGAGCCGTTATGGGCAGCTTGTGGCCACAAGCAGTGCACCGGAGGCATGGGCTCCACACTGGGACAGAGCGCTCCAGCTCTGCAAGCCTGTTCCAGGCAGGACCCAGCTTCCAGAGGATAACGGGTGGGGAGCGCTGGGAGCAGATGGTTGGTTCTGCGTTCCACAGATAATGTGTACTGTTAAGAGATAAAGCTTAAGCACAGCACTGGGAGACAACTCCCCCAGTTGTTCTGTTATTAAAGTCTTAAGAGCTTAGAGCCTAGAAAAACCAAAACATTCTTCAACAAACATGGGGTAATGGTGGAAGGTGTCAAAAACACAAGAGCTCTCTGAGGATGCTGACTGGCCCACTCTGTCCCCAAGTTCATTTTAGAGCTCATGTAAATTCGAGACATGAAGCAGAGACATTAGACCTGGGTCAAGGGCAAAAACTTCTGGTAGTAGCTCTTGGTGACGTCAATCATCAGCTCCTGGGTACATTCTGGGAGCTCCCCTGAGAAGAGTCCTGGGGAAAGAAAGGACCTGGTCAAACCACATGAGCTGAGGAGGCCTGGATTCCAATTTCCATTTAAACCCTCGAGGGCCCTTTGCTTTAGTCAGAGTAAAGGCTGCGGTTCCCATCTTCAGTGCTAATAAAATATTTCTAGTGACCGAGTCTTCCAGACCATGCAAATCTGTGTATGTGTAGAAAACAAATAATACAGCTTTATGGAGAAAATTTCCTCCAGGTAAAAAAGTCATGATCATCATAGCAGGCCCTGAAAAGTTAAGGCATCCTGACTACATGGGAGGTTGCTTTTGACAAGGATTTATCCATCCTAGGGCTCTAGTGTGATGTATCTACCGCACAAGCCAAGGTGGGCACCCCTGGGGTAAGACACTGCCTTGACACCCATACAATTAAAACAGAATCTAATGCTCAAACATGATAGCTGCAGACATAAATGGGAGTAGTAAGACAAAAGAAGAACGTCTGCTCATCCTGCTCATCCTACCCCCAGCCCCATGTGGCTCACGTGGTTATGGTGCAGGCTAGGAAAGCCATGGACCCAAGTTCGAGACCTGGGGCCAGGGAGAAGGAAAAAAACAAAACAAAACAAAACAAAAACCGAAAAATCCCTGGGAAGGAGATACTCTCATACTTTAAGAGTAGAAGTGAATAATCATATAACTGTTTTGAAGAACAATTTAGGAATGTCCAGCAAAACTTTAAAAGTTTGTTTACACCCTGAGATGTGACTATTTAATTTATAAGAATTTATTCTACGGTTAATCTTGTCCAATTGCACAATATATATGCACAAAAGTGTCAGTGCAGCACAGGTTCTAGTAGTGAAAAACCAGGTACAACATCTAATGACCCCTTAGAGGACAGATATTACAATGTAGTACATTCAGGCAATGAAAAACATGTAGCCACTAAAAGAAACAAGGCAGATCTCTACATACTGACCCCCAAAGAAACAACCCAAGATAAAATTGTTTCTGAACAAAGTACAGAGTGTGAATCTGTTTATATAAGTATACAGTTTCACAGATTCATATTATACACAAATAAACATAATTTATATACACACTCACCTCCACATTTATACACATGCAAAAGCACATATATATGCACTTGTATAAACAGACAGAAAATAATGGGGAGGCCAGAAATATGTTAGTGTTAAAAATAAAATTCTCACAGACATTTTTTACAAATTAGCAGCCCATGTTAGGTTTATAAACACTATAAACCTAACTTGGTTTGCGCAGTATTTAACCTTTTTAAAATTTAGAAGCCAACATTTAAAAATTCAGAGACGGCACATGAAAATGCAAAACGTTAATTCCTCATTAAACAACAGGTGTTGTAATACAGGACTGTATTTATCTTTATTGACTGGTCACCTGGGTCACTGGTTTGGTACCCAGGTCCACAGGGCAGCTAGGCCTATGTCTCTTTTTTTTCCTCTTTGAAAGGAAAGGTATAGGTAGGCAGGTAGGCAGAGGAGGAAGAAGCATTTTATTTATTTTTATATAGTTGTTCACATTGGTCATTTCCTATGCTGGTGGCAGATTTGTCCTACATTAGCTTTTTATTGAGGGATTGCCCTACAAGAGAGTCTCTGTGTGGATCCAGAGCTTTAGCTCTCATGCACATAGGAGTATCAAACTCTAAGCCTCTCTACTATGATGACAGAATTATCCTAACCATGCTCACAGGGTGGTTAGTTTCCTCTCTGCTGCTGACTCTTGATTACTGCTGTGTGAGCCCACTTAGGCATCTGAAAAGACACTATATTTCAGAGAGCATTTCCAGGTATTTTGCAGCAGGAGAATTTTTAAGTTAGCTAGGCTAACATATTGTCAGAGACAGGAATTGCATGCATTACTTTTGCGATGGAAAATAAGCTTGAGTTTTAATCATCTACACCCATGGTTACCTGGGCAACCTGAGAAGACGGTGAACGGTGGGACCACAGTTTCTGGGGGTAACACTGTGTTGTCAAGAATTTTGCAGCAGTCTTTCAACACACACCGGCGCCCCTGAAATTGAAGTCTCGTTAACAGGAAATAAAGCAGAAAATGGGAGAGAAAGTCATGCAGTCTTTTGAGTGGAAGGCTGTTTTCCCCTCCTGGCATTACAGAAGAACCAGGGACAATGACAAGAGGGTTGGCTACAATTCCCCACTTAGGCAGCACCTGACAAGGAGGAGGAGACAAGGACGTAAGTGTGCGTTCGTGCTGGGGGTTGTGTGCTAGGGATAATCCAAGTTATCTTAGGTATTACAAACTGAGAGATTTGGCCTCCAAGAGTTCTAACTTTCTAAATTTTCAAAAAATGATTTCATGTTTGCTGTTTTGCTTATTCAACATGCATTCCCCTTTCTTCTGGTATAAAAACTTCTATTTCTCCCGGGAAACACCTCATGTGCTTCACCTTTCATCTCAAACCCAAACGCTTGATAATAGGACTAGAATTCCCTGGGCACTGGGAATAGCTTTTGAATTTTAACCTTACAGACATTTTGCTTTGGAGTTTAAGGACTATGCTACTATGATGAGGTCTTCACTTTGTTAAGGAAAATATGGAAAACTCCAGCTGTGATCTGGAAAGCCAGCTTTTGCTGACCAGGCAGAGTAAGGGGATTTCACTATGGTTCTGCTTTCTTCAATACCAGGCCAAACCAAAGACTTTCTGCCTCTAACAAATATTAAGAAATTCCTCTAAAAAATATTGGCAAAACCACAACTTCCTTTAACTCTGAGTAACAATTCAGGTTGGAGTGCTTTTCATAGCAGTGTGGTTCCCCACTGCACCTCCCAGCTTTGCTGTTCCTTGTGGCTACTGTAGAGTATCTGCATGGATTCAGCAAGCTCTCTGATACTTTAGAGTCCAAATCTTATCCAGAGTAGAGCTGGCTCTGTATTAATGGAAGTGGCATTTAAAAACATAAGGGCTTTGGCATTTCCTTGAATCTCTATAGTCTTAAGTACAAATTTAACATACAGGAAACATTTTCCCTAAACCTTAAGCTCAGCTGTGGTCATTAACACTCTCACTCAAGATCTTCTCATAAATCCCAACTACAGCCAAGCCTTTCATCTATGAAATCCCACCTATGAAATCCTCAGACCCGGAAATAGAACCCTGTAAAGTTGTGGCTGGAGTAAAGCAACTGATGGGTCCTATAGGTTCTGCTGAGCAAGGGACCCACTTGCAACTGACAACCCATCCCCCGATCTACTTGCAGTTCCCCTAAGGTCATGCGCTTTGCTAAGTCTGACCATTTAACATGCCAGTCTCTTCCACAAGATGCCCTTGCTCCCACTGTCTGTGAGTCAGTACCCACACACCCTTTTATATCTCATCTCCACTAGACTGTAAGAAAAAGTAACAGGTAGGCTATATAGAGGCATGGCTACTCACATCGCCTGGATTTCATTCCAGCTCTTCTACTTAACTAGCTAGCTTTGTCAAATCTCTTAATAACTAAGAGATTCAATCTTTTCATCTAAAAATAGTATGTGCCATCCCTGGATGGTTCTGAAGATTGAGTATGTGCCACCCCTGGGTGGTTCTGAAGATTGAAAGACTTTGATGTCAAATGGAAGATGTTTGATAAAGGTTAGCCATGACTATGAATGCCTAGAAAAAAACCTATAAATCCAACAATAACTCTGGGACACCACTAGATCAGACATCACTTCTACCCTGCTTGGTCACAGGAGTGGAGGCCCACTGATGAAAGGAATGATAGCGAGAGGGGAAGTGAGGCTGCTCGGTCAGCCAAGTCGCCATACTCACGATCACACAGTTCTTGCCAATGTGAACATAAGAGCCAATCTGAGCTGCGTTGACCACACAATCTTCCTCAATAAAGACATGGTCCCCAATATGTAAAGGAAAGAATGCAACACTAGAGACGGAAAAGAACATGAACAAAGAAAGATCAAGGTGATGCACTGTTGGTCAAAATTTACAGAACTACAGACTGTAATTCCAACTTCATCATCTTGTCTTACTAAGACTATTCATGGCAAGGAAATAATCTGTAGGCTAGAGGGATTCTATAAAGTTGAAGAAAGTGAATGTGAGTAGTAGCTCAAAATCAGAAATATTAGAACAAAGAAATATGCAAGGAAACAGCAAGGCAGAAGGGGTAAGACATCCAAAGTTAAAAGAGCTGGACCCGAATATAAATGAGTAAATAGTTGCTCATTACTGCTTCCTTTGAAAATGTTCACAAATCACAGTAATCTGGCTCTATAATGCTCTGGGAGACTGACAACATCTCTAACACCAAACATTCTAAAAATGTATATATGCACTGATTTCGAGTGCCTACTATATGCCAGACTCTTCTAGGAACTGGGGATATAATGACAAAAAAAAGGGACACATTTCTGCCCTTGAGCTTACAATCAAGAGAAGAAAACAGGGCTCAGGTGGCTGAGATAGTCGGGTATGGACCATGTAAAGTCCAGGACTGGAGTTTGAGGCCCAGGGCAAGGGGGTAGGGAAAAAAAACAAAATAAAAGAGTGGGGGGTGAGTGGAGGGGGGAACAGGGAGAGTGGGCGGGGGGTGGGGAAGGGGGGGAGAGAGAGAGAGAGAGAGAGAGAGAGATTAAATAAATGTTTCTAGAAGTAATTAGTTACTACTGTTCCAGAGGAAAAAATGCTAAGGTAAGTGAATATATGACAAAGAGACTTTGTATCCAGACTGGTGGTTTGGGAAGACTTGACTGAACAGAGTATACAACTCAAGACTTGAAAGACTGAGTAGGAGTCAGCAGGCCTTCTCCAGACCTCTAACATCATTCCCAGCTGCCAGAACTCCTGACATGTCACTGCCAGTGGCTGTGTGACCACTCGGCACCCCAGAGTATAAAACACATGGACTGGGATGAATGTTGGGCAGCTAGATGCTCACTGGCTCCTCCCAGTCCCGTGTCCTATTCTGTCAGGGGTGTTTTGTCAGAGATCAGACCTATCCCAGGATCAATTACTTATTCATCTTCCTCAATCCATTCACATGTTCAGTCTGCACCTTATGTGGCAGTGGACTCTTGATCTCATCACGAACAAGCAGTACTGCCAGTTCTTTAATTTTAAATCAAAATTCCAAAATTTACACTATTATCTTGTTCTGATATTGGAATATGACTGGGCATGGGGATCCACATTCACGTTCTGCTCATGTGTTGCTATTTTACACTTTCATATCTTTTATTTATTTCTAAAAACATTTTATTAATATATTTTTTTCCTCCAGTTCTGGATCTCAAACCCAGGTCCCTGAGTTTGACATGGTCTGCACCTTAATGACCTCAATCACCTAAGCCACAAGGGTGAACTTGTAAATTATTTTAAATAAACAAACATAAGCAATTTTAAAAGATTAATTTTATTGAAGGAATACCACATGCAACATGATGTGCTTTAAGGCGAGCTTCACTGTCAACCAACATCTGTGTGCTGTGAGTTCCCCACCAGCGGTCTAGTTCTGTCACCATAGAAGTGAGCCCTTTTACCCGATTTGCCCTCTCCCTTGCCCCCTACACTTTCATTTTGCCATATTTCTCACACAGACTATTCTTATGTACACACCATTCCATTCATAGAATAACCCATTTATTCTCAATGCTTTTTCTGGACCACATCCAGCCCAATAACGCCATTATCAGAAGTCAGCATCAACAGTACTAGCAGAGTGTCATTCACTAGATGGAACTACAAAATGGCTTTGAAGGTTTTCTGGTTTCCCCCAATAGCCTGCTGAACAAGTGAGCAGGTGATTTCATGTAAATGATTTACAATGACTCCCAGCTGCAAGTCCCCGTAGGTAATGAGAGATGAGCCCAGCATCGCTATGGGAAACGCAGGCTTGCTCCTGCAGGATGTATACTGGATGCAACAGTGGGAGTCAGTTGCTCTTTTCTGAGCTCCTCCCTAATCATGTTCCTACTTCTATGCCAGGAGCACCAAATTATACTGTGGTTATCGCATTTTTTTTTAACTATCTGTGTGATTCTGTCTACCACTTGGTCTTGAGAACCTTGAGGCACGAACACTATTTTATCCATCTTCGTATATTCAGGTTGTAACCTAGTGGCCAGCATTGTAAAGCACTCGATAAGTACTTGTTGAACTACTGGATGAAATGCAAATGGCAGTATATAGGTAGGAACCAGGAGAGCAAACTGGCTATGGGGGAGAGAGACAAAAAGAATACCACCTTAGCAGGCTTTCTGCCCAGTCAATGTGCTTTTTTTGACAATTCTCTTCCTTCTGAGACCAGTGTTCCTCCTTAGACCTGCCTTCTGGATCAAAGTAGTTTAGAGGGGTGGACACAAATCAATTGGAATCAATCAGATTACATCTCCTAAGAATTTGGAAACAAGACCTCAATTTTCTAGTAGGTATCTACTGGAAACCTAAATGGAGATGTAAGATAAAGAAGGAGATGAGGCAGCAAATTTGGCTTCAGGAACAAAAGGGGGAAGATACAGTCCATTTGAAAGAAAAGAGAGGGAAGCAGAAGGGTAGATAAACAGTGTAACCCTGGAGACAGAGCAGCAGATAGAGAAACTAGTTGGCTTGATTCTGGTTCATTGTCAGAAGTGTTATTCCCTTGTGAGACTTGATCCCTTTTTCTACTCTTAGGTTCCATGGCTTATGCTTGTCTGTTAATCAGAACACCCTTTGCTTTTGCTAGCTTAAATAGATTGCTGCTGCTAACAACCATCCAGGATGGTGTTCAGGATGATGAACTTTTACTCAGTATCTCAAACTAACATCAATCTGCTCCTTCCATCACAGCTCAGCGCATGGAAAACACCATCGGTAGCAGCATCTTGCTCAAGATTGAAACGAGGTGATTAAATTACATACCCTTTGCTAAATTTCTTGAATGGTGGTCTTATGACACTCCGACTTTTCACAACACAATGGCGTCCAACTCTTACATTTGCCAGATCTCCTCGGATAATACAGTCATTCATCACAATGGTCTGGAAAACAAAAAGCACGTTTTAAAGAATTGCCAACATTGCCTAAAACATAACAAAAAACAGTAACAAGACAATGATTATGCTATGAACTTGAGCCACATGTTTTGTCAAAAGAGCTAACTTGTCAGGTAAGGAGAACTGCACTCCTAACATCGGTGCAGCTGACGATGTTTCCCAGCACACCACAGGCTGCGGCCCTAATAGCCCATGAACAGGACTCACTGAATGAACAAACATTTATTGAGGCACTGCAGCAGACCTAGTTTATGCACCTTCTCAGTCATTCAATTCCCCCGCAGCCTTGGTGGTTTGCTCAGAGTCCTGACATTTCCTACATTTATCTAATCTCCTAACACAACTATCTCCTGCTTTGGACTCCCAGAGGTGGATCCACTGAGATATTAGGTCCTTTTACAACTTTTTGGCTCAGACTGAGTGGCTGTGATGTCTGGCTTCCCCAGAAATTACCTGGGACAGCTAAATGACACAATCCAGAAGTTTGGGGGAACTAATGTCCCATACTTGGTAAAGAATAGGCATTCTTGAAATGTCTGTTGAATAAATGAACAAACTGGGTTCAAAGAAGTGATTTTGGCTGGGGGTGTAACCAGAAAAGTAAGTCAGAGACTAGATTGTGAGGAATCACGTATGATGAGTACAGAAGTTAAGAAGTTAAAGTTAAGGCTTTGTTTCCTAGAGGATATCAAGAAATCAATGAGGGATTTTAAGCAGAGCAGTGATAAACTTTTGCATTGAAAAATGATTCTGTAAGAACATAGGAGGAACACTATAGGGTTTATTCGCTACAGCAAATAAAAGTGATTTAATCGTATCTGCTTTTAATAAATCAGAAGACCATGAGGGAAAAAAAGGAAGACATACTACTCTGGGAGCAGTCCGGAGTCAACCAGGAAGAAGGTGAGACAGAGGAAAGTGACCCTTTAGGTGACCACTGTGGATGAAGATAAAACCAGATGAAAGGCCTTATCTACAGTAAGAGATGCAGATGAGGAAAGCAGCAGTAAACAGGAGTTAGAGGAATCTGACAAGTACCCAGACTTACCAATTTAGAGAGTAGAAAGGGTGATAAAGACCATATTAAACAAGCTGAGGTATCACTCAAATTCAGAAATTTGAAAACTCTAAGGAACAGCAAGCCAGGTTCCTCAACATTTAAATGGTATGGAGAGAAAAATAGGGTGGAGAAAGAGAACTGTTACAGATTAAAAAGAGATAGGAAACTATCAACCAAATGCAATGTGTACTTGGTCTTGTTTTGATCCTGACTGGAATAAATCAAATGCAAAAGAGCATCTTGAGCTACTAGAAAGATTAAACTGGGCATTAGATACTAGAAAATTACTTCAAAAATTTTATGAGTACTCAAAAAAACTTTTTTTTTTTTTTTTTTTTTTTTCAAGGAATCTGGGTCCTCAGTTTTGGAGGCTGGAATTCTGGGAGCGGCACGCGGGCATGCTCAGGCTCCGGTGAAGGCTCTCTTCCTGGCTTGCAGCTGGCTTAGCAAGAAAAGAAGTCAAATTAAAAATAAAGGTACCAGGCTGTTAACATGAAAGAGGTGTCTTTAAGGACTTTCTAGTAAAATAATGCCAAGAAGACAGAATCCCACTGATGTCAACATCGGATAAAGCAGAGGTGGCAAGTTGGGAGGTGCAAAGACTGCAGGTAGAAACAGGGAAATTTTGTAGTACTTTTTATCATTTAAATTTGTAGGATATTTTGCATTAAAAAAATTCAGAGTTTCTGGTTTTTGGGTTTTTTTCAAGTTAATCAGAAGCTCTGGAAATATGGCTACAATCAGCTTGGGCTTAGCAAACACATGTATTTTCCAATCCACCAGTCCCACCACTTTCTATTCTTTACATAGGTCTTCTTTCCTCATCTGATCCCTTATTGTCCCATGAGGTATTGTGACACCTGATATAAGGGCTCAAGTAAACAAGAATATCAATATTCTGAAAGGGACAGGGGCTGGGAATAAATGAATCATTCATAATAACAAAAACTAGAAACTGTCTAACAATATAGGTCGGAAGTAAACAGAAATGTATATAGCAGTGAAATGCACAAAACCCACAATGCATCTTAGAAATAAGAGTTGAGCACACCCTATCCTCAGGTAGCTAACCTCTCTCTTCCTAGCTGCCTACTCACCTGCATTTCTGCTTGCACCTTTCCTTTAAAAAGATAAACAAAAAACAAAACAGAGGATTCCAAATAACCAAAACATCCTGGGGAAAAAAAAGATGGAGGACTCATGCTTCCTGATTACAAATTTTAATACAAAGTTATAGTAACCAAAACAGTTCAGTACTGGCATAAGAACACATCAAGCAATGGAATAAGACAGAGAAAAAAAACCGACATGTCTATGGGCTTAGTCGACAAATGATTTTCTACAAGGATGCCAAGATCATTCAACAGGGAAAGGGTAGTCTCAACGAATGACACAGGGACAATTGCATTTCCACATCCAAAAGATGTGGAACGATTAAGTCGTTAACTGGAAACCCTACTTCACACGAGAAAGTTAACACAAAATGAAACAACCTAAATACAGGTGCTAAAACCCCCAAACTCTGAGAACACAGGAGCGCCTGTGCCTTCAGCAAAGATTTTTCAACGACACCGAAAACCTAAGCAACAACAGAGGTCAACTGAACTTCACCAAAAGTAAAACTTTCATGCATCAAGAAAGTGAAAAGATAATCTACAGAATGGTAGCAATTTGCAATCATATATCTGACAAAGATTTAATATGCAGAATCTCTAAAGAACTCCTATAACTCAACAAAAAGACAACATAACTTCAAGATAGAAAAAGTCTGAATAGACATTTCTCCAAAGAAGATACACGAATGGCCAATAGGCACATTAAAAGACATTTATCATCATTAGGGAAGTGATTAGGAAAACACAAATCAAAACAATAATGAGAAGTCTCACCCTTGTGGCTTAGATGGCTGAGGTGGCTAAGGAACAGGGTTCATGACAGGAGGGGCAGGTGGTTGGCAGGGTATGAGGGGAAAAAAAAAAAAAACCCTAATGAGATACCTTACATATCCACATACAAAAAAGTGGAGAAAAACAAGTGCTCGTAAGAAAGTTGGTACTTTCTTGCATTCTGGTGGGAATGCTAAATGGCGCAGCGCTCATGGAGAAGTATGGTAGCTCCTCACAAGGCTAAACACAGAATTACTACACGACCCAGCAATTGTACCCATAGGTTTATACCGAAAGAACTAAAACCAGGGACTCAAACACTATTGTATGCCAATGTTCATTAGGGCATTTACTCACAATAGCCAACAGGTAAAAGCAACTCAAGTGTCCATCAACAGAGAAATAGATAAGCAAAATGTGTCACATAATGTTGAACGGACTACTACTTAGCCACACAAAGGAATAAAAGTCTAAATACATACTACAATATGGATGAATCTTGAAAACATTATGCTAGGCAAAAAGAAGCCAGACCAAAATAAACCAAAAAGACACTACCAAATATTCTAGGATTCCACTTATAAGGGATATCTACACTAGGCAAATTCATGGAGAAAAAGTAGACTGAAGTTTATCATGAACTAGGGGGAGAAAGGCATGGGAGTTATTCCTTAATGAGTACAGTTTCTGTTTGAGCTCTTGATTATAGTGAGACAACTTTCCCTTTAGAAGTTAGACATTTCAAGGAAAATAGAATGCTCTAGAAAAAAACTGTGGACTTCAGAACTGGTCAAGCTTAAGAATATTTTGATGTTTTCTCTGGTTTTGAAATGTTCCAAAATTATTTCCAGGCTTGTCCTTGTCATCTATTTAACTTTATTCAGATTATAAGATTCTGAGCCTTTCATAGCCCACTCTAGAAATGTCTCATCTTGTAATGTCTTTTACAGTTATTAATTTTAAGAGTTTTAGTTAATAATGAATCATTAATTTTTACTGAACAGATAATTATATTGGATTTACTTCAGTTTCTGCCCAAAACGTCTTGTCTATTAATATTATGTGTCTAGTAATTTAGGGCACGATATAATATTATATAATAATTTCAGTTCTAGGTGCCATTGTATTTTTTTCTTGGCCAAAAAGACAACTTTGGTTGTCTCCTTAAACTGGAAAGAATTAAAAAATATACAATAAATGGGAGACATGAAAACATCTTAGCTGCCTCGCTAACGGGATCACTAGCGGAAAGAAAGCAAAGGTCACGTGTGTCCTGGATTTTGCCCTCTTACCTTGCCATTGAGAACGATGTTCTGACTCCCACACAACACTGACTGGCGACTAACTTTGTTCCCAGATGCCTGAAAGAAACAGCGGAAAACACAGGTGAGCAAACCGAGTGGGTTTTGGGCTACAGGTTCCCCTCAGAAAAAGGTCACATTGGCGCACCCTGGTGGTCTACCCGTTTAGTTTACCGGGCGTAGTCCACTTACATCTCAAGGTCCCAGCAGGGGGGAAACAACGAAGATGAACAACTAAATTAAATAAAATGCTTCTTTCTCCTCTCTCTTCCTGCCTGCCTGCTCGCTTTCATTCCTGTCTGCACCTTTCACTAAATAACAACAAAAGAAGAAAGAAAAAGTTTACGTTGAGGAGAAAAGGACTTGAAACAGGGTGCAATCTGCAGTGGAAGGAGTCCAGGGCATGATAAAAGCGAGGACTGTAGAATCCAAGATTCGAGCATTCGCACAGTGGATTCAAGTCTCCTTTCTATACTTGTTTTACAGCCCCGTACCCAGGATAAGTGCTCACACTGTGTTCAAGAACTGTGGGAATTCAATGAGAAACCACCTCACATAAGGCTGATCAAGCCCTCACCGGTTGCAAACAATTTAAATAATCATGTACTGACTACAAAGCACCGTCTTCTTAGCACACAGTCGTAAATGACAAAGTGTTAGCCTGGAGCTGTCACTGATATCAGGACAGACGTCCTGCTCCTGGAAGGCATTTTGTCCCAGAGGAACTCAGGAATAAACACCAACAGCTGACAGGCGCCGAGCAGGGAGCAACTACGAAGCCAGCCCAGCACGCCGCAGACAGCGCCCGGGGACCAGGGGCGGGGCCGGGACAGGCTGGGGGCTGCGAAGGCAGCCGCCTGGGACTGCGGAGGGCAGGTGACGGGACACGCGCACCGTCTCGATGTACTCAGACTTGTTGTAGAGCAGCTCGCCCAGCTCCATGGCCACGGACTCGTTTCCTCTGTCCGCTCGCTCCAGTCAAAGCCGCCAGCCAGCCAGCGGGTGGGACTCCGATTCCAGCTACTTCCGCCGGCTCCGCCACTTCCGGTTCGGGCGGCCTCTGGCCTCATCCACAGCTCGGCGTTCTGCTAGGCGGCCCCGCTCCACGGCTCGGCAGTCTCCGGCTGCGCATGTGCAGACGAGCAGCGGCTTTAATTGGCTGGGAGGACGGCGCGCGCTGCGGGCACTTCGGGCACCTCGGGCACCACCTGCCTCTCCCCGCGCCTCTGGCGCCTGGGGCCAGCCCCGGTCCTCGTGTGCGCAGGTCCCGGGCCGGTGACGGCTGCCCATGTGGGCTCGCCTTCGGCCCCATGGAAGAGCTTCTCGGGAAGCCCCTGAGCTGTGAGGAGAAGGAAAAGGTGCCGGGGTGCGGGAGGGGTTACTGATCTCTGACCCCCTCGCCCGCCGACTTCCGGCCTCTGGGTTTCTGCGGCCGCTCGGGCGGTGGTGACCGTCGACCCTACGTTCTTTGGCGGAGGGGGCACGGGGAGGGAAGTGTGGGCGCGCTGTGCTGACGCCTAGGGCGACACGTTCTCGCTGTGGCAGTGTCCCATGAAGACGGCGTGTGAACCCTGATTAAAGTCCCTTTAGACGCCCTCCCCACCCCCACTCGCCCCCTTTATCGTGACTTCTCCCACTGCCCCCACTTCAGTGACTGAGCTGCCAGGTCCTCGGCTCTGCGCGCGCGTGTGTTCTGAAAGGTGCGCTGAATTCCCTCGCCAAAGAGAAGTAACACACGTGTGTTTTGCCCCAAAAATGATATGATCGAAATAGCTCTGCAACTTCCCTTTTACTTCTCCCTCTTCATCAACCTGAGTTTTTCAAGTTCTGTATAGTATCCTGTGCATGGACTGCCATCTCTTTTTGTGGCTCAGACTCTGCCGATAGATTTTTAGATCGTCTCCAGTTTTTGCTTCTACAGCAGGGCTTCACTCACCTTGGCTTGTGCTGCTGATGTTAGTTGAATTAGAACTTTGAATAATCATGTTTTAACGACAAAGAACCCAACAGCTTTATTCCGGTGCTGGACTCTTCAGGCACGGGAATTCCTCTTAGTCCCGCTCAGACATTTTAGTGGGGTGAGAAAGATTATCTACAGGTCAACACGCTAATTCCCAGATATTGATAAGACTGGTGTTTAATTGGACCCTGAGAGAAGTTACCTAACCTAGAGGTTAAGAGCACAGACCCTGGAACTGGATTGCGTGGATTTGAATCGGGCCATTTATAAACTAGTGATATTATCCAAAGTACTTTCCCTCTGATCATTCCTGAATTAGCTCCTTCCTCCTTCAGGTCTAGGTTCAAGTGATAATCCTCAAAAATGCCACCCTGGCCACTTTAAAGTAGCCCATTCCCCTAAGCCAGTCACTCTCATATCTTCCTCCTTATTGATTATCGTGAAGTCTTATCTCTGTATAGTCTTGTTTATTTATTGTTTGTATTCCCCACACTGTAACCTTCGATCTGCATCTGTATATCTAGCACGTGGAACAAGGACTGACTGTAGTGACTCAGTTATTGTTCCACGTGCTAGCCATGACTGGACCAGTAACTGCCAAATAAAGAGATTCATTTGTCACATGATTGAGAATGTCAGCTTCTTAATCTCACAGTGAGTTGTGAGCAAAGAGAAGTAAACACAACATAAAATAGTAAGTATGGTGATAAAGCACAAAGGAGAGGTAGAGCATCTTAATGTTTAAGAATCTAAGTTGCAGCTTGAGAAATCAGTAAGAATTAGCAAAATGAGTTAGGGAGGAAATGCTTCAGGTGATAGGAACAGGTTACGTACCAGTGCTGAGATATTAGAAAGTGTGGTGCTTTGTAAGAACTGAAAAGTTGTATAGGCAGTGCTTCTTCCTCCTCTGCATCTTGCTGAGGACCTCCTGTGTGCTACACACTTAGGTCTAATGGACCCTGAATCCCTTCTGTCTGACTGCCTTTCTACCTGCTCAGTTTTATTCGGTGTTTTTCTTCTAGTTGAAGGAAAAATTAGCATTCTTGAAAAGGGAATACAGCAAGACACTGGCCCGCCTGCAGGTAAATGAATCTTAATTCTCTCAAATTGAAGCATATTTCTTTTCTTAAATGTGTTCCTTGAGCTGCTTTTGTTTTCCTAGCGTGCCCAAAGAGCTGAGAAGGTTAGGAATTCAGTGAAGAAAACAGTGGAAGAACAAGATTGCTCACCCCAGCAGACAATTTCACCACAGCTGAACCACTCAGGTAAAGCTAACCTATTCAGTCATGCTTGTTCAACTATTCATTTCCCAGTCGTATTTTAATTTGGTTCCTTTTCTCACATCCAGAACATAAGGACCAACTATGGACTTTTTTTAAATTTTAATAAGAAAAGATGAAAAAAAGGAGGTTTGCCCTGGTGGAATAGCAGTTAGATCAGTTGCCTCCGAAGGAACACAGACCACATGCTCCTGGGTTTGAGGAGTCCGGGGTACAGGGACAAACAACTAGTGTGAACAACCAAACAGAAATGAAAGTGGTTCTTTCTCCATTCTATTCCTGTCTTCATTCCTACTTGCCTTCATCCCTGCCTGCGTCTTTCCTTTAAAAAAAAAAAAAGAGGGAAGGGAGAGGAGGAAGTATTTAAGGAAGGAAGTGGAGGAAGAAGCATCTTTATTTTTTCAGTTGTTTTTTATTTTGATTTTTAACCTAGCCCCAGGCCTCACACCATGGTCTTTACATAGTCTGCACACCAATGTCTCAGTAGTCACAAGAACACGCTCATAGGCTCTTATTCAAGCGTACAACTCATCAGTTCTTTGTATAGTAATAAAATTATGCCATCATCATCACTGTGTAATTCCATTTTCACCACCCCTAAAAGAAGCCATGTATCCATTCTACCACTAACACCTGGCCACCACTGCTCTCCTTTGTCTCCCTGGATTTCTATTCTAATCATTTCATATAAATGGAACAATACAATATGTGGCCTTTTCTGACTGCCTTCTGTCACTTAGCTTAATGTTCTCAGCATTCACACATACATGTGAGCACGCGTCAGTTCTTTGTTCCTTTATACAGGTGAATAATATTCCGTTGTAGCGCTGTACCATAATTTGTATATCCAGTCATCAGTTGATAAGCATTGGATTGTTTTTACATTTTTGCTGCTATGAACATTCATGAACAAGCATGTGTGGGCATCTGTTTTCAGTCCTTTGGGGAATATACCTGGGAGTGGAATCACTAGTCAGAAACAAATTCTGTTTAACTTTCTGAGGAACTGCCAAACTTTCTCCAACAGCTGTACTTTTTTACATTCCCACCATGCTGCACAGGGTCCTAATTTCTCCACATCACCAATGCTTGCAATTTTCCATTTTTTAAATGACAACTATCCTGGTGGATATGAAGTGATACCTAATTGTAGTTTTGATTTGCATAGCTGAGTAACTAATGATGAACATATTTTTATGGGGTATTTTGTTGTTGTTTTTCGGTTTTTTTGGTTGTGTGTATATCTTCTTTGAAGAAACGTCTCAAGTTTTCTGCCAGCATTTTAATTAGGTTGTATGTCTTTATTGTTGAGTTTTAAGTGTTCGTATTAGCTATTAGACGCCCGTCAGATACATCATTTGTAAACATTTTCTCCTAGTCTGTGGGTAGTAAACCATGCTTTTGTTGGCTTGTTTGTCTAGTTGCTGTTTTCTCTGCTCGACTTTTAGAAATTGTGTTGAAATTTTAGAAACATGACTGTTTTGAGTGTAGGTAATTTTGCACAAAGCAAAATAGAAATACTCTAAAAACAATGGTCATTTCTCATGTTTGGACTCATGTCAGACACACCCTCGTAGAATAGCGGTTGGGTCCACTGCCTCTGACTGAGAAGAGTTCACATACATCCCAAGGACCCAGTTTCAATCCCCGGCACCAGGGGCAGCAACCAAGGTGAACAGCTAAATAAAATAAATAAATTGCTTCCTCCTCCTCTCTCTTCCTGCCTGCCTGCCCATCACCTTCATTCCTGCATGCACTTCTCCTAAAAAAACAACAACAAACAAAAACACCCCATAAAATTGGAGGCTCCTAAAATAGAAAAGTATTATTAAAGTTACTTGAGGTAAAACAAAACATGAAATTAAAAATTAGGTGAGATATGGGGAAAATAGGGCGCTAGAGAGTACAAAATTTCTGTTAATGGGTAAGTTGTAGAGATGCGATGTGTAAATAGCATGAGGGCAGTAGTTAATGTTGCTCTGTTGTATATACTTGAAATTTCCTGAGAGTTGATCTGATGTGTTCTCACCGCACAAAACAGTGTTACAATGTGAAGTAGTAAATATGCTCGCATGTTTGATTATGGTATAACATTTCACAATGTTTATATGTCAAAACATCACATTGTGCACCTTAAATACATTTATATAACTTTAATCTGTGGATTATACCTCAATAAAACTAGAAAAAAATAAGGAAAAAGATGACTACAATAAAGAATAGTTTATCTTTCAGCTTAGAAATCATTTTTCCCAGCACAATTCTATATTTATATGTAATATTATTTTACTTTGCTTATTAATGACTTGGACCTTTGATCTGTCTGAATGAAATACCATGGACTCTTCCTTTAACATTTGGTAGTACTTTTTTTCCTTCTTAAAGGAAAAGTGCAGGCAGGAATGAAGGCAAGTAGTCAGGCAGGAAGAGAGAAGGGGAGGAAGCATCTTGTTTTATTTTTATTTAGTTGTTCATACTGGTTGTTCCACCTCAGACCAGGACTTGAATCCAGGAGTGTGTGGCTTGCTTCTTCAGAGGCGATTGACCTAACCACTGCTCCACCAGGCTATGCCATTGTTTCTAAAAGAAGATACTAATTTATGCATATTTTTCTCCTTAGAACCTAAAAATAAAGTATCTCCTTGTGACACCTTACAAATCAACACCCATCTCGATGAAGAAACTGGAGAAAAGACACCTATCACACTTGGTGCTGAGCCTGAATCCTTTAATGCAGGAGATGGTCCAGTGGAAGGATTGCATGCACAGAGAACAGATGCGGTCCAAGAACATTTTTCCTACAGAGCCAGTAACCCTGATGGGGAGAAAAGGCAAAGTAAGCTGTTGGAGAGAAGAAAGCAGCAGAAGAGAACATGTATTTCACAGGAGAGAGGATCTTCCTTTGACATGGATTCCCTCATACTCTCTGGAAAAAGACTGAAGGAACAGGAAGAAATCAATAGAGAAAATCCTAGGTTACCTGCAACTAAAATAAGAACTTACCTTTCAAGTCCTATTCCAAATTCTCTAGCGAAACTTACAGAAAGTAGTAGAGGGAGTGTATTAACTCTACCAACTACTGAACCACAAAAAAGCAGTGTTGCGTTCTTAAGAGGAAATCATCCTCCAAGGGAGACTGCCCTTCCTTTGCAGACCCCATCAGGTAACAGTGGTGTTCAGCACCTTGAACACAAGCCTCCTAAAGAAGACTCTGAACTTACTGCTCATGGTTCCAAAAACAGTAGTCCTGCTTCACCTGTAATCTTAGAAACACAAGACAAAAGTTTGACTGTCTTCATAAGTAATCCAGAGGTAAATAAAGCAGTAAGTGGCCAGACACCTACAAGTCCTAACTTAGAGGCAAATAGTTCATCTTCTATAAAAGAACTTACTTACAATAACTTATTGTCACATGAAAACCAGAACTTAAAAGAAGAGAATTGCACAGTGAAGTCTTTAAAATCTCTCAGTTATGTTCCTGATGGTAAACATGAAAATCTTCAGAAAAATGAAGTTCTAAGCCAATCTAAAAGTGTTAGTCTAGAAGGAATCTCTTCTGCTGCTACAGAAAATCAGACACATTCTTGCACAATGCTTGAAGGCCTTCTATTTCCTGCAGAATATTATGTTAGAAACACACGACACATGTCTAACTGCCAGAGGAAAGTAGCCCTGGAGGCTGTAATTCAGAGTCATTTGGGTGCCAGACAGAAAAGGTTCAGAAGTAAAAATAAGGAAGCAACTAAAAATTTGAATCTTTCCAATGAAGGAACTGACCAAAGTGAAACTAAGACCTCTTACATAGGCACAGGCCAAGCAAGTTCAAGAAGTTCTGAGAAACTTCCATCTTTAACTGAAATCAGCTCTTCAGCTGGACCCAGTAAAGCTGACATTTCTAGGAAGGCAGGCACACAGCCGTCTGATGGAAGACACAGAAGAAAACGAAAGTCCTTCAGTACTCCTGTGTTAGATCACGAAGTGCTTTTGCCAACTTCTGGCACCTCAGATGTTGTTAATAGGAACAAGGAACAAGTCACCTTGCTGAAAGATCAGAATGAGAAAGAAATTACTCATGGTAAGAAGAGAGTTAAACGTCAATGATGGTGTGGTGGATGACAAGTGATGATGATAACATGTGCCTGGCTGTTTCTAAATGCTGCACAAACACTGATCATTGGATCATCACAACAACACTAGTTGAGGCAGAATTTATTTTTATCTTCATTTTATAGCTAAGGAAACTGACAAGGAGCTCAAGCTGACTTTAATTAATTTTAGTTACTTAAAGTGACATAGTCAGGATTCAAACCTGGCTATAGGGTGCCAGAATTCACCATTGTGGTTGAAAAAGTCAATACTGAGAATGAAAGTATATTGTTTATTTACCTAAAATTAGAATTTATTCAGATACCTGAAAAATGAAACGTGTCATCCTAAGAATCCACTGGCACACTCTTAGGAATGATTGTATAATAACCTGCAAGAGAGCTGAGCAACTTTTTTTGATAAAATAATATAGTCTTAGAAGTCTGTGGGGCACAGGATTTTGGAGGAGAGCATGCACATGTTATTAAACTTTCATTTATTTACTCAGGAGTTTGAGTGCAGAAGTAGTAGTAGATAATGTAAACATGATTGTGTTCCATTGAAATTTTCCTTACAAAACCAGAACTGACTGCTCTATATCATTGGATGGGGGCTTTGATCTACGAGTTACCAATTAAGTAATTAAAAAATAATAATCATTATACCATTTTATTTTTGCCCCTGCCAGTGGGTCTCAAACACATGTTCACGGTTTTTATAGTCTATGCTTTAACTGCCCAAGCCACAGAGCAGGGCTATGTCTGTTTGTGATTATCTTTTTAAATTGACAAGAATACAGAGGAGTCAGAAAGTAGGGTAATCTAGTAATAAACTAGAAACATTTCTTTCTGATATACTTTGAAAAAAATCTGCTATGGTTTGAATAACCTACAACTAGATTACATTTCTGCCCCTGGTCCTGGGTCTCGGACCCAGGTCTGTGGGCTTTACCTGGCCTCCACCTTAGCCACCTGACCACAGGGGTGCACTTGAGGTGGCCGTCACAATTGAGTGGCATTTAGTACATTCTGACACTATTGTGCAACCAGAGCCCCTATCTAGTTCCAAAACGTTTTTGTCACCCCAAAAAGAAACCCCACTCATTGAGCGTTACTCCCCATTTCTTTTTTCCCCTGGCAAACTCTAATCCGTGTCTCTGTAGATTTACTTATTCTTTATATTTCCTCAATGGAATTATAGATCATATTTTATGTCTGTCTGCATGTTTCTATTTGCTTAGCCTGTTTTCAAGATACATCATGTAGTGGTCCGTCATTCTCTTTTATAGTTGACTAATTGTGTATATGTACTGCAGTTTTTTATCCATTTATTAGGTACTGGAGGCAGCTACATTTTTGAGTGGTATAGAATTTCAGTCACTTAAAGAACAGTAACATTGAAAAGGGTGTAAGTGCGTTTCAATCAGAAGAGCCAGCATTTTGTAGGTTGTACTCTGGTAGCCTGTTGGAATCTTCCCTTATGAGAGACAAGGGAAAATCCAGTGAATTGACTTTGCCAAGTGAGTCAGCATCAGCTGGAGTGAAACCAGATCTTGTGGGGTCGCTGTCAGTGCCGTGCCATTTCTGCAAGAGGACGACACCTTGCTGTCCCTTAGCCTCTGGCTGATTTCTGAGCTCTTCACTGAGGTTTCAGCGATGACCTTTTTTGCGTTCTATTCGCGCTCAGAGGTTCCTTCTTTCTTAAGTACTAATGTCTCTCATTGGGTATTGTTGCTTTCTATTTTAGGGAAGGAAGTTTGGCAGAAAGACGACTCCTTTTCTTCTAGTGATAATGCTTATTTAGCTTCAAATAATTATGGTTTCAGTGCTCCGTTTCCTAAGAGTGAAATTTCAGCTTTAAAGCCGCTGTCACCTTTTCTTAAAATCATTGACTTTCAGTTACCTGATGAAGACTTTGGACCTCTTAAGCTTGAAAAACTGAAGTCCTGCTCAAAAAAGCCGACTGAGCCTTTTGAATCAAAAATGTGTCAAGAGAGACACCTTAAGGAGGGAACTTGTGTTGTTTTGGAGGAATTGACTCATAAAACAATAGACAAAGAAATGGAGAATTTGCAAGAGGAACTTACTCTTTTGCCCAGAAAAACAGATCCTAAAATGCCAGACATCAAAAGCCAGCCTCAGAAGAAGGGCCTTTCTTCATCCATATTACTTTTCACTCCTTTAAACTCTGTTGGAGCTGATGATTACGATCGACCAACAGCAGAGATGGCTTCACCCCCTTTCCCCATCCTAGGTACTACTCCAGCGGCTGGCTCCCAGGCACACTATGAAAAGGTGTCCGCAGAGGTTGTTGGATGGACTTGCTCTGCAGCCCAACTTTCTCCCTTGAAAGCCACAGTCTGTCATTGTGATCAGAAGCACTGCGACCATTGGACCAGCCAACCAGAATTAGATTGCAGCCCACACGTGTCTGGTAGGAAAGGACAGCCTGCTTGCGACAGTGATTCCGGCACTCAAGCAACACCTCTACCCACTGAGTCAGTTTTTAAAGAGCATCCGCTGTGTGGCCATACCTGCCTGGAATCCTGGCAACAGTCCATTGAACAGGTACAGTTCTCTGTGAACTTGTCCTGGAGGACTGATGACGTATCTTAGTGAAAGTGGACAGCATGACTTCCTTACACATTTAAGAATGTTTTGACATCTTTCTTTGCTGTGACTTTGTGTAATCTTTTAGTACATTCTGGGGAAATGAAAGTTAATTAAAAATACATTTTTTTAATATATGGGGGATCCTATTCTTTTTGTTATTAATGAAACAGTTACATTTGGAGCTTTGCTGAAGTAGATAATCTGATGAGTGAATGATATAGGTATACCTCATGCATTAGTGTATTTAATGGTATGACTTTTGTTTCCACAGGATGAAATAGCAGACCTTCCTGCTTGTGATAGCTTAAACTATGGCAGCCTACAATTGGTTTCAAAATTAAAGGTCAGAAGATTATTTCCTTATAATGTGCCTTGTGTCTTACATGTGAAGAGTTAATGAATGAATAGGAAAATTCAGAAGAATTCAATCATATAATTTTCCATTCTTGATTTAGTACTATTAAATAATCTTGGTATAACAATGCAGATTTAAAATCTTTATTTTTTGCCAGTGTTTATATTTTGAGATTTCCCAAAGAAGTTTTTCTGTCAAACTATTCCCTAAAACAACTTAAACAAAGTCACTCCACTTGATATCCAAATCGAAGTCAGGTATGTTGACAGAGGAGAGACAATA
Source organism: Solenodon paradoxus (assembly GCA_004363575.1). Taxonomy (NCBI): domain Eukaryota; kingdom Metazoa; phylum Chordata; class Mammalia; order Eulipotyphla; family Solenodontidae; genus Solenodon; species Solenodon paradoxus. Next base: position 108,937 of record RJWH01002638.1, read on the forward strand.
AAGGAGTTATTCATGACTCTCCTACATATGGTCTCATGTTTCCAGAGTATCATGGTGATTTGTAAGAAAAGGAACAGCAGTACTAGATTATGATCTAGGGAATGGTTAATCTTTCATAAGGACAAATTAAATCTTTAACCACTGAGCCCAAATCATTTTCTGTAAAGATTCTTAGTAACACCTGTTTTTGAATCTATTTTAATAACTTAATTTCTTAAAGAATTAGCCATGTCATTTGTATTTTCAAATTTGTAGGTAATTTGTTATTAATTTTTTATCTGCTTATATGCAGTTAAGCTTCTCTCCCCCACTGTCACCATTTCTAGAAGTATTTTCATCCCACATGAAACTTGAGAGATTTGTTTATTCTGTTGGTCTTCAAAAAATGTTACTTTTAGGTTGTATTGATTATTAACTAGGGTGTTTTGGTTTTCTATTTCATTATTATTCTGATTATATCCATAATTCCTTCCCTTCATGTGCTTATTTTATTGTTTTACTACCTTCTTGAACTACTTTTTTATTTTAATCCTTCTTGTAATTTGATAAATGCCTTCATTATTGTGGATGGCTTTTGGAAATACTGCTTTAACCATACTCCATGTCTTTGGATATCTCCGTGTTGCTCATTTAGAAATAGTCTACTGTTTCAGTGTTATTCCTTCTTCAAGGAATAAAGGAATAAAGGCATCATGGGCGATTTATCAGAATGTTTAATTTTCAAATGACTAAGTTCCTCGTAAGTAAGGGCATCTTTTGTGGTTAAGTCTCAATCTGTTCCATTCTGCAGCTATACATTTTTAAGTCTATTATGATATAAATGCTTTTAGGGGCAACTTTTTGGTAGCATGAGACCCATAAATCTCTTTCTTGATCTTCATAAAACTTGCATTGTATTTGCCTATTTCATCTAATCTTTATAATCCATTTTTCATATTTACTCTTTTCATAAAATAAACCTTGAGATTCCCTTTAACATGATTGTTCCCATTCTGTGTCAGAATCCGTCAGGTTCCTGTTCCGTGGATGTAAGTGCCATGTGGTGGGAAATAGCTGGTGTCACAGAGTCGTGTATCATAACTGCCAGTGAATATGTAGTTTCTCTTTGGAAACCACTGGATACTTTGCAGTGGGAAAAAATTTATTCCTGGAACTTCACAGAGGTAAGTCAGAAGCTTAGAGCTGAAAGCAGTCTTTGCAATGGACAACTTACCAAAAATAAATCTATGCCCACACAAGACAGAACAAAGATGAGGTTTTCCCCCAAGATTTTATTCCCCACATTTTATTATGAAAATTTTCAAGCAAAATGCCCACCATCTAGATGCTGTTAAGAATATACTTCAGTTATAAAGTGGAGGAGAGACTTGAACTGTTATTGGTAAACTTAATGTAGTATATAGCTGCTGATTTATAGTGATATATACCTAAACCTGTGCAACGTTATAATGCAGCATTTCTTCAATAAAATAAAAAAATTGAAGTATAAATAAACACAGAACAACATTGTACTTTATATGCTTTATCATATGTTTATCCAGAGATGGAGTATGACACTAGATCTGTTGGAGGAGCTTGGAATTATGTGTCTGTTCTGTCTTCTATACTTGCTGGTACCTACATTCCTTATACCTGACCAAAACATTATTTCTGCTTTTTTTGCTTTTCTTTTCCCGTATATACTTTCTTCTGGCCATTGTCCACATTCATGCATATCTTATGTGGTTGCAATCTAAGTGAGCTTAGAATTTTAAATTTAAAATTAGACACCCCCCCGTGGCTCAGGTGGCTAAGGTGTGGGCTGTGTGAAGACCACAGACCCCAGTTCAAGACCCAGGACCAGAGGGTACGGAAAAAGGGGCAAAAAGGTGTTGCCAAACCTTCTCAAATTTGTTTAAATGTTGGAAATTACCCTGGTACAATGAGAATAGAAAGGGATGCAACAATTTTGGAAAATTTAAATGAATTAAAAATGAAACAACCAAATGTAATATTTGACTTCTCTGCTTTATTCAGGTTCCAGTACTGCAGATAGTTCCACTGCCTCATGTTTGCAGTCTTGTGTGTGTGGCTTTGGGGAATTTGGAAATCAGAGAAATTAGGTGTGTTTCAAGTAGTTTCATTCCCTTTGTCTTTGTCTCAGTCAATTTGTGGGGTGTGTGTGTCTTATTTTTTTAGAGGAAGCAGGCATGAATGAGAGAAAAAAGAGAGGCGGCGGAAAGAGAGGAGGAAGAAGCGTTTTACTTATTTAGTTGTTCCCTCCGGCTCCACTTCTCCAGCCCAGGTCCTTGAGCTGTATATGGACTACACCATAGGCATGGGCTTAACATCTGAGCCACCAGGGTGCACCTCTGCCAGCTTTTTTTTTCTTTCTTCTTTAAAAATTATTGATATTTATTAAATCTTTTGTTCACATTTATTAATATTGACATTTTATCTAATCTGTATCTAATCTGTATTTTACACCACACCCTCCACCACGTCAGTTAGCTTGTTCTGAGTGCAAGTTGTAATCTGGACTTGAATCTTGAAAGAGTCTGAATTTAGGCATGCCCTGATGGAGCAGTGGTTGGGTCCCCTGCCTCCAAAGGACGCAGGCCACCTGGGTTTGGGTCCCTAGTCTGGGGGTGGGGAAACAACCAATGTGAACAACTAAAATGGAAGTGCTTCTTTCTCTTCTCTCTTCCTGCCTGTCTGCTTCCTCACGTCATTCCTACCTGCACCTTTCCTTTTTTTTTTTAATTAAAAAGAAGGAAATATTAATTTAGGTTGAGAGATACTTATTAAAAAAGAAGCAAAACTCAAGGCATGACATCCCTGACTGAAGTTGCCATTTAAATTTGAACCTAATCTTTTAAGATTGATGCCTTACTCATATCTGCATTTTTCCTTAAATTTGGTTTAGGGCATTACTTTGTTCCTCTGATGGCAAAAGTGAAAAGCAAGTACTATTGAATTCTGGAAATATAAAAGCTGTGCTTGGCCTGACACAGAGGAGACTTGTCAGTAGCAGTGGGACCCTTTGTGATCAGCAAGTAGAAATCATGACATTTGCAGAAGATGGTGGGTAAGAAACACTTGGTTGATTTGAGCTGTAAGTGAAGAACAGTTTTATCATAGGACGTCAGAAAGTTAGGTGACTAGCATCTCAGTTTTCTGTGTGTGGGTGTAGTGTGACAGGCACTGCCTGAGCATTATAACCACCAGCAGTTTTGGGAAGCGGCAGTGGACACAGCAGGGAAGAAGAGTCTCCACTAGTGTAGTCTGTCTGTACTTTCTTCCATCTTCTTTGAGATTTATGCATGTCCCTTTCATGTTACAGATACCTCAAGATCCTAAGCCCTTTTCTTGCCCCACACTCTGTCTCCATAGCATTATTTAGTTAGCATACCGATACTGTCTGCTCACAAGTTCATATTTCTAGCTCTGAGTTGTTTCAAGACCTGCGTCTTCTGTGTCTGTCATACGCGCGTTACACTTGACTGTGATTTTGTCTTTTCCATTCAGAGAGGGCATGGCCTTTGTCTTATTTATTCCTAAGCTATTGCAGTAATCTAGCAAGAGACAATGAATCAGGGGCGTATTAGTGGAGAAGGGGAGGAGCAGACAAATTTGAGATGACACAATCGTTAGCACTTGGTGATTGAGTAGAGAGGAAGGAGACAGGATAACTTCCAGGCTTCTGGGCTGGTCGCTTGTGTAGGTGGCAGTGCAGTTTATGATAGGAGGAAGGATTAAAGAGAAAGATGATTAATTTAATTTTGGATGTGATGAATTTGAGGTGCCTCTAATAGATCAGGTAACATGAAAGTAATGTTTGATCATTGTAGAAAGTTTAGTTTATACCTGTTTTCTGGTTGAATTTGTTTTATGGGATTGGCTTAGTGTTTAGTATGCATAGTTCAGTAATATGTAGAAGGGCAGCTTACAAACTGCTTTGGTATAAAGTATTGATTCTTAAAACTTTTAAATGCAGAAGCAAGGAAAAACAATTTTTGATGTCCCCTGAAGAAACTGTGCTAACTTTTGCTGAGGTCCATGGGATGCAGGAGGCTCTGCTCGGTACTACTATAATGAACAACATTGTGATTTGGTAAGCTTTCCCTCGAGGTCCCTAGTGTCCTTGTCTGTGATATGAGGATAAGCCTCTAGTTTCACAGATTTGTTAAGATTGTATAAGAGACTGCAAACATGATTGTGTGTAGTTTCTTTTTGTCATAGGCTAAATACTTCTCTTAATAAGAACATCTTATTCAGACATTGTGAAAAAGATCAGTCTGAGTAGACTTTTAATATAAATAGAATTTTATCATTAAAAATACACATTGTGGTGTGCCCTGTAGATTAGTGGTTTCGTCATCTGCCTTTGGCTGAGAGTGCAGTACACACACATCCCAAGAACCTGTGTTCACGTCCAGAGGCGTGAGAGAACAGCAAAATGAACAATTGAATAAAATAAACGGAGTGCTGCTTCTTCCTCTCTCTTCCTGAAAACAAAACAAAACACATTTGTTTCTGCTTCTGGTTAGTGTCTGAGTATCTTCTGTTAAACCAACCTGCCTATCTCAAATAACTATAAACTCTGGAAAAAACAGAAAAGTATCTGACGGCACTGGAGAGTGAGAAAAAGATACTGGATGGGGTTCAACACTTAGAAGAAGGAAATATCCTTGGGCAAGTTTCCTGTTCTTAGAGCTTTCAGTGAAAGGGCAGGCCCTGGTCTGCACAGTGTGTGACTAAGAGTGAGAGAAGCCCCTCTGTCATGCTAGCTTAAAGAACTAAAGGTCAAGAGTTCAAGGTGACCAGCAGCTGGAAGTGCTGGAAGTGCTGAAAGTGGAGAAAGATCCCAAAAATCAAAGAGGCAGAAAAGGATCCCTAAATTCTGGCTGTAATCTCTGCCTAAATATCTGTCCGACCTTTAAACTCGCGTGGGCACAGTGCAGATGCAAAGCAACCCAGGTAAGGCAGAAAGAAGTGAAATGGATTGTTAGCATTTGGAGTTAGCGTTTAGCTAAGTTAGCTGTTTACTAGGGAAAGAATTCTATAGTCTTCAGAAGACTACAGAATCCAGGGTTTGTGACATGTCATTTATAATATGTAGCATACAATCCAGAATTGCTAGATACACAAAAAGTATCTGATTATAGGGTCAAGCTCAACAAATTTGTGATAGAGAAACCAAAGTCAAGGAATCCCGTCACCTCTCTTTCCTGTCCCCGGGCGAGAACCATTCCTGGTCAAAGGCACATCCAAGTTTAGTTTGTATTAGGAGAATAAACCGATTTCTTTTTCTCAGAAGCCTTCTTCATCAACGGTTTCCTTGGGACCATGTGGTCTTGATTAAAAGAAGTTACAGTATGCTGTGCGGCACTGCTCCCCTGCCTGCTCTGCACGGTCCGTCCTGACCGCAGGAATACCGGACAGCAGAGCCCCTGAGAAAACTGTCCCCTCCTACTATGGAGCTTCTGAAATTGACGCATGTTCGAATTTGCCAGGAGACCCTCTTTTCAGATGTTCTGCCATCTAGGGGATCACTCTTCCGCTTCCCTTAGGGTTTGTCTTATTTAAGGATGATGTTCTTTACAAAATTTCTTCTTTCTGCTATTTCTATGGTCCAAACCTTTACTGTTTGGTTCCTGAACTATTAATAATTGGTCTCCTTGTAATTGGTCAGCCTGCAGATAATCTTGTAATCTATTGCTGTTTAAAAATGCTTCCAGCCCCTCTCTTCCCCAACCTCCACAATGAAGCTCACGTTTGCTTTGTTTTGCTTGCTTTTTTTTTTAAGGAAATTACAGGCAGAAATGAAGGTGACCAGAGGCAGACAGAGAGGAAAAGAGAGGAGGAATTAGCACTTTATTTTACTTAGTTGTTCATCGTGGTTGTTCCCCTGGCCCCGGGACTGAAATCCAGGGCCTTGAGATGTATGTGGATGCACAGGCTGAAGCAGCTGACTAAAATGCTGCTCCACCAGGGCACGCCAAAATGTGATTTCCTGACCGTTGTTTTCCATGGAAAATTTAGGCATAACGAAGTGTGAAAAATTTATAATCAAAATCTTTATCAAAAACTATCATTTACCTCATTTCACTAGCAAGTAAAATGAGATCATGGAAAACTTTCCTTGGAACTTGGAGAGATTTATTTCTAGTAGCACAACCGGTTCATTCTAAAGCCAAACTATCAAATTAAACTATTGACCAAGTTAACCTGTAGTTCTGGTTTTAGCTAGATCGGAGACTAAATGGAGCTTAGATACTGTGTCCCTTAGTCTTTTTCTTGATCCCATCCTCAGAAATGCTGTGATGAATAAGAGAATATTATGTGGAAACTAGTTTGTGGCAAGTGTGTTAACAGCTTATCTGTTTTTGTTATCTAAGGAATTTAAAAACTGGTCAGCTCCTGAAAAAGATGCACATTGGTGATTCCTACCAAGCTTCAGTCTGTCACAAAGCCTATTCTGAAATGGTAAGTGACAGGTGCCTGGGCCACTTTGTGTCATCTCTGTGTGTTACTGTTGGTCTCCTGGAGAGAGCAAAAACTTAGTAAGTAGTGATAACGGATAACTGATACTCTGTTTACCTCCTTTTTTTTCAAAATTCACAATCTTAGTTCTTTCTTGAAATTTATGGATGAAAATATGGGTGAATGTGGGTGAAAATTTGATTACTTTGTACACTTCTGACTGAGTTAAGGGCAAACATTTATTTCTCACTGTGAATTTATACCAGGAAATAGTATGCCTTTTATCAGATTTGACTTCCAACTGTCTTGCCATAAATGATTTGTGATATAAGCAGATACCCACAGAGAGGATGATTAAATGGTCCCAGTCATGTTCTCTTAGGCGCTAGTGTTCTGTGGAGAAACAGATGCTGAGTCATAGTGCTAAGAGACCTGACTTCCAGTCTAGCTTTGAGGTCTGGATGGGCTGAAGGTGGTGGCCTCGGAGTCGAGGACAACCTCTTGAGTGCTGCACTGAACCGTGAGAGGCAGCAGCAGCCGGCTGGTCGCCTGTGCGGGATGGACTTGTCCTGCCTCCGGGGCGACCCTGTGAGCATCAGCTCCTGGAGACTTGGAACACAAAGGACGCATCTTTCCCTGGACTCAGTTGAACTCTAAAGGTGTGTGATCTGAGATCATCGATCACATCTGAGACAAACCTTTTTACCCTAAAATAAGAGGTTTGAATCTCTGGAATTATTCAGTTTACCTATTAGATGTCTAAGTAGTTTTATGTCTTTATTGTGACAACATGAACATCTTATTAAAAAATTCACCACAGAATGTATAAGATGGTAGGTCAAGTTCCCCATGAAGCCAGTCTCCAGCAATATCAGCGAGCAGTTGAGTGTGGAGATCGGTGACCGCTTTCTGTAAAAAGAGCCGGGTAGTCGGTGTTTTCGGGTGTGTGGGCCACGTGGTCTGGTTGCGCCGCTAAGCTGCCCCAGAGCACAGCTCTGCCCGCGCGGTCTGGCCGCACTCCAGCGCCGCCTTTTGGATAATAAAACTTTCTGAAACATATTTCATATACTTTTCACATATCGCAAGATATCCTTGTCGTTTTTTTTTCAACCATTTCAAAATGCAAAAGCTATTTTAGCTTATGGGCTACATATAAATAAGCATTGAGCCAAATTCAGCCTTTGGGCCGTATTTTCTCAACCTCTAGTTAAGTGTATGGCATTTAACATTTTTTGACTTTCAATATTCTAATTGTAAAAATAACAATTCATTCTTATAAAAATGCAGTGATTCTAGAAATGTAAAATATAGAAATAAATATTAATAATCTGAAAATGGTCTTATAATTAATTTTCCCCATTATAACCCCCAGAATAATCATTCAACATATAACATGCATGTGTGTGTGATAATGGATATCCAGAATATATCAAGAATTCATCAAACTTAACAACAGAAAAACAAATAGTCCAATAAAAAAAATAGGAAGGAGATTTGAGCAGACATTTCTCCAAAGAAAACATGCAGATGGTCAACAGACACATGAAAAGATGTTCTTCCTCACTTGTTATTAGGGAGATGCAAATCAAAACAACAGTGAGATACCATCTTATACCTATGAGATTGGCTATTCTAAAGGCTGCAAACAACAAATGTTGACACAGAAGCAGAAAAAACAGGAACACTTTCACACTGTTGGTGGGAGTGCAGACTGGTGCAACCCCTACGGAAAACAGTGGAGAGTCCTCAAATATTGAGAATGGAAATCCGGTACAATCCTATCATCCCATTTCTGGGTATTCACCCAGAAGACACAGAAACACTGATTTGCAAAGATATTTCCACCCCCCATGTTTATTGCAGCATTATTTTTAATAGCCAAGAATTGGAAACTAGTGCCCATTGTTAGATAAATGGATAAGGAATATTGTGGAATATATGCACAATCCTTCTGTATACCCAGCCCTTTAAAAGATGAAATCCTGTCATTTGCTTCATGCTAAGTGAAGTAAGTCAAATACCAGATGAGCTCATTCACGTGGAACAGACTAAAAAGCCATCCTTGGACGTCAGCAGTAGGACTGAGGTTACCAGCAGGGATCGGAGTTGGGGTGGGGCAGGGGTGCTGGGCTCCAGTGGACAGAGGTGAGGAACTCCTGGTCTTTGCTGGAGGGCAGGGTGTATTGTATATATTTGAGAAATGTGGAAACTGCACATAGAGGTTTATGTTACTTTGTAAAGCAAAGTTACCTCAATAAAATATTAAATTCAAAACAATCATAAATCCTTGGGAGACCTATGCTGGAGAAGCCAGAAGTCCAGTTTATTGATAATCCCAACAGAGCCTGCCTGAAGAAAAGTGAGCCAGTGAATGAATCCTGCATATTTAAGAGCCTTTAGGCAGACCCCTGTCGCTCAGCAGCTAAGGTGCGGACCATGTAAAGCCCAGGGACCCAGGTTCCACACGCAGGGCTAGGGGAGGGGAAAAATTAATCTTTGAAAATATTCTGTTGATCCATTCTGTAATTCTTTGGTTTTATCTGCCAGCAAATTTTCCCAACACACTCTTGGTCATGAATTTTGTTCTTTCTTTTTCTCTTAAATCAGGGCCTCCTGTTTATTGTTCTGAGTCATCCTTGTGCCAAGGAGAATGAACCCTTGGGAAATCCTATATTTCAACTGATTGTGGTTAACCCTAAGACGACCCTGAGTATGGGTGTGACGGCCTACTGTCTTCCTCCAGGGCAGGCTGGAAGGCAAGTGTGTGACTGCTGTTCAGTGTGACTTAGATAAGTGCAGGCAGGAGGAGAGAGGACGGAGAAGCATTTACAAATTTTTATTTTGTTGTTATACTGCTTGTTCCATGCCCCCCTGCCCCACCACCCCTGCCCTGGAGCCGGGTTCTAACCAGGGGTGTACAGGCTGAATGCCTTCAGAGGAGAGTGACCCAATCGCTGCTGCAGAGGGCATGCCCTCAGTGTGACATTTTTAAAGCCACAGTGCAAATACAAAAACAGACTTTCTGTTGTCACTTGGATGAGTGGAGAACACAAAGTAATAACTGTAGTTGAGGAGGTTAAGAAGTAAGATGAAGAATGAAGTTCAGTAGACCTGGGACAAACCGTTGATTCCCTGCTTCCCAGTCCCCACAACTGAATAGGTCTTTTATGTGTATACAAGCCCTGCTTTTTCCCATAGTAGAAACTTTTAAATACAGTTAATTTCTCCACAAAATACTTACAGTTTATGTTATTTCTGTAGTGAAAGAACATAGGAAGGCATCTTTGCTTTGAAATCTTACTGAGCCTCTGTCATATAGGTCATTGATGGGTATCTTTTGATAGTTATCTATTGACTGGTAGTAAGATCTGTTTATCAGTGATGCAGTTACTGGCAGCCTTCCCGTTGTCTAAACTGTCTAGAACACGAAAGTAGTGCTGGTATTTTTGTGAACATCATGTTTCTAAAGATGGCCTTTACTAATGTTTGAAATTGGCAGTAAACATTTTAGTAATAGAATAGTAGAAATAAACCTAGTAAATCAGGATCCCAGAGTCCACCTTTTAATAACTCACAAGGATAAGGAACTCTGATAATCACATCATAGGTTTCTGTGTTTCTTTGGATCATATCTAAAACTTGCTTGATCAGTACATCTTCTAAAAGGCCGTCTCATACAATGAACACACTCTGGAACTTCTACAAATGTTCTTAGCACAGCAGGAACCTTGGAACTACGTTCTGCAATATGTGCTTGAATTTGGAACTTTTTTCTTAGATACAAAGAGGAAATCATAATCATTGACTTAGGAATTGAAGATAAAGATAATTACCTGGTCAAGAATTTCCTCCATTTCAAACCCATTTGATAGCAAAAGAAAGCCTGTTTGGTGCCAATCCTTTTGGAAGACTGCTGTTTCTAACCTCATGGTTTGTGTGCACAGAGTGCTAGGGGTCTGGTTCTGTTCGGGAGCACAAAGAGGACGGGGCACTTAATCAGCCGGGCCAAGGTGGCGGTGTGGGAAGGGACTATTGAGGAAAACTTGATGGAATTTCAAAAATGAGTTAGGACTCAGCTTACACAAAGTTCGGTGAGAACCAGGGATAAAAAATATCATACAGATCAATCACAATATTCACTGAGGACTGACTACATAGCCGGACTCTGCACAGCACTGGTGACATATGATAGAGAGAGGTGACAGCTAATTCATTTTACGCCCTTTCTATGTGTTAGATACTGTGCTAAACTTTTTGTATCAAACATTTTATGAAACCTCACAACCATGCTGTGAAATAGGTATTCATAGCATCGTATGCCCCTTTGCTGGTGAAGTGAAGTGACTTTCCCAGGGTCACACGCTCTCACTTGGTGAGCATGGAAACCCAGGCAGCTGACTGCGGCAGCCCTGCCGCACAAAGACAAGCAGATTTCTGCTTTATGACGTTTGCGTTTTTGTGAGAGACATCCCCACCGAATGTGGAAACAGAATGGTCCCCACCATGAAAAGTATTCTGAAGATACAGACAGGTAATATGCTGCGAAGGGAGCAGTAGACTGGTGAGCTTCTAGGGAGGTGACAGGCCTAAGTGACGACAACACTCGGTCATGCTGAGACTTGTGCATAGAGCCTGCCCAGCCAAGGGACTTGCAAAAGAAAGATGCCGAAGTATGAGGAGTGTGGCCGGTTTGAGGGGTGGGGGGCAGGCCACTGAACTGGGGGACCAGGGGGTTGAGATCCAGCAGAGACAGGCAGGGACTGGGTCTGTGATTGTCCAGACCGTAGCACACTAGCCAGCAGTCCCCGGGGTGAAGGCGGGACTAGGCATTCTTGTTTACAGGTATTTTTGTTCTTGTTGCTTTGGGGAGCATGGTTTTGGTGTATTTAAAAAAAAAATTTTTTTTCATATGTGGTTTGAATTACCTTTTCTCTGTTGGATGCTAGGTTCCTGGAAGGTGACGTGAAAGATGATCGTGCAGCAGTGGTGTTGACATCTGGAACAGTTGCCGTTTGGGACTTACTTCTAGGTCATTGCACTGCTCTCCTTCCACCTGTCTCTGACCAAAATTGGTCTTTTGTGAAATGGTCAGGTACAGATTCTCATCTGCTGGCTGGGCAAAAAGATGGAACTGTATTTGTATACCATTACCAAAAGTCAGGGTGAGGTAGAAGCAGTACTCTACGCACATTTCTCATAGTTCGTTTGGAAGTTGTTACTGTAAATGAAAGTATCTGCGTGACATTTAAAATAATTATTTGTGTTCATTCAGACAGACTTATTTTTGGTTCCATGATGGTAGCGCTATGAACTTGAATGTTTGTTTATGCTTACCTTGGGAAAAAGGTTTTAGGTTGATTTTTTAGCATTCCTCACATTTGCACGTTTCTTTTAAAGGTGTACATAAAGCTTCAAATGTTAATAAATATTTATTTTGATGCACTTTGCTTGGCATATTTCTTTTCAATCCTATTAAAAAATAACTCTTACAACTAGAATATTTAGTCAATGATGCTTGCATAGTAAGAGTAAATTTCAGTTAATTTACTACCCTTATACACAATATAGGTTTTTTTTTTCTTTCAAGGAAAGGTGCAGACAGGAATATAAGCAGATAGGCAGGAAGAGAGAGGCTGAAGCATTTATTTATTTGTTTTATTTTGTTCATCTTGGGTGTTCCCCTGGCCCAAAGATGTAAACCTGGGTACTGGGGCTGTGTGTGAACGGTAAATCTGTCCACTAAGCCACCAGGGCGCGCCTCTATTTCCTTTAAAAAATAATTTGTTAGGTTTTACTATAGTAGTTTTTGCTAACTTTATTATTACCCTTAATATATTGGCATAAAAGATTTAAATTTCTCATACTGTTTTCCCCTTATTTCTAACTTCAAGTGAGAGATGCTTTATTTGCTAGTATAGTAGAGATAAAGTCCCAATGATTTAATTGACTTAAGAACCCTGAGATATGCATATTATCTTGATCAAAGGAAACTAGAGTAGGCAGTAATCCCCACTCAGAAGCAGCTGACCGGAGAACACAGCACAGCAGATGTGTGTGAAGATGCTTGCAGTGGGGCCTCCGCGTCTGGTACGGGAGACTGTGACATGGTGATAAAGACTGTGCTTGAAATGTAAGGTTCTGTTCCTAGTGCTGCCCAAGCAGCTTGGAGGGTGAGCAGTTAGCACACCTAGGGGGTGTTGCAAGGAGAGCTTTGTAAAGAGGACGGTTTAGCGGAGGCTTGCAGGGTAAGTCGGGCAGAGTAGAAGAAAGGAGATTCCCTGCCAAAAGGATAATGTGTCAGGCATCATGAGCAACTCAGTGTTGCAAAGCTTGAAAGGTTGGACAGGCAGCTTGAGAGGCATGTTAACAAACCCGGGCTTCACAGGTGACAGCGAGATGATAAGGCCCCACTAGCTGGAGTGCAGAACAGGTCCGTGAGGCCATAAGCGGAGACGGGAGTGAACATAAGGCCCAGCTTGAGGCAGGGGCAGTGCAGTGAAACAGCTGGAAAGGAGCATTCAGGTGCTCCCGTGCCGGTTAGTAGCACGTGAAAGAGTCTCACACTTCTGGCTTAGGGCAATGGTGTCAGCAGTGGAAATAGCGAACACATGGCAAAATGACTGATCTAAGCGCGTCTAACCTGAGTCATCTGGTGGGAGTGTTGAGTAGACAGTTGGATGAAGGATGATGCAGCTCTGAGAAGCAGCCAGAGGAAGATGCAGGTAGGAATAAAAACTTCCGAATGAATCAATTCTGAAAATCTCTTTATGTTTAAAATCAAGAGTGAGCCAAGGACAGAACCCTGGGGACCAGATTTTGAATGATCAGAGGAGACAGAGCTGTGGAAAAGGCAGGAAAAAATGGCCACAGAGGATATATCTCTTGATTTGACAAGACAGTGGTAAGCTTCACAAAAGGCTTCAGTGTTTGGGGGCCGGATGTCCAGTAGAATCAAGATTCGAATGTATTAAAGTGTGAACAGGTAATTAAAGACTGAAAATGTAGATTATTCCTTCAAGAAGCTCAACTAGGAGAAGGAGGAATACTGGTATGAGAGATCATAAAAGGTCAATGGAGGAAGCCTTGCTTTTAATCTAGGAGAAACTTTGCAGTGTTTGTGGGCTCAAGGGAAAGAGCCAGAAGGAAAAGGTTTAAGGTATAAGGGAAACAATATAACAGAGCTGGCAGAACAAGGTCCCAGGGGAATAGGAATGGCTAAGGCAATAATGCAAATGGGCCAGAAGGAGGGAGGGATCCAAGGAAAACTAATGGGTGAGGGTGTACATCCTTCTATGTCCTAAGGTAGGAGTGCTTCTGGCGTCTTCTTTTAAATCTTCCCCGCCTGCTGCACCTTAGTGGCTCAGGTGTTAAGCCTTGGGGAACGGTCCATGTACAATCCCAGGACTTGGGTTCATAGCCCAGGACAAGGATCCAGGAACAACTGAAATGAACAACTAAATGTGCTGCTTCCTCCGGAGCTCCTTCTTGCCTGCTCCCTGCTTACCTTCATTCCTGCCTGCCTGCCTCTTTATTTTTTTTAAAAGAAAGTTGCAGGCAGGAATGAAGGAGAGTAGGTAGGGAGGCAGGAAGAGAGGAGAAAGAAGCATCTTTTTATTTAGTCATTCACACTGGTTTCTCCCTCGCCCCAGACCCAGGACTCGAACCCAGAGATATGGGGCCTACTCCTTCAGAGGTGATTGACCTAACCACCAGGATGCACCCTGCCTTCCTCCTTAACATAAACAAGACAAAACAAAACTTCCCCACCTGCTAAACACTTGGTCTCCATTTTTTAAATTAAAGGAACATTGTTGCATAACACTGTATAGGTCTCAGGCATGCGTGCGTGGGGTCTTACAAATCCACATCTGTATATGTCACATGATGCTCATCACCAGAATTCTAGTTTTCATCCATCCCAATACTATTGACCCCTCTGACCCCTTCCTTCTGGTGACCACTATTTTTTTGTTAATATGGTGTTCATCTTCCTCCATCGGACTTTTCACTTAGGATAATACCTTTTTAGGTTCATCCAGCTTGTCACAAATGGCAAGATTTCTTTTTTTTTTTAATAGCTGAGTCATTCCATTGTATATACCAACTATATCTTCATCTACTCGCCTGTCAATGAGCAGGCTGACATTTTTGCTTTATGTATTTGCTGAAGGAAAAAAATAGCTCTCCCAAAATATGTCATTTATTTATTTATTTATTTTAAAGAAAGGTGCAGGCAGGAATGAAGACAAACAGAGGAAGGCAGGGAGAGAGAGGAGGAGGAAGTACTTCATTTCACTTAGTTGAGCATCTTGGTTGTTTCTGCCAGTACCCAGCATGCAAACCCAGGACCTTGGGACCAGGGTGCGTCATGTCATTTAAATAAACAGTGGTTTATTATGTTTGACCAAAAATATGAAATGTGACACAGAAATGTAGGCATGTCATGGGAAGAGACAGTCCCCAGAGTGGGTATAGTGTGCAGTCAGGATCTCGAGCACTTCCTCTTGTGTTGATGCATGGTTTCCCTCATGGGTCTGTCCTAGAGGCTAGTGTGTCACTGAGGAAAGGTAGGTCTTACAGGGCCCTGACCCTAGTAGGACTCTAATCAGACTTCCAGTGCCTATTTTTTGCAGAAATGGAAGGCCGTCGCTCGAACTGGAGCTTGGCCAATGACTCACTAATTATTCCAGAAAGGCAGTACGTTGCTCTTTCAGCTACTCGATGAGCAGTGATGCAGCCATGTTAAAGTCCGGATGGAGCAGAAGACGGATGGGCCGCTAACCCTGCCATGGAGACTGGTTAGCACCAGGAGCAGGGTGACTCCCGAGGGCCCGTTTTCCCTGCGGTGATGGAGAAAGCCTTGACTCAGAGATGCCTTCCAGGACCGTCTCTAAAATAACATCTGTGCTCCCTCACATCCCCTTCCCTGCTTTATTGCTCATCATTGTACTTCCTGGAGCTTGTGGGGGTTTTGAAGAGGGGATGTATATTTGTATTTGTTTACTGTCTGTCTTTCCTCATGCAAATTATGAAAATTAAGTGGCTGGCATGCTCACTGCTGGAGATGAACAATAGGCAAGGCAGATAGACAATTTTTAATGATTGTGTTTAGAGAATCATTTCATAACAGTGGGATCATACAATTATAAAGGCATTGCATTTTCTTTCACTTCAATTTAACAAAAGTAAGAAGAAACTGAAGTAAAACCAAAGGCATTGCGTTAGTCACCCCTGCAGTCTTCTGAATCTGGATTCTTTTTTCTGTATGTGTGTTCATTTCACTCAATATCCTTGGGCTCCCTGCTAAGAAATATCAACAAATTAGCACACTTACTGTCTCCCCACTTACCCACTTTTGTGAGCTGTATTATTTACACACGGTGACGTTTTACAATGTATATTGTTTTAATCATAATTCCCAGATGTATTTGTTTCTGAACTACTAAAGAATTTTAATAGCTGTGGAAGAATCGCGGCACCAAAACTCAAACGTACTTCAGTATCTTTGGAGTGCAAATTAAAAAGTAAATTCCTCTCTTGCGTTAGTCACTGATGTGCAGGAAACTGCAGTTTTAGCTCTGGCACTAGGCAGCCACGGGCTCCCAGACCCCGAGGGCGCAGTGCCGCCAGGGGCCGCCAGGGGCCGCTATAGGCGGCGGGCCCGGCAGCGCCGCTCTGTGCGTCGCCGGCGTCGGCGGCCGAGAAACCCGGCTCTAGGGCGCCGCGCACTGCATCCTGGGTCGGCGTCGCCATGGCCTCTCGTGTCCTTTCCTCCTGTGTCCGCCGACTGCCCGCGGCGGCCTTTGCGCCGCCGCACCGGGTCTCCACGCTGGCCGCGGCCCGGCCGCTGAGCACCACCCTGTGCCCCGCGGGGACCCGGACGCGGCCCGGGGCAGCGCCGCCAGCCTCGGCGCGCGCGCAGGTGACTCGCGGTGACTTTGCCGGGGCTTGGCGGGGTCCGCGTCGGCCCGCTCGGTACGGGGGAGCGGCCAGGCCGCAGCGCCGCGCAGCTGCAGGCGGGGTGACCCGCGGACGTTTGGCTGGCTCCGCGTCCCGCTGCTGAGCGGGGCTTGGCTGAGCCTGCAGGAGGCCGGTGACCCGGTGACCACCAGCCCGCGCTCCGACCTGCAGGCAGACACCCTGGGTTCGGCTGCCGCTTCGCGAAACTTTGGACACGTTTCGTGACCTCGCTCAGCGTCAGTCCGAACGAGAAATTGGGGTACTGGTCTGTGTCTCGTGCGGTTGCAGCGAGGCTTAGAGGCCGCAATGCAGGCAGGGGCCCCGTGCGGGGCGGGAAGCTCCGAGGGCCTCGGGCGCCGTTAGTCGTGCCGGTGGAGAAACTGCTGTGATTGCTTTCCGTGGGGCAGGCACGCCGCGTTCTGCAGGGCCGTGTGCCCCCTGGATTTCCGTCTCTGGCTTTCTCTCCGGCACCTTTGCCGTTGCCGGGCCTCCTTAAAGGAGGATAGGAAACAAGTAGCGTGTAGCTTTTTTTTTTTCTTTTTTTTAACCGCGGTACCTTTTATGAAGCTAAAACTCTTCTTAGAGCAGTGATTTGATTTTCATCCCTAGCTGCACACTGAAATCACCTGGGTGAAAGCGAAAGAAAAAAATACCTTGTGTCCCCGCCTCCCCCAATTCTGGTTTACTCCTCTGGGATGGGGACCCTGGCTTGGATTTAGTTCTCCAGGTGTCTCTCAAGCCTTAAGGTAGGACAGACTCCCAAGGTCAAGGTGAAAAACTCCCTTTCAAACTAGCGGATTTCATGTCATGGTTGTTTCAACCAGAATAGCCAGGTAGTTATTCTGACCACCTGTTAGACTAAAAGTTAAGGGCGTCCAGGTCAAATCAGTCAGAATCTGGCGTGGAGCTCAGTGCCTGTCTTTAAAAGTGGCCTGGTGAGTCTCTGGGCAGCCATGTTGAGATTCACTGTCATTGTTCTGGATTCATTCATAGGATCTTGTCCTATTACCTGTATTAAAATGTTGGAAGAGTCACCGGAAACTGAGCAGTTAAAAGGGCTGTCAGTGGAGTTGCTGAGCGTTTTCAGACTGACTTCAGCATTAGGCTAAAATGCAGAGTGGTTGTCCCTGTTCTCAGCGCTGACTCACACACGTGGGTGTGCGCCAGACCACCTTGGTTAAAGCACACCCCCTCCCACCTGGGGCCTGTTGTTCCAAAGGGCTTCCAGAACCCCTGCCAGTGCACTGGTCCTTGGATGGTGTCTGGAACACTAAGGTGCTCAAAGGCATTCTGCCACCTCTGGTTTACAGAGACATTAGAGAAACCATTTTATTTATATTTACAAAGTGATTTTGACTAAGTGTTCCCTTAATTTAACCACCTTATATCTTTGTCCATTGAAGTAGAGTAAATACTTGCTCATTCATAGATACTGAGGAACAGTTATGTGCCAGGCCCTGTGCTAACTGTTGAGGGATTATGGAGAAGATGCAGAAGAAAGGCACAAGTTCCTGTCTTCATTGGACACTGTGCAGCCTTTCTGTTCAACTTGCGGTCCCTTCTCCACTGTTCTGTTTCCCCTGGGCTGTTCTGATGGTTTCTCGTCATGGCTTCCCACCCTCTTGCCCTCCCTGCCCATCTTCCTCACTCTGCACCTACCCTAATCCTTACATGTAGGCGAGCTCCAGACTTCTCTGACCTCACACCCTCCAGGAACTGTACCTTCTTGGTTTCTGTTATTGGCTGTGCCTGTCCCCTGGCACCCCCTCCCCGTGCCTCCACGTCCAGCCTTTGTTCATCTTCTCCGGACGACTACTCACTCCACCATTCCTGCTGTCAGGTTTCCCTCCTCAGATCCATCCCCTAAGCTGTCCCCAACTAGTGACCCCTTTATAGCCTAATGTTTCCTGCAAAGGGAGCTGAGCAGCTCTGCTGAATATGGAAGTACAAGACAGTTTTAAATAGGCAAGAAGAAAGAAGGAAACCAAGAATAGTGGCCAGGACGGGAGAGTGGAGCTGGCCTTGTGGCTCTGACGAGTGCCCCAGGAGGCAGGGCAAAGTAGAGGTGTGCAAGCGGGCACTGGGGACAGTGCGGAGTGCAGTTCCAGCAGTTGGGTGTGAGCTGAGTGTGCTGCCTTGTCGAGCTGTCCAGGAGGCGGTTTGGAGGTGGCCTCTGCAGCCAGCGCCTTAAGCTCCTCGCAGTGTCCCTCATCAGAGATGGCCTCCTGGAGGCGGGGTGGAGTCTGATGGAAAGGAATCCGCTTTGGTGGGGTTTACCTGTCTAGAGGATTGTCACTCCTGCACAGGGCCTTCTCTGATGTCTGCGGGGGCAGATGTTGCGTTTAGTTGTGAGCCTTAGGGAAGAACAGTCAACGCTGGTACAGCCATGTTCACGCTGAAAACACTTCTCAGAGGTGCTCTGCCCTTGTCCACTTTATTTTTGTTTGAAGGCAAGGGGCAGGCAGGAAGAGAGGAGGGTGAAGTACTTTATTTTATTTACTTGTTCACTTTGGTTGCTCCTTCCAGCCCCAGGTCTTGAATCTGGGTCCTTGGGATGTATTTGAACTGTGCTGGAGGCAGCGGATGTAACCACTACTCCACTAGGGCGCAGCATCTTTTTAAAATGACTTAAGATCCAACAAAAAGGAGACAGGCCTTCCAAGAGGCCACACTGGGAGACCTGGGCCGGACGGCCTAACCGCTGCCTCAATTTCCTCATCTGTAAAAGAGGGAGACAGTATTCTGTATCTCTCATGGGATTATTGTTAGAACTAAAGGAGACGATGTATGTGCTTAGGGTGGGAAGTGGAGAGACCAGAGGGGAGGCCTAGGGAAGGAGGGGATCAGGCGCTCAGGGCTGCGCCCCACCAAATCCCACTCAAGCCCCGAAGAGCACTTCTGTGCACCCGGCAGGGACCTCCACCCTTCACATCATCTCATTTATGCTTTAACAGTCCTGTGATCCTGACAGCGTCTATCTCCGTTTTATAGATAAGGTGCCCCGCTTGGAGGCCCAGGTGGCTAAAACACAGTGGTCCCAGGTTCAAGACCTGGTGGGGGGGGGGCGGGGGTGCTAGCAAAAAAAACTAACAAACATACAGATCAGGAACCTGGAAAGTTGAATAAATCTGCCCATAGCCAAGCGGCTCGTGGGAAAGTGCTAGATGGTGCTGGACGGATACACATAGCCGCAGTCTCCTTCCAGAGTCTCGGCTCCTAACCTTCCTTCCTGTCCTCAGCCCACTGCCGCTCCCACTGTAGAACGACAGGTGGCCTCCGTGAGACCCCGTTGTTGAGTCACGTGGTGCTCACCTGCCCGTGGGCCTTGCAGTGGTGCCAGGGAGACACGCTGGCACCCGGGGTCCAGGTAACTAAGAACACAGCCAGCAGCCTCCTGCCTGCACCTGGGCTGCCCCTCCCTACGCAGCAGTGGCTCCATAGGGCCACACGACAAGGCCTCTAAGAGCCCTCCTCAGCTTTCTGTCATTATCCTGTCGACTCACCTCCCGCTCTTCTCTGTGCTGTTCTGCTTCCCGTGTGGCTTAGAAGGCCTTCCATCCCATGGCAGGGGTCTCCTGACTGGCCGCTTCAGGAAGCGTGAAGACCACACACTGGAGCAGAAGGGACAGCTGCTCAAACTCTGAAAGTGCCCTGGCGTCTCCGAAACGCCCGCATCCGCTCTCGCTGGCTTGCGGATGACACCTGCTTCAGTGCTGGCGGCAGCAGCTTTGAACAGTGTGAATGTTTCTCAGCGGGAAATGCCAGTTCGGTTCACTTGTGATTTTTCTTGGAGCTGTGACTCGGGGACCTAAGTCATCCCAGAGCAGATCCATGCTCCATGGGGAAACTCCCAAGAACGCCAAACCAGAGCCGTGAAACCATGTTTAAGCGGGAGCTGTTCGCTTAGGGGCTGCTTTGCTGCTCTCGCCCTGTACTCAAGCTCCCGGTGCGTCAGTCTACTACCTGGGAGTTGGAACTCACTGCACATCACCAAAGAAATCCTGTCAAGAGCTGCATACCTAATTGAGTATCCAGTGGCTACTGTCAGATCTGGGGTGTCACTGGTGACAGAGGCCAGAGAGGCCCATGATGGAGGCCTGCCCACCGCCGGGGGCACGACTGGACTGGGTGTCAGCCCCCTCGGTCTTTCTTATGGGTTGGCAACTGGCTGCATTTGTCCTAGTGGAGGTCAGGGGTGCCCACCCCGGGCCGAGGGAGGCGCTCCAGCGTAGAGTCCTCGTGAGCTGCCGTGTACTGCCAGCCTGCTTTCCGCAGGCCATTTGACCCGTGTGCCTGCTGCAGCAGCTGTGCCTCGGACAGCGGGCTGCGGACCCCAGATGCCGTGTGGGACAGGGAGGCTCACAGCGGCTCCGCGTCCAGAACCTGAGGGCCAGTCCTGGCTCTGGGGGAGGAGGCCATTCTATGGGGCTGAACTGCTCCCCAGGCTGACACTCCGTGTGTCCCAGTGGCTACAGCTGAGACTCACGGGGCCTAAAAGCTTTGGAGCGCAGTGGGCTGCTGTGTCTCTTCAGAAGCGTTTCAGCCTCACCCTTCATGCTTTCTTCCTGCCGCTGCTCTAGGTCCCAAGCAGAGCCACACAGCTGTGCCGCCAGTACAGCGACGCACCTCCACTGACAATTGAGGGGATCAAGGACCGTGTCCTCTACGTCTTGAAGCTCTATGACAAGATTGACCCAGAAAAGGTAATGATGTGCTTTCACTTTCTTTAGATCACGTGCTGTAGAATCTAAAGGGTGCTCAGCAGACAGCTCCCCTGACTCACAGCCTCCAGTTCCTCTTCGGGGGCAGCCAGTGGCGCCCATTTCCGGTGTCTTTCCAGAGATGCGCAGGCCCGCGGACACGCACACATGGCAGACGTGCTAGGTGACCTGTGTGTAGCTCCCAGCGTCGACAAGCCAGTCGCACACCAGAAACACTGTCTGCACTTTTTTCAACTCTTCTTGCAACTTTTCTTAGTAGTAGTGTGAAGAAAATTCCAGCTGCAGTCACTGAATCTGTGGTGTGGGCAGGACAGTTTTCTTGGATGCGAATTTTTTTAAATGTGTCCTGGTGGGCGCATCCTGTGGAGCAGCGGTCAGGTCAGTTGCCTGCAGTGACGGCAGCGACGTGCAGGTCATGTACCCCAAGTTCAAGTCCTGGGTCTGCAGGGGAAGCAGACAGTGTGGACAGTAAATAGAAATGAAAAATAGAAAGAATCTGTCCTGGTGATTAAAGACAGGATGACAGTAAACACTGCTATTGAGGGAGAGGAACGTGCTTCTGAGGTGCATGTTGTCTCGGCTGTCAGTGAGGCGACCAGAAAGTCAGACTCGGTGCTTCAGAGCAGCGATCAGAGAGCTTAGTAAAGTGTCAGTGAATTCTTCACGAGCTTTGTATGTAGTTTGCGCTGCAGAACAGCGGGGTGAGCTGACAGAAAGCAGCGCACTGAGCACACACCAGCACGTGTTGGAGGTGTAGCGTTAGAGGCCTCAGTTACTGTGGCTCTCCCCACTTCCATGTGGCCTCTCTCCATTGAGAAGTCTTCTGTGTAATGACTGGCATTGCAGCACGGTCAGTCACCTTGAGGAGCACATGCTCAGACTGAACTGTGTCGCTGCCCCTTCCTTGCAGCTCTCGGTGAATTCCCACTTTGCGAAGGACCTGGGCTTAGACAGTCTGGACCAAGTGGAGATCATCATGGCCATGGAGGATGAATTTGGTAACACACGGGCTCATTCTTGCATGTGCACATTGTGATGCTTGAGCTTCGTAGATTGGACTGGAAGAAACGCTAGGAGTCTGAATTGGGGTTTGAGTCAGCTATTGCTAGAACGCCCCCACCCCACCCCACCCCATCAGGTGAAGCCAGCGTGAGGACCGGTGTCCTTGTTCAAAGGGACTGGTGTCACCGCAGTTCTGGCTGAATGGCCTGGGGGTGCGGGGCTCATGGGGCTCAGTGGGGGACTTAGATTCTTGAGGTGGGCCTGCAAGGTGAAGGGGAAAGCATGAGAGGTACACCGGAGTCCAGCGCCCTCGGGGACCAGGCCTGTGTCCATACCTGTAGGAGTGACGGGAATGCTGACAGGACGTGTGCCTGTGTGCATGCACACACACTCCTGGGTTTCCTCTCATGCCTCCCTTGCACACTTTCCTTGTTTAAGATGGTTAGTTGTGCAAATGGTGGCTTCACTAGGTGTCACAGCTCACTTTTGGGGTAAATCACCTGAATACAAACTTAGCTAAGGGACTTCTGTGCTGTCCTAGAGGACAGAATTTAGTTACAGTTCCTCACGGATCATGCCAACTAAAAGAATGCTGTCAGTTAGGGTACGATGGGCGTGGGTTTATTTCTGGGGTGATGAAATGTTCTAGAATTTAGACAGTGGTGATAATCACACAGCCTTGTGAATATACTATCACCTATTGAGTTTTACACTTCATGTGGGTATATTGTGTTGTGTGAATTACGTCTAAAAAATAGCTAGTCATTCTCCCCCATGTGACCCACATGTCCCGTGAGCCAGAACACGGCCCACAACTGACGTGGGGTTCCAGGGTGTTGCAGGAGTATTAGATGCTTTTACTTCTGAAGGACTGGCCTTTTCTACACTCACATGTTAACTTTACTTTTAGGGTTTGAAATTCCTGATATAGATGCGGAAAAGTTAATGTGTCCACAAGAAATTGTAGATTACATTGCAGATAAGAAGGATGTATATGAATAAAATGCCAGGTAAGTCCTGTGACTTCCAGAATGCTGTTCTCCCACAGACTCGATCTCTGTGCATCTTCAATAAAGTTAGACTTGGGGAGAATTGGAAAATGGGGTTCCTGACAAACATCCATGAGTTGCAGACGCAGGCCCCTCCCCTGCTGGTTATCTCCTGCTCGGAAGGGACAGCCCCGCTGATCATCTTGGGCCTCAAGAGGGGTTGAGAGCAGCTCTTTTCTGAACAGAATGCCTGTGATTGTCAGCTCGCAGTCTTGTACAGAATGTCAGCAAGGTCCCCACCCAACCCAGCCAACTGCCCAGGAAGGTGAAAGAGTGGCTCTGATCCACTAGAAGCCTACCCCCCACCCCCCACCCCGGCTTCCTCCAATGACCCACCTGGGGCTTCGGTGAAGGTCAAATTACAAAGTGTGTGTAAATCAAGCTTGGTGGAAATAAGCCTCTCACAGATACTAGCTTTTGTTATTTAGGCTCTAGGATAATCAAGAATAACATTTTTTGAATAAGGCAAACCCTGGTAGCTTAGTGGTAAAGTCTGTGGCCTCTGGCTGGCATAATCCACATAGATTCCAAGGACCTGGGTTTGGGTCCTGAGGTGGGACTGGGACAGGAACAGGGACAACCAAGATGAACAAGTAAGTAAAATAAATGCTTCCTCCTCCTCTCTTCCTGCCTGCCCACCTTCATTCCTTCCTGCACCTCTCCTTAAAAAAAACCAAATCTTTTAAGATGAAACATTTTGTTAGTGGTTTAGTTCTTGAGTTGCCCTGGACTTAGCACCTAAAAGGGACCCTGGACTCTTCTTTGACAGACTCCACTTCCTCCTCGTGGAGGGAAGACCCGGAAGCCGCGCGAGCGTCTGCCCGGGAGCGTGCTCTTGGCACCATCACTGACTTTGACAGAGGAATTCTGTTTGACTTATATTTAAGTTGTCTTAAGTGTTTTTGCCCTTTGAAAATAAATCTTTAAAGTCAGCATCGTTCTGTCTTCAGTTTTTCAGTGATGGCTGTAAAGTGTGTCTGTTGACGTTGCTCCATTTGCGATCTGCTTGATCAGGGTCTTGTCTGGCACGTCATCTGTATTCATACTAAACAAAATTCAGCTTTCCCAGCACTGTCTGCTTGGCAGAAGCCCATCGCCTCCAGCATAGGGGAGAAGTGTACTAGTAATGAAAGGGCTTTTTGCCTCAAGTGTTTTTCTGCCTTCATTCATCTGCTGGTCGACAGGCTGTCGTCATGTGGGGAACTAGGGTCTTCTTCTGAATCAACAGAGTTGCCACAGTGCCAGTGTCAGCCCTGCTGCTGTTCTTCCTGCTGCTGCCGTAGGCCTTTGGGGCTGATACTGGTGAGAGTCAGTTTGAGAGACATGTGAATTAGGTGCTCTGCTCTTACTGGAACATCTCAGTGCGGGAGGGAGGAGACGGCCGGTACTGAGTAGGGAGTGGTGCTTCAGATGGAAGGATGGCTGAGGGACACTTGGCTGCAGAGGACGTGGCCAGCAGCCGGGGTCGGGCTTCCTCGCACCTAGTTGCCAGTTCCTTCTGTTGCTCTAGAATTATTGTGGGCGTATCAGGCAGATTAGTAAAGGAAGCATCTTTGTACACTGCTCCACCCCGCTTTGATTTTTCATATTTAAAGTATCTTATAAAATTGCTCAGTTGGATCTTAGGGAGCGCCCTCCTTCACAGCTGCAGTCACACCCCAAGTAGCTCGTGTGATCAGAGGGCACAGAGCAGGCGGCATGCAGCTCCTTTGTATCGCACTGAATTTGGGGGTAGAGTGTTCTCTTTCACTCCCCGTAGTGGCCGCACGTTTTGCCCACAAGCGCGTGATACACAGGGATTGGTCTGCTCACATCCTGTAGCCGTTAAGTCTCGGAGCCGGAATGAGGGAACAGTTCACGAGTTGCACTTAGCTCACCATCGGTAACGCAGTGGAGGGTTAGCAGCCAGCAGCAGTGAAGCCTTTCTGCTCCAAGAACCTGCAGGATGTTCTTCGAGACCGATGTGCCTGCATAGGTCGGCGGCGTCCAGTGTGTAAATCAGCAACACATAGGATTGTGCGCACAGACTTTTAGCAGACCCCTCAGAATGCCTCAAGGGTCTGCTGTTGCTGGCAGCTCCCTTCTGGCCCTACTCCAGCTCGGCCACATCACTGCTCAGTGCCCCCCGAACAGCAAGCAAGTGCGTGCCGTGAAGTGATGTGTGCCCGCGCTGGGGGCACGCAGCTGGGGGCGGCCAGGACGCAAGGTGAATCGTGTATGGCCCTGCTGTTGGGGAGCTCGCTGTTTAGAGAGGCAGACGGTGAGGGTCCAGTGATGAGTTACCCTCAGCATCACTGATCCTGACCGAGCCCTGCTGCTCCTGCCAGATGAACTGAGAAGGCCACGCTGCCTCCAAGGTGGTCCTTGCGAGAATCCTTTAACTGGGTTTGATCGTGACAAACAGATCTAGAAGGTGGGACTTTTAACAACTCAGCCATGGGGAAAAAAGGACAGAGTTTAAATTAAGGGAGATCAGAGGCCTGTCAGTTTCAAGGGCAATGTGAGGCCTGAACGGCATGGAGAAAACTTGGGCACAATTGGACTATGCTGTAGAGAGGTGACAGACAAGGTGGAATCTCTTAGGTATAATAAATGCAATGGTTAGACTCACCTCCAGGAAACATGCTCCATACTTATGAGTCAAGCATCAAGATGCCTGTGGTGGACTTGCAAGTGTTTCAGCAAGAACACAGCAAAACGGTGACTGGTGACCGGTGACAGGTGTAAGCCTGCTGTATATGCATGTTCGTTGTATATTCTTAGAACTATCTGAAATTTGTCAAAAAGGGGTAGAGTTCTGATACATGCGACAAAGTATATTAAAGGTGAATGACTGGATATCAGCAACCCAGATTGCTCACACAGAAACAATTTTATACAATGTCGGAAGATGGGTGTTTTAAAAGAAAATAGATTATAAACTGCTTAATGGCATTTCTATGAATCATATACCAAAATGTCAATAATTACTAAAATGTGGTAGATACATGTGGCTTGTTCTGTTAACCAGTAAACTTACATAACTTTTCTAAATTATAAACACCACGTATGGTGTAATAAACGAAAACTAAAAGCACTATTTAAAATCATGTGAGGGCACACCCGGGCGGAGTAGTAGTTAGCACAAGGCCACATAACCCTGGGTTCAAGTCCCAGGTCTGGTGGGGAACAACCAGTGTGGACAACAAAAATTAAATGCTACAAAAGGAAAAGAGCATGTGAGAACTGGTAGCAGTTCAGCAGGAGGAGGGCAGCGGGCCCTGGGACCTATCTGTAGGCAGCGACGCCCAAGCAGAATCTAGGGTGCTGTGGGAATCAGCCACGTGAAAAGGCAGGAGAGCATGTGTGTAAAGGAGGGGTGACCTCTACCCATCCCATCCGGGACACTCAGAGAGCATGAACCTGGGTGGGTAGTGCCAGGCCAGGCCAGAAAGGAGAGCCTGACTGGTTGGTGATGGCCACCACTGGTGGTGGCAGTGGCTGCCCTGGCTCTTTTGCACGGAAGCAAGCACAGACGCACTCGTGCTGCGGCTGGGGCTGTGTAAAGGGAAGCGGCTCCTGGCAGAGCTCACAGGAAGGTGCGGATTTGGAGGACGGGATAAGGTCACATGTTCTAGGAATAAAAGTGGCTGCAGCTGGTTGGATGGAGAAGGAAGTAAGTTTAGGTATCTCCCAAGTTTAGAACAAGAGCTCAAGAAACATGTCAGGCTGGAGCCGTGGTGCTGGGTCTCAGGGCGTGTTGGGGCTTTCCTTGGGAGGCATCCCCACCAGCCTCTGATAAGTCACTGACCTCTACTCCGGGTGGACTCTTAGTGCTTATGTTTACGGTGAATTCTTCTTCCTTCAGGGATGGATCAGAGCTGAGCCCCTAGGGGAATGGAGAAACTTGCCTACCACCTGGTATTTTATCAGTGCGCCCTGGTGGCTGAGCAGTTAAATCCTCGGCCTCTAGCCAGTGCAGTTCACATACATCCCAAGGACCTGAGTTCTTGTCCCAGGACCAGGGGGTTGTGGAGGCAACCAAGATGAACCAAGTAAAATAGATGCTTCTCCGCTTCTCTTCCTGCCTGCCTGCCTACTCATCTTCATTCCTGCCTGTACCTTTCCTTAAAAAAAAAAATTCTTATCAAGTATGACTTTTGTTTATATGGTAGTCAAATGTCAGGGTTCAAAATTTTTATAAAGTACTTAAACACAAATAAATGCCCTTAAGATGTGTATCTAAGCCAGGGAAAGAAGAAAATATGAGAGCAAAAAAGGAGTAGCCAAGTTCTTTCCTAAGTTCTCAACCACGAGCACCAAAAAGCAGACTTTACCTTTGGGCAAATGTGGGCTTTGAATTGTCCATGACAGTCATCAACAGGTGTATGGCCTTGGTTAAGTCACTTTTGGCAACCTAGGTTTTCACTAATGGGTAAAGTGGGGCTGACAAGAGGCATGTAGACAATATAATGCACGTGGCACAATTTGACCCAGCCTGGCACGTGGTGAGAATGGACGGAAGAGCAGATGTTACAGGACCTGCAGATGGGGTGCAGCGAGCCCCTGGCGAACAAAGCACCCATGGGAGGGCCTTTCCAAACAGCACTGACCTGGCCCACAAGAAGAGATCAAGCCTCCAGTTGTGGAGGATTTGGCTCAAACCTCTACTGGTTTCTACCGTCTGAAGTACTGGCCTGAAACCCCAAAGTCATAGTGAATGGAAGTAAAAACTAGAGCGTGTCTTCGAAGCCAAGGGGATCATGGCTGTGTGTTTGTGGGGGTTAACAAATCAGTAAGAGCCCTGCCTGGAACCCTTACTGAACTCTTAGGAAGAAAAATGCTCTTTCCCCAGGGGCTTGGGTATGCTAGGAGGTACATGAACAGAGAACAAAGTTGGGCTACGAGTCAGTGGCTCAGCTGTGAGCCTGACGTGAGCACCTGGCAAGGGGAGGCCGGGCACTGGATCTGGGGCTACAGGAGCCAAATCCCTTTGCCTCAGTCACGTGAACTAGGTTTTTCACCAAGGCCAGGAGTCCTGAGCCACGGCCCCTGGAGTCTAAGTCTGTAGGAGGGGACCTGGGGTGATCAGAGGAGAGACCTGTGTTGGGGGTGGGTGGTGCCATCTCCTGATAAGACCTCCTGTAGACACAGCTCTGGTCAAGCACGATAAACCCAGGACACAGAACATAAGATTCATGATGAGAGGGAGAGAGAAGAGATGGGGGGAGCACAAAGATTATTAAGATCAGTACTTTATGGGAGAAATTATTTTTCCTTAAGGTGAGAAAGAAAAGCAAAAACTAGCAACAATAGTAAAGTTAAAAGGAGGTAAAAGGTAAAAGGATATGTTAAAAAAAATGCAAAACTAGGGTAGAGATGTGAAAACAGAAGGGGTATTGATTATAAAAAGCCCAGGAAAGTATCTTGAGCTATATATTAGCGCTAATTTTATTGTCATAGGTGAGAAATGATGATGTGTGGTAAGGCAGAACGAGGTTGTGATTCTAAAATACCCACGAGCGAAGTGTCCTGTCTGTGTCAATGTGTCCGGAGGAGAGAGGGGCCAGTTAACAGCTGGGGGATGGTCTGGAAGGAGCAGACGGTGAACCTCGGCAAAAAGCATGAAGTGGCCAGCGTAGCATATGTCAATCTCCCGTGGGTTTGAACATTTCCAGAACAAAAAAGGTAAAATGAGAGATTAAAATTAGGGAGGGGAAATGGGTAACTGCTTTGTTTAAAAGATAGTCTATCTGTAAACAAATGTCAAGGACAGGTTCTACCAGACTAGTCAGCTCACAAGATTTGGCAACAAATACAGTCTGGGAATAGGGAAAGCCGGAGGGGTTAGCCCTGGGGGGAGCATCAAAGCCAAGTTGGCAATGGGTTCCTGGTTGGACAGCATCTCAACCTCCCCCAGCAGCTTGGAGGGGAGACCAGTTCATGGGCAAAAGGAGGAGGCAGCATTGTCTCTGCCTTAATGAGATCTGGCTTGTGGGGTCCTGTTAGTCACCTTCGGAGGGACAATGCCAGCCACCTCCCCAGAAGGTCTGGTAAGATATTCAGGCCAGAGTCCATCTCAGTCTCCACTGAGGGGAGTCAACTATCCTACCAGTTTTAAGGTGCCTGAAACAACGGTTCAGGGTTGGGGTAAAATCAGAAGGGCCCTCTGTGCAGACAGAAGATTCTCTAGGTGGGTATCTATTGGTCAATGTACAGCAGGGGACATGGTCCCAGTCCAACCCTCCTCCGTATAACAGGCAGATGCTTCTGAATTTAGTAACATTGCTTCAGGATTACATGGGGTTGGGAAATGAAAAAAGAGGCAGGGACAGTGAGACAGAAGCTTCAGGAATACTGACATAGTGGGGGAAGAGGAGAGAGGGTCTGAGGGGGTGGTGCTGGGTCAGAACCAGTTCTGATCACCCATACTCATCTCCCATGCCCAAGATCCCCTCTGGGTTCCATTTTGGTAACAGATCATCTCCCTCCCTGTTCCTGCATCTCTGTATTTTATTAAACATGTCCTTAAAGGATAAATGGCTGGTGAAATCACAAGCAGTGTAAGGACAAGGAGGCAGCTTCCCCTTCTAAGGGGAGCTGCCCAACAGGAGTGTGGCTGACTGCTAAGCTGGTCATGTTGACTAACACAGTGAAAAAAGTTAAACTCCTTTAGCAACTGTCTTCAGCAGGAACAAATCTGGATATATGTAAAGTCAAATAAGACAGTAATATGGTGGACCACAGCTGGCAAAAAAAAGTGCCTCTGAGCCTCATCCCAAGTATTGGTCAGCCTGGTCTGGATTAGGCGCATGATGAATTGGAAGGAAAAGAGAGACGTAATTAATTATCAAACTTTAATTGATAGACTAATCTTACAGGATAAACAATAAGACAGCTAGTCAAAGTTACACTTAAAAAAAAACAAAACAAAAAAAACAACAAAAACCAGCAGCGCAAATCTAATAGACTAAATACGTTCATCATCTCCCAAACAGGCATGTGATTTAAAAACAGAAACCAGAACAGAGCATACAGCACGAGGAAACATAGTACATACAATAGTGTCAAATAATTCGGCAGCACTCTTTCAGAAAGAAAAAAGGGTTCTTAGGAATTTAGAAAGCAGTAGAGCCGCCCAGCCTGGCAGGTGAGGTTACCAGCTGCTCTGCACACAGGGCCCCTGCCCGCCTGTACTTCAGAAAGGCCGCCGGGCTGATGAAGAGGAAGCAGGCGCCAACCCTAACCGGAGGTGACTTCATCACAAAGCTTTAAGACAAAGGGACCATCCTTTTCCAAGACAACAGCATCAACAGAGGAACAGAGGCAAGGAGCGAGAGAGGGGTCTAAAAGTCGGGGTGGAAAACCTGCCCTTGCAAGGCCCTGGCACAGAGTCTACCCCTGCCCCTCCCTGGCCTGGGCAAAGAAAGGTGGGCCAAGTGCGAGAGCCCGGGATGGCCCCTCCAGGCACATGGTTCAAGTATGAGGAAGCGGAAAGCCCCTGGTGGCTGAAATATGGCAACTTTTCCGACGCGGCCTGTGGCAAAGTTCGTCTCTGGCCCTCATAAGGCAAAGCAGCAGCTAAGGAGCCCGCCATGCACCTGGCCTGGGCCGCTACCTTGTCCGTAAGGTGACAGAGCAGTGCACCCTTTGCTCAGCTCAACTTCATTTAAGGAGTTCACTTTCCTTGCAAAGGGCCCCTCATCAATGCAAACACGGAGCCGTGAAGCATTCCCCAGGCATCGCCAGTCTAAATTCCCTCAGCAGACTGACTGAAACAGAGCTGGAGGGCCCAGGGCCTCGGCGGGATCAGGTCCTTACTCTGCCAAGTCGCCTCAGGGCGGGAAGGAGAGGCATGCTGTGTGGGCCAAGACCGACACGAGGACCACCAGCGCTTTCTAGAAGAGAGAGCAGCCATCCGGAGGCTCGGGCGGAAGAGAGGGCGGGCCCTCGGGGAACGGGCTGCCCCTCCAACCACCTGCGTGCTCGCTCGGTCCTCTGCTGCAGGGAGGTCGGTCATGGCCCCAGGGCAAGAACCGGTCCCCTGACAGCGAAGGCCTGCACAGAGATAATCCTGAGGAAAAAAATGAACACTGTGACGCTACCTAAGGGGAAAGAGTACTTCAGTTTGCTAACAGAGACCTGGTCAATATATTCTGGACATGTGAAGAGACCACTCACGGGACTGAGGGACAAAAGCGTGAATACTGCTGTGACCCAGACACGGATCGAAAGTGAATACTTCCCCCAGAGGCTCCTGGTGCTGTCCACCTCTGCTCTTCCAAGGGCTTCTGGCAAGGTCTCCACGCAGGCAGGGTCAGGAGCCAGAGCTCGAGATTGTTCTAGGAGATTTAGTGAGCTCTGGAAAGCAACACTCTGTACGAAAAGCTGTCACTGACATTATTATTTATATATAGTATCTTGAAGTAAGGAAAAAAGCACCATTTTACATAAAGACTCACGCAGGCTTTGGTCCTGTCTGGAAATAACACCAGCCTGAGTGAGAAGCGGTTTGGCCCTTGGGGAGCAGGACTCGATGGAGGGCGGTCTCACTGGGCTCGGGCAGGCAAGTGAGGAGGCCCGGCAGGGGGTTCTCAAGAGCAGCACTGCGAGGGAGGCCCGCCTGGGGACTGGACGCCTGCGGCACTGTCAGGGCCAGTCTCCAGGACAGTGACGTTGGATAACAAAAAGGGCAGTATTCAAACGGAGATGACGCTCTTTCCTTGCTACACGATGGTTCCTCCGGAGACCTGCCCCCTGCAGAGGTTAGCTTCCCCGAGCAGCAGAGACGCACTCGTCTCCGGGAAAGGACCGAAAAGCTGCCATCGCTGCTCCTTTTCCAAGGGATGAAAACCAGGCAGTTGCTTGTGTGCAACACTTCACACATGTACTGATGCCCCCCCACTCCCCTCCAGAGCAAGAGGAGATTTCTCCTGCTCAGATGCATGACTCGGCAAGACAACACCATGAAGACCAAGAGTCTGGCTATGTGGGCTGGATTCCTGAACTACAGCTTCAGAGGGGAGGGCGGAGAATATCGTTATTAACTGGCTCATGAGGAACAGTCATCTTAGGCGAACACATGCTAATACATTTCACAGAATGAGAGAGAAACAGCCTAGAATCCAAAACGTGAAGTCGGGGAAACCTCTTGCCAAACCTTACGGCGAGAGCCTGCAGTCAGGGAGAAGGGAGTTGCAAAGACAGCAGCAGAGAAACAGCAGACGGCACAAAGGGCATCATTCACCAAGAGGCTTGCCTTAGTTCAGAGTCAAGCTGGCCAGAGGGAGAAAACAGACGTTCACGGGAACGAGGACAGAAGGGCAAAACCAGCAGAGGGTGAGCTAATCGCGTTAAGCCATGTATCCCATTTTTGATGTCAAAATGCATCGGCCGACCCACGAGGTCAGATGTCTTCTGGAGAAAGGCAGTATCTCTGAACCTGGGGTGAAGGACACTTGAACACAATGCATGGGCAGAAGGACCAAATGGAGAAGCATAACTGAAATAACCACTGGACTGCTTCGGAATTTCTTGAAACTTCCAAAAGAAAGATACCTGGGTCTGCAGCTACCGCTTTCCACCTGGCTCCTCCTGGGAGGTGGCTGGGGGCTGTGGCTTCCGAGCAGCACAGCCCAGCACTCCCCACACCAGGCTGCAGACGACCCTCAAACCAGCAGCGCATCTCCCTAGAGAGGGGGGCCCAAGGGCCAGGTGCTGCGATAGAAGTCCCTGTAAGACGCCCTGAGGCTCGACAAACACAAGTGTCAGAGTCCCCGACCGACTGACGACCGACACCCTAAGGCTCATCTGCTCCCAGCGTGGAGTCACAAGCAACAGCATGGTGGGAGGGAGGCCGGGAAAGGAGGCATCAAAGGAGGCATCAATGAGGTACGCGAGGAGGAACTAACACCTTTGGGCTCTTAAAACACAAATTCAAATCTAGGAAGTGAGAAAATTAAAAAAAAAAAAAAAAAAAGAATTAAATCTGAAGCACTGGACAGAAAAATATGGCTTACTAATAACCCCCCCATTTGGCGTACAATTTTTTATAAGGAAAAAAAATAACCATCTCAACTCATCACGATGCAGTCCAAATATTTGCAACCCAAGATGCATGAAAATATTTCAGTTGAAACCACTTGAAAAAACAAAACCAAACAGAAAGCTTTTCATCATCATTCCTTTCTAAACAACATTGGCAGATCTACTCTCCAGCACATTTAAGAGTATTCCACACAACAGGTTCAGAATCCAGATTTATTGATTTCACCGGTATGGACTTTAAAAAAAATGGTATGAAGCTGACTGCAAGAAAGGGAACTGGTGATTTTAAGTTAAAATTAAGCTAATGGTGAAAGTACATCACCTCTGGCTTCAGTCACCACATCGCCTTAGATTGGATATAGATTTTTGTTTGTTTTGAACAAAGTTCCAGAACTCTGAAATCCAGGGATGCTGCAGGCCTCTCCCAGCAATGTCCTTCACTTTGGGTCAGTCTCCTGGGCCAGAGGTGAAAGTGCTTTCAAAAATACTGCCACTTCCCCAGCACAGTGTCTTTGATCGCGTCCACATATTGAGTTGGAACCCAGTACACCCAGTAGTAAGAGGCTTCCGTGGGGCCCAATTGAAACGCCTGGAGGGAAAAAGGGAAAACCAAGCGATACTTCAGAGGTCAGGAGACGGAAGAGGCAGCACCACGCACGCAGGGGAGGCCAGGAAGCGAGTTAGTTAAGAGGGGAGGGGAGGAGCTGTGCAATGGGGTGCATTCTCCTGTTAAAAAACAAAAACGAAAACAAAAACGAGGAGGAGGGAGAGTTTAGTGAAGCTAACCTTGAGCAGTGATTCCCAAACTCCATGCATCAGCACCACCTGCGGGCCTGCGGGAACAGACTGCTGGGTGGGGCCCGGGCACCTGCATATCTAACAAGTTCTCAGGTGACGGCACAGCGCTGAGAGAGGTTTGTGAACCACTGCCCTGGAAAAACTCACATATGCCCAGGGAAGCGGATGTGAGTGTTCAAAGCAGCGCTGTCGCAAGTGATCGAACTCTGGAAACAATCTACATGTCGATCAGTCAGGGAACACAAATTAAAAAGGATGTGGCCTGGTCATCTGAACACTAGCTTCCCTTTAAAAGGTAGTAACTGGATCGCTTGCTAATACAGACAATGTTGTACCAAAAAAAAAAAAGCAAGTTGCAGAACAATACGTACCGTGACACGCTTATGAAAAACCGAAGAAACAGAAAACAATACTTATACCTTGCTCGCGGACAAATGTGAATGAAAGCACTGACAGATGGGAAGGAGCCCGGGGAGGGGAAGACAATGGGGACATAGTCACCGGTGGTAAATGTTCTTCTATTTGTAAAGACTTCAAGCAAGTTACACAATGTCTACGCCTGGCGTCTCTTGATGAAGATATGGACCTGAGACAGCGTTCTGCTCTATTTTAACATTTCCCTAAACATGAAAAAACACAGCCTCTGCATTCTGACTCAGTCACGGCACATGAGCTAGTGAAAAGGCATCTACGGAAAGAGGGAAAGAAATGCTTTCATCAGGACAAAGGTAAAGGTGCCACTTAATGGTATTTAGAAAGGAAGGTGAATAGGACCAACCTCTGCCAAAAAAATGACTCGAGAGAGAAATGTGCGTTTACGCTACATGCTAAGGATCGCCTGCCACACAACTTCCTAAAAGGTGTTTTGATGGCCTGCTGCTTGAAAACTGGGGGTGCAACTACTGTAGGCAAACTGGTGAGCCAACTGCTAAGGAGTGAAGGAGCCCAGGTGGAAATATTAAAATCCAACTTTCACATGGCAAAAACCCCCAAAACTGGGAAGGTAAAACAAATCTACCTGCAATCCTTTAAAGATTACCGAGTGGAGGAGTAGAGGGGTGTCATGGCTCCCAGGAGAAAACCTGGCATCTCTGCAGCCGAAGGGCTGCCACCCACCCAGGGCTCTTCTTCAGCCCTTAGCTCACAGACATGCACAGAAGGGCCTGCACGGGATTTCCTAGAGCCAGTACCCTGTCATCTGCCGGCGGAGACCGGCCCTCATGCTAGACCCCTCTTTTGTGGGATTTTCCAGTTCCTCCCTCTGCCTTGCTGACAGCCCGCAGGTCAAACTGGGCTGCTCCTTCTCCCTGGGATGAGGCCGACATAGCCACCTCACTGTTGGCTGGATGTTGTTTGCCTCCCGGACGGAGAGCGGCCCTCACCGAGTATTGCTCAGCTCAGCCCCTGGCAAGAGTCACTTTGGAGCAGGGGAGGGGGGCGCCACTTCCTTTGTAAAGAGGCTCCCCCAGATAGCGCTGGGCAGACAGAGGGGTCTGCCCAGCGGCTCGCTTCAGGGTTTTGCTCTGCAGACATGGGGGCTGCCTCCCAACACTGTGTTTCAGAAGGGGCAGCCTGCTCTGCAGATGTGATGGCTGCCCGTCCTCCTGCGGGGCCCCCCGGCCGCTCAACAGCTGCAGGCTGGCCAGTGCAACGTCCTCACAGGAGGAGGCTGCCTGGTGTCCTCCCAGATGCCAAGGCTAGTGGGAGTTTTTATTTTAGCGCAAGAGAAAAAACTTAAAATGAAAACCCACAAGCCATTCCTCCTCTTTATATTTATTTTCCTGGTCTGAAACCAACATATTACAATTAAGAGGGAGGCCAAAAAAAAAAAAAAAGATAAAACATAATCCCTTTAAACTGCTGAAAGGGGTGAGGGGCTGTAAACAGAACTAGGATTAAGTCATGGGTTAAGTTCTAAGAAGATGAAGAAAACAAGGGGGTCTTAAAACAGTGCGTCTTCTGAATGCTGTTTTCTCTTCAGTTAAAAAAAGCTCATTTAAAACTCCATTCCCTGCTGGGCAGCAGAAGCAGGAGCCTGCGAGAGGCCGGCGCGGCCGGGCTACTTACCATCATGTGGTAATCCTCATGTCCCTCGATAGGTTCGCTGACCACGTTTTTAATGGAGCCCATGGGCAATTTCTCAGTCCGCTCTAAGTTGAGAGGGATCACAGTGATTACTCAAAGGCCCTCCTTTTCTGTGTCTGTGACTCAGCAGTCCCACCCAGGGCTGATGGCAAACTCAAGTCACCTGGGCCCTCCAGGGAAGACAGGATGGGACGCACCCAGACCCCAGCTGGGAGTGGGAACATCTCAGGAGTGAATGGGCAGGGGACCAGGCAATGGCTACCAAAGGCCTCTGGGAGCAGAGCTGTCCTTCCTGGCGTGCTCGTTAAAAGTCCGATGATTATAAATCCCCGAGAAATTCCTTAGAACCTTTAGACTCAAACCCAGTGTTAGGTCTCCAGTGCCTGGGAGGACTGAGAACAAAGAGGCGACAGCGTTCCCCTGGGCTCTCAGAGACAGGGACAGTGCTGGGACTCTAAGGCTAGCTTCTATCCCGAGTCTGCTCCCTGGCCTCCCACCCAGGCCCTCCCCAAGACCATCCCACCCCCGCTTCACTTTATGCGCTTAAAACATTTGTAATCTCTTATGATTAACACTGGAGACACCACTTATCACAAGGGGTCAGAGACACTTTGCAGCAACTTCAAGGGCGCGGGTGAGAAAGAGGAGGCATGAGGAAGCCTGGCAGGAGAGGAGGCTGCTGAAGGGAGGCCAGTGCAGTGGGATGGGGGTGGGGCACACAGGCACCCCAACCAGAAGCAGCAAATGCCTCAGGGACAAAGAGGCCTCAACAAACAAATAGAGAAGTCGAGTCTTTGTGGAAAGAAAAATCTGGAAAAGAGAGAATCTGAAAATAGGTAAACAGACAAAACAGACCAGGAATTTAGAGACCTGGGTTCCAGGCCAGCTGGTGACAAGACATTTTATTTCTGTCCGGTGGGCCTTGGTCTCTGAGAGAACAGGCCTAAAGGCACTCGTTCAGGTGTCTAACTTTCAGTGGCTCAAAAACAGTGACCTGTGGGCAGGACTTGACCCACGGTTGTCTTTAAGATGACACATTTGAAAACACCAGCCATCTCGAAATGTTCAGAGATTTCACACAAAAATTTGGATTTGACTTCTCTTGAGAGCTCACAGACCTGAGTGAGGCAATCTGCTGTATCAGAGACCTGAGCCCCTCTAAAGAGGCACATGCTCTGGCCTCCAGCCTCATGCATCACCCTTCCAGCCCGGAGCTCTTTCCCGCTTGGCTGGGTCCAGGTGTCAGCTCTGCCCCCCACACAAGCGTCCACACAGCATTTAAGCTGCAAGTGGGAGCCCTCAGGTGTCTGAGGAAAACAAGCTGTCGAGAAAAGGCCCCGTAGCCGGTGACATGGTCATTCCATAGCACCTTCCTGTCAGAAGAAAGATGAAGCCACTGTTGAGACCAAACTCCCAGAACAGATGTCCTCCTCGGCAGTGCTTGTGGCACGCACGTGACAAGACCCCTGGGCCAGAGAGAAGAGTGCCTGAGGGACATGGTGGTTTGGGTGGGAATGAAAGTCAGGAAAACAGGAGTGGTCTCTGGCCAAGCTTGTTACTAGGGCTGGAGAGTAGGGGGGGTCTTTAAACAGCGCCAATGCCCCAGTGCAGCAAGGTGCTGCCAGAGGTCTGCGCTCATGCCAGCGCGAAGGTCCTGCTCCCAAAGGGACAGCAGGGTCTCGTTAGACCCTGCAGTCACACCATGTTTCCTACACTTCAGAGCAGGAGAACATTCCTGGAGCCAAAAAACACTTCCAGAAACATACTGGTGAAGTAGTGGTTAGGTCCACCTCCTCCAGCCAACCATAGCCCATCACATCCCCAGAACCAGGGTTCATGTCCTGGGACCAGGCTGAACAACCAATGTGAATAAGAGTAAATAAAAAAACCCCAAACACTTCTTCATCCTCTTTCTTCTGGCCTGCTCGTCTACTCGCCTTCATTCCTGCCTGTACCTTTACTTTAAAAAGGAAAAACAAGCACTCCCTGGTGGAGCAATGGTTGGGTCAATCACCTCTGAAGGATGCAGGACATATACCCCTGGGTTTTAGTTCTGGGTCCGGGGGAACGAGTGTGAACAACTAAACCCCCCAAAATTAAATGCTTCTTCCTCCTCTCTGCCTGCCTGCCTGCTCACTTTCATTCCTGCCTGCATCTTTCCTTTAAAAACAAACTTCCAGACTGGTCCTCAGTCAGATCACTGCCTGACCTACCCTCTAGCCACTACTGACTTTCCAGATCAGCCTCAGCAAACTGTCTTCAACTAGGCTGCCTGTAGGTAAAAGCAGAAATCTAGGAAGAGGCAGGATTTTGGCAAGAGCGCACTGATGGAAAAGGAAGCCAAATCACCTGCAAAGTTGTTAATAAGCGAGGCGCTGACAGGAGCGGGGCAGCTCACGGTTGAAGGGACAAGAAGGAGGTGACATGACTGGTTCTGCAGACGAGAATGACCTAGCAAAGGGTCAAAAGCCCTTGGAAAAACTGGGGAAGCACTTATCTCTTCTGCAAAACTTGCTCTGACTATGCAGTTAGAGTCAAATGTGAAATGAATAGAGCAGGTTATCATAAAACCACTAGAAAACACAAGAATTTTTCTAGCATTCCCATCTTTGTTTGTTTTAAGGGTTGGTTGTTTTAAGAACCTTCCATAGTTCTTCATTTTAGGGTTGGAAATAAACTTTTTCCTACTGAGATGATAAAAGCCTCACTCCCCATGGTCCTCAGCCCAATTAATGTCCAGAAAGTGAACTCTGTTTGGTTCCATTTCAAGCAGTCACACTAAGTGTCCTGTCCTGAAAACAATGAACCGCAGATGGCAGGACCCCTAAACTTCTTTAAATTTACCTCAAACACTGAATACCTACAGTGCTGGCCAGAAACAGGTGAATGAGGCATGCTCGGTTCCCTCCAGGAATCGAACAGGGACAGGCAAGTCAGAGAGTAATGAGTGCTCTAGGCTCAACACAGCGCACCCTGAACAGAAGCGGCAGCAATTCATTTGGGGGGAGTCGTGGACGAGGGCTTCATCAGGAGAGGACATTTAAGCAGGGCTTGGAAGATTTTACTAATGACGAGGAATGGGGAGACGCATCCCAGTAAGGGCCCAACATGAACAAAGACGTGGAGCGACGCAAAGCAGGTTGAGTCTCAGGAAGTACTGTGGCTGAAATACACAGGGTACAACAAGGCAAATGGGGCAGGAGGCCAGTCCCGAAATGTAAACTGGGTGTGCCCAGGTGAAGTGTACTTGCCCTTCTGCCTCTAGTGTGATATAATCCTCATACAGTCCATGGACCAGGGTTCATGTCCAGGGTTGGGGGATAATGGGGGAACAACCAAAATGAATCACTAAGAAAAAATGCTTCTTCCTCCTTTCTCTTCCTGCCTGCCTGCCTACTCACCTTCATTCCTGCCTGCACCTTTCCTTTAAAAAACAAATTTAAACTGGAACCCCACTGTTGAGAACACGAGAAAAACTATGTTTAGGTATCTGAACTTGACCTTAAGAACCAAACCTTCGGCTTTCTTTCAAGAGAGCACAGGAACCAGTGAGGAGAAAATAGTGTAGAAGATGGTCAGGACAAGAGAGCACAGATGGGGCTGGGAAATAGGCTGCTTTAATGGACCAAGTTGAAAGATGCTAGCAGCCTTAACTGGCACAGTAGACCGACAAACAAGCGACATGGATCATTCTAGGATGTAACTGACAAGACCGTGAGTCGTTGTAGGGGAGACAAGCAGACACTTCCCAGAAATCAGCACAAGTCTAACCCACTGTGCACAGGCAGGGCTGGCGGGGGCAGGCAGCAGACAACCAGGATCGGGGGAGGGCGGGTCCCTAGTACTAGGACAATTTCACCCAGTACTGGGGCCAACTCTGACCTCCAGGGTCCAGGCAGCGACATAAATGATCGGAGCTGGTGGCACGTAAGACAAACGGGACAGTGAGGATTGCAGCTACTCAGCTCTAGCCGTTCATTGCTACGTGAGAATGCAAACTCTGAACAGCTAGATCTTTGGATTTTTTTCAAGAGAAGTCAAAAAAAATCAGGCCAGTGAAATCTCCCAATTTTTACAGACTGTGTTATGTGTAAGCACATAAAACTTGTCTGTGGACCAGACCGGGCCTTGAGGTCACACGCTTGGGACCTCTGGTTTTGGGTACAAGTCAAGGGCCAGTGTGGGAGGGACAGGCCCTGAGATCAGACTGAAAAGAATGAGGAGGAGGGTTCGAGGAGGAGGGTTCAAAGAAGAGGTGAGGGCCTAAAAGCGAAATCCAAAGGTACGAGCACGTAGAGCACAGCCGAGACTCAGGAGGAGCGGAGAGGGACCCAAGCCCAGTGCTGCTGGGTGGCCATGGCAGTGAGCGCCAGGAGGCCGCGCGAGAGCAGGGGCGTACCTTTAGTGCCGATCCACAGCTGGTCTTGTTCTAGCTTAAAGGTGAGTCTCACTTTTCCTCCAGACTTGTTGTACATGCCAGACAAGGGTACCGTGGGCAGACGCTCCTGGAGGCGCAAGAGCAGGATAAGAGCGGGAGGGAGGAACCAGCAACGGAGAGCAGGGAAGGTGGGCCTGGTCCCTTTACAGAACTAGCCAGGAGCCTGCTTACCTGGGCGCCCTTAACCGACGGCATCACATCTTCGGGTTTTCCTTTATCCAACACTTTCCTGTGTTGCTAGAACACAAGTCAGAAGAGATAATGAGATGATACACTGAGCTACACTTCAGTCATGTCATTACCTCGCTGAAAAAGAGGAAGAGAGCCGTAACGTCTGGTTTAAAAGCTTTTACTGTCTGTAGAGTATGAATCCTTTGACACTACAGCACAGAGCTGCCCCGAAAGAAATGTCTGTGGCAATGGACTTGCTCTCAACCTGCGCTATCTGAAGAGCAGCCAAACACCATCTGTGGCTGTTGGCACCAGAAATCCGGGGGGGGGGGGTGACTGAGGACTGAATTCTGCATTTCATTTCATTTCAACCAGCCATCCGTGGCTGCCTTACTAGACATGAAAGTTGTAGGGCAAGTAGGGTTTCCAGACTGCTAACTCAAAGAAACTCTGCTCCCTTCCCATTCAAACACCAACAGGATTAAACATGAAGATGAAGAGAGCCAGAAAGGGTTTTCTTCCTGAGGCAGGTACAAAATGATAGCCACTTCTGTCAACTTAAACTCCCAAGGAAACACCTAGAGATGTTGAGAATCAGTCTAACTGCCTACAAGGAGCAATTCCTCAACATATGGAGACTCGGCTATTGCAGAAATCTTCCCCATCTTCCATCCCAGCAAAAGAGAGAGCTTAAAGGGCCACATTTCCAAGGAGAAATTCCAATGGCTCTGGAGCTCCACCCCAACCCCACCCTAGGAGTCTCAGGCAGTTCCTTAATTAGGTTCATGGTCCTCTGAAACAGCTCTGGCCTGGCCTAAACGACTGGTTCTTGTTTCCTCTCCACCTGTGACTTTGTAGGTTATCACTGTTTGGTGAAGCTAGGGTTTGGAGGCAACAAGTGAGCAGGAGTAAAACTTTAATTGACTGTAAGCATCGGTGGCTAAGAGCCAGCACAAACCCTCACTGGCAGGGACGAAATCCTCTGGCAGGAATAAACTCAATACTGCCAGAATGCTAGCAAAGGTCATACTATATATTTGCTCCAGATTCCTGACCAAGCTGGTAAAAAGCCAAGGTACAGGGACCCTCTCATTAGACTATATGCCTCAACAGTATTAATGAAACAAAGCAGCATGGATCTGAAGCTTCATTTGACTCATACCTTTTGAAGAATGTTCCCTGCACTATAGAGAACAGTTCTAAGCCTGTTCGACTACCATTAGTAACTCAAAACCTATATTTAAGAGGCACGCT
Source organism: Solenodon paradoxus (assembly GCA_004363575.1). Taxonomy (NCBI): domain Eukaryota; kingdom Metazoa; phylum Chordata; class Mammalia; order Eulipotyphla; family Solenodontidae; genus Solenodon; species Solenodon paradoxus. The sequence continues at coordinate 150,906 of RJWH01002638.1, forward strand.
CTGCTCCAAGGGTGTGACCAGTGGGAACAGTCACTCATGTTTGACATGCTCTGACTGGATCATTTCATGCACGTGGTAGAGGAAGACAGGAAAATGGAAATAAACTCAATTGGTTTTAAGACACTGTGACCCCATATTATGGGATGCAAGCATCCAAATAAATACTTAGAAATGTCAATTTATGTTTACACTCACTCACTCACAGAGAATCTGAAACTTTGTTTTGACTTCTATAAAGTCCAAAAGTTTAAGGGATTTTATGAAGGTAACATAGTTTGAAAATACATTACATAGTATTCCCTATGGGACCTGGGGTCACCAAACATATTTCTATAGCAAAACGTGAGATTCACACTCATTCTGCTCCTGTTCTGCTAACAAATTTCTAAATACACTTTTGGTTTCAGACTCGGCTTGAGTTTTGGAAGCATGGTAAGGGACTATGTAGGTGTACCCTGGTGGAGTAGCAGTTAGGACAATTGCCTCCGAAGCATGCAAGCCACATAACCCTGGGTTTGAGTCTCGGGTCTGGGGGAAAACAACCAGTGTGAAAAACTAAATGGCAATAAAAATATAATGCTTTTTCCTCTTCTCTCTTCCTATCTGCCTGCCTACTCATTTTCATTCCTGCCTGCACCTTTCCTTAAATAAAATTTCTATCTCTTAAAAAAAAGCAAAAACATATATACATATACATATAAAACATAACACTATGTCCTCCCACTATTGAGTCATGTGCTGATGTTGATTCCAGTTGGTCTACTCTACTCTGGACACAGGTCACACCTGGAATATACATCTTCCTGAACAGAAGTAAAAGTGGCCAGGAGGTGCCACAGAACAAGTGCGGTTCACTGGGTGATCAGCTCACAAATGACTCTTCTAATCAGTTCCTTCTACAGCGAAGGATCTGTTTCCTTAGTTTCTTAAATACAAAAAAAGAATTTTAATGGCTAAAGTGAGAAGACGGGCAGTATCGCTTTCCAACTAAAGCGAGCAACACAGAATGTGAAAAATCAAGCACCCATCTCATGCCTCAGAAGAAGAAATATCAGTGTCCTCTTTCTAGTTCAGTTTTATCAGACTTCCTGAAACTCTGTTTCAGAGGATTCCCTGTAAGCCCTGGTTGATTTCCACAGCTACCCAGAAATGGGCTGGTTGACTTGGAGGGGCGAGGGGGGAGAGAGAGAGCCACCAACCAAAAACCAAACATAAGCACCTGTGTAAAATGAGGGGTTGATTCTAGCAGTGGCCTTTTCTTTCCTCTGCTGCTAAATAGGAGAGAAACCCACATCTGATTCCTTTCAATACCTTTACAGACTGCCTTCACAGAGGCCTTATCCTAAAGTAGGTAGACTTGAGACACACTGACCCGCCAGATGAGACAAAGTTGCAAATTTCAGGTAGTTGTCACCTCCACTCAACAGCCAGCCGCACCCAACTGCTGCCATAAATTTCCATCATGGGCCCTGTCCGAAAAGGAGCTTATTCTAGGGAGAATATAACCAGCCAAGGCTTGAGAGGACAGAGCCTCAAACTTCCCAGGACTAACAATCACACGACAGACTCACTTTCTGCCTGCAGAGAGGTTCCTTCTTGTTTTCTTCGGCCTTTGCATCCTGCTGTGCAGCATCTTTGGGCGTGTTCACTGCTAAAACATCATTGATGGTGGAACCAACCACCATGATCTTGGCCCCACTGCTCACTTTTATTTCTCTCAATGTCTTATCCTCTGGGACGAGTCCCTTATACATGACTTTCTGCATGGCAGGCGGGAGACCTGGGGAAAAGGCAGAGGGGCAGACAGTGAACAGAAGGAATGAAAAACCTACCTAGATCAGAGCCCTTCAGCAACAGACCCGGAAGTGAATACAGTTCTACCATAACCCTTGTGCATCTGAGCTGTGCACAACCTCTCGGAGCCTCAGTTTCCAGAACTGCATGCTCACGACAGTGGTTCCTTCTGTAAGGACTTGTTTTAAGGATTAAAGAGACAGAACAGCAGCAGAGCACTTACACAATACCCGATATTCAGCAATTGTTCAATAAATATTAGCTGTCATTCATTACTGGTTGTATTTCAAACATTCAATCACTAAAGTATTAAACAAGAGTCCAAAGGCCACAGGGATACAGAAACCAATAAAGGCCAAAGTTCCCGTTTTACAGGCTACAAAGAGAAAGCTCAAAAAAGGAATCATTTCAGATGGCAAAGTGCTGTTAACCAAATAAAATGAAAACCAGCATCTGTGAAGGGACCAAGCGTGATGAATGTTTCCTACACTTCTCTTAGGAGAACTACCTGTTACTTGATAAAAATAAATTTCTGACCACATTCCAACACCCTGAATCAAAATCTTCACGGGGACAGGGCCTAGGAGCTGTAAATTAAACTAGTGTCTTAGGCGACTTCATTTTAGAGACGTTTGGGTAACACTAGTTAGAAGCCTGGGCCTAGGCGTTTCAGATCTGGCCTTGAATTCCAGCTCTGTTATCCTAGGTCTCCGCTTCCCCCCATCTTTAAATAATGGGCACACTAGCACTCGAGTACTTACTTGGGAGGGCTGTAGTGAGGACTGAGGGAGCTGATGTTAAGAAAACTGCGGAGCGTGAGCACTAGGAATCGGCAGGCGGGATGGGGAAGGTTGGCTGACGCTGTCAGCGCCAAGGGGATTACCTGTAATCGAGTGAATCTTCTGTTTTAGCTCGGAGCCTGTGCTGTCGAGGGGGAACTTCACATCGTGCTTGGTCTTGTTCCAGATGATTTTCAGGTCCACCAGCTCCCTGCCCGCGCCGCCGCCCGCGTCCTCGCCGTTGCTGACCGAGGCCTGGGCCGCGGGGTCCCCGGGGGGCTGGGCCGGGGCGGGCTGCAGGCTGCTTCGCGAGGCGCAGGAGTCCTCGATCGCTGCCCCCGCCGCGGCTTCTGCCTCCACGCAGTTGAGGGGCCGCGCGGGCGCCACCGTCTCGGCCTCCGTGTCCATGCCAGGTTCCTCCACGCCTGCAAGGGGGTTAGGGGGTGGGCGCTCGCCGGGGTCTGGGCCCGAAGCCGGACTCTGCCCGGGCACCGCAGGACCACCGCCCCGGAGTCAGGCGACTCTCCATCCGGCCAGGCCGCATCCTCCCCGGAGAGCCCGCTTTGCCTCGGCCCAGCCCGGGCGCCCGCCACCCCCTCCACACTCACCATCCGGGGCCCCGGCCGCCGCCATGATGATTGTGTACAACACCCACCGTCCCCGCAGAGGCCGCCGGGAAAAGACAAGCTGGCAGAGATTGGCCCCCGCAGCAGCCCCTAATCTCACACAGCCTAGCCGGAAACAGGTGGAGGTTTCTATGGAGACCCGCCTCCTCAGCCTCCCTGGTCCGGCCCCTGCCACGCTTTAGCTTTCGGGAGCCGAGGGGGGCGGGTCCGGGAGACGGCCGGCTCGTGGCGTTCTGCCCCCTAGAGGCCGAGCGGGGCCGCTGCTGAGCAGGGGGCGTGGACTTGAAAACCAGGAGGCCTGCGACTTTAAGGGGCCGGGCCGCGCTCCCGGTGGCGGATGCGGATTGGCTGAGCGGGCTCCCCGGAAGTGATGCCCTGGGGAGCCCACGTGTGCACTTCCACCCCACATGGCGGTGCTCCTGAAGAGGCTTCTGCAGGCGGGCGGGCCCCGGGCGGTCCCGGGCCACCCTGGGGGACGGCGCGCAGCCAGCCTGGGCACTGGTCCCGGCGCTGCGGTGAGGGTGCGGTTCGCGCCCAGCCCCACAGGTAAGCTCGGCGGACGTGACGCTGCTGGACGAGGCCCACCGTCCAGTCCTCGTTCCCGCCCCCCGAATCCCTTCCGGTGGAGACCGACTGGGCGGCCTGAGCGACCCCATCTTATTGCGGCAGCAATTGGTCCACAAGCGGAAATTGTTCTCGTTGCCAGACATTTCTTTGCATCTCTCGTGCATCTCTTTCGCCTTCGTTTTTTATAGTCAGTAAAATGCATTGAGGACAGACTGTGTGCCAGGTACTGTTGTAGATGTTAGGAGGCAGGAGGCGAGAGTAGGGCCCGTGCTCTACACTGCAGTGGCCGACAAACACGTGTCAAAAATTACTAATTTCAGACAGTCACCTATGCCATGCGGGAAAGGAAGCCGGGAGAGCACTGCGGGTTAGGTAGGCTGCTAAAGAAGGCCTTGCTGAGATGACATGTGAATTGTGAACCAAATAACCGAGGTCGCTCTGTGAAGTCAGTGTTACCTTGGGCAGAGAAAATTGCAGGTACAAAGCCCTGTGGTTACTGTTGTTGGAGTTGAGCAAACCAGACTGAATCAGGGGCTCATTGTATAACCTAGTGGAGATTTTATGAGGATCTCCCCACCGGTTCCTCACATTCTTTTCTCACCAAACATACCTCTCATTCTGAACCTCAGGGTCAGCATAAGGCTGCTTTCGTGGCAAGATTCCAGTTTCACAGTGAAAGTAGCTTTCTTGGCAGGCAGTAGAGTGCACAACTGTGCTTTTCAAACCACCCGTGGTAGAAGCACTGGTTTTAATTTCCTTCGGGAGCCCTCGTGGCCTAGCAGATAAGGTGGCCGGATGTAGTCCGTGGAAATTTCCAGGACCCGGGTTCTAGACCCGAGAGGGGAGATGAACAAGATGAACAACTAAATAATAGTTGTTTCTTCCTCCTCTCTCTGCCTACCTGCCTGTCTCTGCTTACCTTCATTCCTGCCTGCACCTTTCCTTCAAGAAAAAAAAAAAACGAAACAATCCCTGATGGATAAGTATCTATGTAAAATCAATGTAGGTGGATTACTAGAAAAATGAAAATCTTAAAAGCATACCAGACAAGCCTATTTCTTTTTATTAGATTCAACAGGTAAAAAATTACTAGGTCAACATAGCCGAGTTTCTAGACATTTACTCTCAATTACTGTACTTCGTTCAGAACTGGCAACAGTTTGCAAATCAGCTCCCATCTGCACCACTCTTTCAGGGGCACTCATGTAGAGGTTGGGTGTCAAGATATGGGATTGTCTAGATCTAAATTTCTGGCTTGGCCAATTCTTAGCTGTGTTACGTGGGCAAATTAACCTCTCTGAGCCTGTTTTACCATCTGTCAAACAGAGCTAGTTGTAGTTCTTGTTTCATGGGTTTGAGCTAATGCAGTTGAGGCACTTAACAGTTTGTGTTACTCGTAGAAAGCAATAAACAGTAGCCTCTCTTAATGATGATCATAATTCTTGTATTCTTGCTAGTTTGCAGGAAAAGTCCACATGGGAAAGCCTGTTGAGGACAGATAAATAATTATTAAGCATATGGATAAGTTAATTAAGGGGTATACAGTTGTTGCTGGAATAACAGGGATTTCAGGCATGCTCTGATGGCCTAGTGGAGAAGGCCATGGAACATAGTCCACATACATTTCAAGGACTCAAGTTCCAGACCCGAGGCTGGGGAACAACCAAATGAACGACTAAATAAAACAAATAAATGTTTCTTCCTCCTCTTTCTTCCTGTCTGTCTGTGACTTGTCTGTATTCTTGCCTGCACCTTTCCTTTAAAAAAAAAAAAAACAAAAACCAAACCAAGGTTTGACCGGTGAGAGTCCATTTATATTTAAATTTTCATGGACACATGATGTAAACTTATTGATAAATTTAGTACAGAAGTGGAAATGTGCTTTCTCTTATGATTTTTGTCTTTCTTTTATGGTTTATTTTTCAAATCTGGGTTCATAGGCTTTTTGTGGCCTGTGCGGTAGCTGCCTGAGCCACAGGTGTGCACCCTCTTACAATTTTCTTAATGTTTTCTTTTCTCTAGCTTACTCTATTGTACAACTACAGTATATAATACATTTAACACACCAGATATGTGTTGAGTGTGTTATCAGTAATACTTATATGATCAACAGCAGGCTATTAGTAAAGTTTTAGGGGAGTAAAATTTATATGAGGATTTTTCAGCTGTACATGGGGATGGCACTCCTAACCCCTGCACTGTTCAAGGGTCATAGATACCGTGGTAGGGCTCAGAGTAACCCTGTAAGGACAGTTTCTGTTTGATTTTAATCTCTTAACAGATGAGGAAATTAAAACTCATAAAAAGTTAATTAAAAGCCACCCTGGTGGCTCAGACTTTAAGTCCACAGCTACGACTTATGCAGTCCATGGAAAGCCCAAGGACCCGGGTTCTCAACCTGCAGCTGGGGAATAACTAAAATGAACTAAGAAAAGTCTGGCACATTCTGGTGGCTTAATGGTTAAATCCGTAAGAGGCTGTCTACTATATCCCAAGGACCCAGGTTCAAGACCCAGGACCAGGGGGAGCAACCACCAAGATGGACAACTAAATAAAATAAATAATTACTTTTTTTTCCTCCTCTCTTTTGCCTCTCTCTGCTTATCTTCATGCTTGCCTGCACATTTCCTTTTAAATTAATTAACTTAGAGAAATGTTTCTTCCCCCTTTGCCTGCTTCCTTCCTTAAAAGAAAAGAAAAGAAAAAGTTAAGTGCCCAAGGGGTACCAGCTAGTAAATGGTGGATGCAGAATTTGAATCGAGGTCAGTTTGGTGTAAGAGGTCTTGCTTTCAGCTACTGGACTGTCTTTTACTATCTTTTATCTTGGGGGCCACTGGTTTTGTAGTGACCTTACAATAGCTGGCTGACAGTGTCATTCCCTATTCTGTGCTGCCTCCTGGATCGGAGACGCTGATGCGCTCGCATGAGACAGGACTATGGGCTGGACCCATGAAGGAAGCATAAGGGGATATCAAAACCCTGAGAAAAGTATGCATTTAAGTTTTCAGTTAGGAAAGGTGAAAAATTAAAAAGGTAAAAATCTTAACAACTTTCAACATGGGTGAAAGGAAAGAGAGTGGAATCGTGTATTACTTTAGATTAGTGGTTAAGGCCAGAACTTAAGGTGAAAAGTCTCAAGTGACAAAATTCAAAATCTATAGTGTGGGTAGTCACAAGCTGTACATAGAAAGTATCTGCAAAATGTAATTTCACAGTATTTTTAACTTGTAATTACCTCTTTTTACCCAAGCACATCATTGAATTTACACCAGTTAAATGCATGTGTGATCTCTGCTTATCCTCCTTTGGGTGAAATTGGTCTTGAGGCAACTATCAAAGTAGAATGAAGGTACTGTTGAGGATTTAAGAAATGATGCACTCCTGGGTGGTCTTCCCATTTCCAGGATGAGGGTCTAAATGAGTCAACCACCCCAGTCTTTTCCTGTGACTATCTGGGTGCTGACTGGAGAGATGGGACAGGGTAGCGGTTTCTTAGGCTTTGAAATTCATCAGGACGTTCAGGCAAGCAGAGCTTTCACGTTGCTATGAGACCTAAATTGATGAACGTGAGGCCTGTGGGTTCATCTCCCTGTCTTAACTGGGTTATTCTCCTTCTGCCAGGTTTCTTGCACCTGGGTGGCCTTCGCACTGCCTTGTACAACTACCTCTTTGCTAAGAAGCACCAAGGGAGCTTCATCCTGAGGCTGGAGGACACGGACCAGACCCGCCTGGTGCCTGGGGCTGCTGAAAACATCGAGGCCATGCTGGAGTGGGCAGGTGAGGCTGTCAGGGAAAGGAACCTTTGCTCGGAAGGAGCAGGGTGGCCTGGAGCCACCCGAAAAAAAGCTCTGCGGCTGCTCTGAGATTCCTTTCCTTATCTCGGCATCTCAAGTTCTACTGGGTTCAGGTAGGAAACAACAGCCATTATGAGGTGAAACTGGAAAGTTCCAGCCCCTTGTTCCCATGTGGAATGCTGGCCCAGGCATCATGTCACATCATCTGATTCCCAAGAGGAGCCGGAACTCCAGATACGTTTTCTGGTTTTTGTTTTTTTAACAGACACTTCCCACTAAATCTGAGCTCAGAATCCTTGTTCTAACCGCATTGTATGAGCCAAATAAAACTTAGGCAGTCTCTAAAGTCAGTCTTCTTTAATCCTGAGGACAGCCAAGCTCAGGGAGAACAAGGGGCTATGTGTTTTTGTTCCCTGGGTCAGTAGCTACCCACCTGTTGGAACAGGTAAGACTAGTTAAACTTTCAAATGAAAAATACCAAGACTGTGTCTTCTAATCTCAGGTAAATCATTAACTAGAATCTGGGTTCTTAAGGGGCAGAAACCAGTTTCATTTCTGTCTTCTATTGCGGAACGGTACAACATGTACTCAGGATTAGTGGAACAAAGGAATGTATTCCAAGCCCACTTAGTGTGATCCTAGCACTGAACAAAGACCCTGTCTCCGTAAGTAGAGGGAGATTCGTCCATCCTCGCTGTGATACGCAGTGATGATAAGTGCTGTGGAGAAAAGGGCTGAGTGAGGGGGCTGCTCTTTTCGACAGGGCGCTCTTCCCTGAGAGGGTATTCCTGGAGCAGAGATCTACACGAATTGAGACACAGCTCCCTGCCACCCCAGCATCTTGGCAAGGTGTCCAAGCACCCCAGGTGGCAACTTCTGGAACTCCTCAAGTCAGGAGTCATTCTATTTTTTTTTTTTTTTTTTTTAGTGGACATAGAATTAACATAATATGAAATCCGGCAGCTCAAAGCGGTTTTTCATATATTCACATGTTGTATGTACACCATCACCACTGTCTAATTCCAGAACGTTTCCATCACCGCTGCATAAAACTCCGCATCATTCCTTCCCTGCAGGCCCTGGCAATCACTCATGTACTTTCTCTCTCTGTGATTTTGGCTCTTTTAGACATTTCACATATCTGGAATCACACAGTCTGTGGCCTTTCATGACTGACCTTTATTTAGCATGAGGTTCCTCTGTATTGTAGCATGTCTCGGTGCTTCATTCCTTTCTGTGACCAAATTGTATGGAAATCCCACATTTCACCACTGTGTGGAAATGACCACCTTCATCCAGTCATCAGTGGGTGGGCATTTGGCTTATTTCCACTTTGGGGCTTTTATGGATAAAACTACTATGAACGTTTACATACTAGTTATTAGGTGAGCATATGTTTTCAATTCGAGTCACTCTTAAACCTCGATGCCTTCCAAGATTCTGAAGACATTAAAGAAATTTTTGAAGGATTAATCAGGAAGCGACCCCTAAATTTACCTAACCCAGCCGTCTTTCCTGACAAGTGAAGACATGGAGGTCCTGTGGGACGGGGAGCTCAATAACACCAATAATAACCACTGCCAGGATGGACTGAGTACTTAGCACATGCCAGGCACTAGCGCATCTTGTTCTGCCCTCAGGAGGAGGTGACTCGTCCTGCCCTTTTGCAGATGAAAGCAGAGGCTCTGCAAGGGGACTTGCTCAGGGCGCCAGGGCTGGTCAGTGCTTCGGAACCCACACATCTGCCTCCAGATTGTGCTAACTTTTGGTGCAGCAGGGTTAACCATATCCTTATCTTCTTTTGAAAGATGTTGCGTTGGGTTTGACTTGTAATGAGCACATTTAATCTAATGGACATGTTGCAGCTGGCCTGTCAGCCATTGAACCATGCTCTTTGGAAACACTGGTGACCTTAGTTCTCAATCACTCTGCATGGGAGACTGTTAGGTCCACTTTCCACAGCAGAAAACTGAGGCTTAGAAAGGCTGAAGATTGCAAAGAGACGGCACGATGAATATTAAGAGCGTGACAGGGTTTGACTCTGTCCTTGGTCAAGTGACACAGCTGAGCCGCTTGGCCTCAGTGTCCTCCTTACTGATGGGTAAACAGCAGCTCCTACCTCCTAGGGTGGTTCTGAGGCCTTGCAGAGATCATAGAACATGAAGGCAGGCTGGCAGCTGCTTGACACCCTGCTGCTTACATCTCTAGGATCTGTCATAGCCAGTCAGGGCAGAGCCAGGAGTCTCCTGGGGCCTGAGGACCATGTGCCCTGAACATGCTGCTTTCTCCTGAGTGGGCTGTTCCCAGCATACCCTCTCCCTACCCAGGGGAAGAGAAGATGACCAGCATGGACCCTGGAGCCATCACACCCCCGTGTGATCCTCTCCACCAGGCCACCCACCTTAAGCACTTACTCCCTGCTTTAACATTTCATCTACAAAAGGAAATCGGCATAGTACTGATCATGTGGGTTGTTGTGAGGATTAAAGCGTCATGGTGTGGAAGGCACGTGGGAAAGGGCCTGGGAGTGAGGCTGTGTGCATCTTAGACATCTTGACTTGGTGATGATTCTCTCTGCCTGTTTCCAGGCATCCCCCCTGATGAGAGCCCCCTCCGGGGAGGTCCGGCTGGGCCCTACCAACAATCTCAGCGACTTGAGCTATACGCCCAGGCCACACAAGCGCTGCTGAAGACTGGGGCTGCTTATCCCTGTTTCTGCTCAGCCCAGCGGCTGGAGCTGCTGAAAAAGGAGGCCCTGAGGAACCATCAGACACCCCGGTGAGAGCCCCCTGTTCCAGGTGTCTCCCCAAGGTTGGATGTGCTCACTAGCTGTTGCTGTGTAACAAACTACCCCAGACTTTATCACTTTATCACCTCACACTGCCTGTGGGTCAGGAGACTAGACACGGCTCCTATGGGCCCTTGGGCTCAGGCTTCTCCCAGAAGCTCCCAGAAGCTGCCTGTAGGCAGCGTAGCTGGGCTTGTGGTTTTCTCCAGGCTTGCTCGGAGGACCTGCTTCCCTCTTTGCACACAAGGCAGACCTTGACCTCGCTGGCTATTGCTGGAGACATCTGTCCCTTGTCACACAGGCTCTCCATGGCTCTCCAGTCACTACATGGCAGGTGACTCTGCAGAGTGAGAGCCACGGAGAGACAGAAGTAGAGAGACAGTTGGATCCTGTGGTTTTATAATTGTGGAAGTGCACTTTTAACACTTTCGTTGTTCTCCATTCATTAGAAGTCAGTCACTCGGTCCAGTACACACTCAGGAGAGGAGAGACGCAGCTCAGGGACCCTCGCAGGTGGGGTCATCAGTGTGATGGCAGCACTGTCCACCACTCTGGGTGTCAGGAAGGGACATGGGAGTAATTTTAATGATTTCCTCTTTCTCAGTATCTGAAAGAGCCTGAGTCTGCCTCTTAGTTCCGCTCTCCAGAGACATTGTCCAGAGACATTCCTGTGCGTTCTTATAAAGGCGCGCAGGCTCTCTTCTCTGTTCAGACAGTGCGCAGAGCTGATGGCATCGTGCAGCTTGCCATTCTCATCTGTATTTTTCCTGCCTGCTGTCTTGAAGATCAGTCTGTATCTCTCCATGTTTTCTTTACTTACAAATAGCATTCCATCGACTGGATTCCATCATTTGTGCCGTCCGTTCCTTATTAATGAGTCTTTGTGTTGTTTCCAGCCCTTTGTTGTTTGAAAGGGGGCTGTGGGTCATCGTGCACGTAGGCGGAGTGTCTGTGGACCCGCCTGCCTGGGTGCGCAGTCGGGGGGCTATGGTTGGTTCTGCCTCATGACCTTGTTGTAACTTGCACTCCAACGGGCAGTGGCGTCATAACATGATTCCAGGTTCAGTGAGCTGTTTGCGCTAAGGGCTTGAATGTACAAACTCAGGATTGTCACTGCAGCACTGCTTTTTTATGTTTATTTTTTTAACTTTATTTTTTTTTAAGGAAAGGAATGAAGGCAAGTAGGCAGGTAGGCAGCGGGAGTGAGAGAGAGGAGAAAGAAGCACTTTATTTTGATTTTATTTACATTGGTTGTTCCCCAGCGCTCCTTCGGAGGTGGCTGACAAAACCACTGCTCCAGCAGGTGCGCCTGCTTTTTTATTATGAACAGTCTGCTTGGCCATTGATAGAGGATTGTTTTTTAAAATGTCAAGCCCCATCATGGAATCCATGCAGCCATTTATTGAACCCTCTGCTCTGAGTCAAAGACTGTTTACAGGGACTGCATTTGTGTACCAGTTTGGTGCATTGAGGAGCAAGTAACTGGAAGCCCAGTTCAAAAGGACAGACCAGAGCTGCTCATACTTTCACGTGCAGACATCACCCGGGAATCTGCAGTTCTGGGGTGGGGCCTGAGCTGCGTTGCCGACAAGTCCCCGGTGAGGCTGATGCTGGGATCCCAGACCGCATCTGAGTGTTGACAGCACAGATCACACACATGGGTCTTCTCGTTCTGCACGAGTCTGGAGGTGGCGGCTCCAGGATAAAGCCAGCAGCTTAGAGGTGCCGGGACTGGGGGCTGGCCCCTCCCTGCCACCCTCGCTCCGGCCCTGCCACGTGTTGCAAGTAGCTGCAGATGCTTGAACGGCCGTCCTCTCAAGCACAACATCCGAAGACAAAGGGGAAGATGGGACATCAAAAAGGAATTTTCCTCTTGTGCCTCTTTCTCTCCTCTCTCTCTCTCTCTCTCTCTCTCTCTCTCTCTCTCTCTCTCTCTCTCTCTCTCTCTCTCTCTCTCTCTCGAAGAGACAATCTGTCCCAGCACATAACCCTCCCCTGCTCCTCGGTCTACTTCCTTTGAGTCTTGGTGACTAGAATGGGGTTGCCCGCCTGGGTGGTCTCTGGCATAAAGGAGTGGGATTGCTTGATTGAGTCACCAGTCATGATTCAAAAAACCCCCTCCGACAAGTACTATGTCATTGCCTCATTAGCAAGGCAGAAGGGGACAGACTGGGAGGTAAACATAAGCGTCTGCTACACTACGTTGTCTCATACAGTTTGCCCACATGACAACCTTTTTAGCCCTGTTGAAGACCAAAGAAAAAGATTAAAGAGGCAAAAGAGGTCCTATTGCTCAAGGCCCTACAGCTGTCCGAGACAAAGACAGGGCTCGCTCAGTATCCGCACTCATAGCTGCTCTGCTTCCCAACAGGTATGACAATCGATGCCGGAACCTGAGTCAGGAGCAGGTGGCCCAGAAGCTGGCCCGGGACCCCAAGCCTGCTATCCGCTTCCGCCTGGAGGAGGAGGCGCCCGCCTTCCAGGACCTGGTCTATGGCTGGAGTCGGCATGAGGTGGCCCGCGTGGAGGGGGACCCCGTCGTCCTGAAGAGCGATGGCTTCCCCACGTACCACCTGGCCTGCGTGGTGGATGACCATCACATGGGCATCAGCCATGTCCTGCGGGGCTCAGAGTGGCTGGCCTCCACCCCCAAGCACCTGCTCCTCTATCGGGCGTTGGGCTGGGTGCCACCTCACTTTGCCCACCTGCCCCTGCTCCTTAACAGGGATGGCAGCAAGCTGTCCAAGAGGCAAGGGGACATTTTCCTAGAACATTTTGCCAGCGCTGGCTTCTTGCCGGATGCCTTGCTCGACATCATCACCAACTGTGGCTCGGGCTTTGCAGGTACCCACTCACCTGAGGCGGCTCACAGCTGTGAGCACTGGTGGCTTTGATTCAGGCTGTCTCTGCTCTTCAGTCCTGGCCACCTGCGAGCTGTAGGATCTTGGAGAATTTTACTGTGTTTTTATGTTTGTTTTCGTTTTTGTTTTTTAAAAGGAAAGGTACAGGCAGAAGTGAAGGAGAGTAGACCGGCAGGCAGGAAGAGGGAGGGGGAAGAAGCGTTTCTATTTTTATTTGCTTGTTCACACTGATTCCCACCCTACCCCAACCCCCGGACTCGAACCCAGGGGTATGTGGCCTGTGCTCCTTTGGAGGCAATTGACCCAACCACTACACCACCAGGGCATGCCAGTTTCAGTCTCTTATTCCGCAGTTGTTAAGTATTGAGCCTACAATAACGAACAAGTAGATTTAATCCTTGCCGTTGATGAATATATGGTCTCTGAGGCTCAGTCACTGCATCTGTAAAATGGGTTAAAGTGTCTGCCTCTTGGCATTGTTAGGAATCACTGAACTTCTTAGTGTAATGCGCCTTTCATGATGCCCATCACCTGGTAAGCGTGAAAATTGCAGATCCAGTGCTGATTACGATATCACTGCTACTACAAGTATGCACTCTTAACAATATTACTAGGATGGCTATGACCCTGGCTTATTCTAGCTGAGATCTTATCCTTGCCCTAAGAGCCAGGTCCTAAAGAAGCATCAACTAGGATGGCCTCTTTGCGGAGAGGATTTCTGAAAATGTGACAAAAGCAATCTATTTGCTGTTTATTCTGCTCTTACATCTCAAGGACAGCGTGTGCAAGGCTCAGAGAGGTTGATTAACTTGCTGAAGTCACACAGCTAGTAAGGGGCATGGTGGAGGTGCCTTCCTGGCCTGTGTCTGACCTGGTACCTACTGTCTGACTGAGCTGTTACTTACAAGCCCAGGGGCATCACACTCTGGCCGCACTTTGTCATCATCCAGGAAGTTTGTCAAACATACTGATGCTCAGTCCCCGACCAAAGCCAGTTGAATCAGAATCTCAGGTAGAGCCAGGCAGTGGGCATTCCATTCCTGCAGCTCACCTCTCTGAGGGCACTGAAGACTCAAGGGCACCTGAGTTAGCACACCCCTGTATCTCAACAGCTAAGGTGCAGACCACGTAAAGCCCGAGGATCTGAGTTTGAGAAGCGGGTCTGGGGGAAGAAGGAAAAAGTGGGCTGGGGGCTCCTGAGGGATAAGGTTTAGCCTGATTCCACACTTTTTTTTTTAAATTTAAAAAGAACCTTTTCTGCAAAGCACACTTGGGCCTTTGATACATCAAATAGCAGGAAGTTGAATCCTTTTGTTTGGAATGGAATGGGGAGTCCAGCACCGACCTTTCAGCCTCCCTGTGCTGAAGGTGGAGGGAGCTGAGCTGAGCTGAGCACTGGGCCTCCCTCACTTGCAGAGAACCAGATGGGCAGGACCTTGCCAGAGCTGATCACGCAGTTTGACCTGACCCGGATCACTTCCCACTCGGCGCTGCTGGACCTGGACAAGCTGCCTGGATTCAACAGGTGAGTGGGAACTGAGGGTCTGTTCTGGGCTTCCTATTCCACTCTGACCACGGGGATTGGACTTCCAGCTATTCTTATATATCCAGGGCCTGAATAAGCCGATGGCTTTCTTGCTGCTGATGGCTCCCCATGGCAGAGGGCCTGGGGACTTGAGTTGCACACACCTGGTTTTGACTTTGGGCTCAGGTGCCTAATACTATTTGACCACAGTGACACCACCTGACCTTCTCTAGCACTTATTTCCTTTTCTCTAAAATGAGATCACGACAGTTCCCATCTTGTGTGATGGTACATCAAAGTACCTCGTTTAGCACCTGGCACATAGAATGCACTCAGAACGTGGTCGGTAGCTGGTGTTTTTATCCTCGCCATCATTCCTGCCGCCCCTTGCATGATTCTGTTAACACTGCAGCCAGAGGGCAGCTCCCATTCAGACTCCCTGCCCCTCCACCAGCACAGTGGAAGAGACGGCCTCCTGGCATCTGTGCTAGATCACCAGCACAGTTCAAGCTCAATCACTGTTGATGTGTCTTTGAGGACATTGGTGGGAAAGCCAGTGGATAGGAGACAGGGACTGGTTGATGCTTCTCTTCAGCATGGGTCTGGGACAGGCTTTCAGAGCTTCCCCTGCATGAACCAGGGCATTTGCATCATTCACATTCCCCATCAGACCTGTGGGTCAGTTTGATTTGGCTCCATTTTACATGTGAGGAAACCAGACCTAGAGAGTTTAAAGAACGAGCCCAAGTCTCACAGTAAACAGTGGCATCTCGAGTGGGGCGTTCAGGGGCAGAGGCACAGTGTGATCGAATGAAACAGGTACACCTTCCTTTCTACAGCAAAAGAGATTTCCTGGGGGCAGTGGGGTCAGGTGGGGTGATAACCTCGTGACTCACTCCTGTCCTCCCTGAAGGGGTAGCAGGAGACAGGGCGCACTTTTGCTGAGTGACTTGGGGAGGGGATGCAGCCATGAGATGCGTGTCCGCGGGTTAACTGCAGCTGATGTGTAGATGTTTCTGCCGTCGAGCCTGTGCTCTGCTCACATCGGGCAGTAGTGCCACACAGAGGTGTGGTGGAAGTGGCTCCGTGTTCACCCTGACCTAGCACTGACCCTGGCCCTGATCACATGTTTTCTTTCAAGCAGCCACCACGTTTCTTGATTTTTCTACTATCCCAAATCGCCACTAAGGAGATCCTAAAAACAGTACGAGTGCTAATTACATGAGTTTTTTCTTAACTCCTTTAAAAAAAATGTATTACATATGTTTCCTGGTCGATCTGAGCTCCAGATAGCGTCCCAGAGGATCTCATCCTTCCACCCGCTGACCGGCCGAAGCCTCTGTTCAGACCCCCTGCCTGTGTCCAGCTCGTGGATGAGGTGGCCATGCAGCCCGGTGTGCAGTGGTTTGCAGGGGATCCTCATCAATCTGCACGGCACCCTGGGAGGGAGAGCCCTGGTTCCGCGTTACAGAGGAGCAGCCTGAGGCCGCGAATGCTTCTGCAGCCTAGTCGTGGGCATGTGGCAGGCTTCCCCAGCAGGCCTGCCCATTCCCAAGCCCGCGGGCATCCGCCCACACCTTGCCGTCTGCCTTTCTTCCATGTCAGGAACAAGGGGCCAAGGACCTCGTTCTTGTCCTTGGCTCTGCACCTCTTGCTCCCCTGGGTCCCTCTTCTCCCAGGGGACTGAGAACTGACAGGTCTGGTTGGAGTTTAGAGGCTTTGCTGCTGCCAAGGGAGGGGACAAGGCAGAGTTCTGGAAAGAAGAAAATTGAAATGACAAGAAAACCCGAGTTTTTAAACAATGAGCATTGAATTCGAACACCTCTTCCCTCTGGACTGTCCCATGACTGAATCCTAAAAATCCATAATTTTGACCTCTGCCCTTTGGGACCAGAGCCCCAGGCCAGGCAGGGAGCGCAGGGTGGGTGGGAGCCCCGGGAGACGTCAGGGACAGTGGGACTGACAGACTGGCGGGCTCTGTGGGTCCAGACTGGGCCATCCTCACTCCGCTGTCGCCGACATGAAGCAGGCCCCTGCAGCCCGGCCTTCTGGTTTTCCCGAGAGGCCAGAGATCTGCGTGTTCTTTTTTCTTCCACAGTCTCTTCCTAGTTTAAAATGTCAGCTGCTTGAAAACAGTGTGCTTCTGGGCTGCTCGGGCACTCAGGCTGCCTGTAGTGAGCTTGGCCAGATCCTTTCCTTCTGAAGTTGGAAGAGAATTCTGTTTCCAGTCTTAGGAGGTGGGTGGGGGACTGAGTGTGTCCTTCAAACCCCACTGCTCATGCTCATGGAGGTGGAGAGGACATGGTAAGACACCCTCGGCTTCCATAGGCTGCACCTCCGTCGGCTGGTGAGCAGTGAGACCCAGCGGCGCAGGCTGGTGGCGGAGCTGCAGGCCCTGGTGGAGGAAGCATTTGGGAGCCAACTGCAAGACAGGGGCGTCCTGGACCCGGCTTACGTGGAGAGGATCATCCTGCTGAGACAGGTGTGGGCTCGGGAGCTCTGGGAGAATTGCGGGGTGGGGGTGACATGACACCCCATTGCTGTCCCCTCGTGTATGCCAGAACCCTGTCCCCAGGGCGTTCAGTGACTGCCTCTCTCCCTAGGGTCACATTTGCCGCTTACAGGACTTGCTCGCCCCAGGGCACGCCTACCTGTGGATGCGCCCGGCTGTGGGCCGAGCACAGCTGGATGCCATCTCAGAGCAGGCGGATGTGATTGCCAGGCGCGTGCTGGGGTGAGTCCGCAGGCAAGGCTCTAGCTCTGCACCCTCCTTTCCTCGCTCCCTCCCAGGCCCCCCTACTTGGGGGCCGAAGCACAACCTGTGGTCAGTGAAGCGGTCCTTGTGAGAAGGTCACGCCCTGGCTGTCTTTGGTAGGAGGGCCTGCTTGGGGGTCCTCCTCAAGGTGGGTCTGGGGCTGGATCCACCTGGGTCCTATCCCAGTGCTGCTGCCAGCTCACCCATTGCTTACCCGCCCGCGTTGTCCAGGTTACTGCCCCTCTATAATCTCCCCTTTCTTCACCTGTAGGTTGGAGGTGATACTACATCTTACTGTAACAGTAAGGATTTTTCCGATTATGAAGGCAGAAAACACAGCCAAAGCTCAAAGCTGGCGTAAGCAAGAGAGATTACTGTAGTTGCAAAGGCCCAGAGAAGAGCTGACTTGAGGCCCAGCTTCATACAGGGGCTGAAACTATGTCCCCAAGACCTCATTCTCCCTGTGTCCCTTTGACTATTTGTTCCACACACGTCTGTGATGGCTATTCTCTCTGAAGAGGCTCTGGGTTAGGTAGATGGAGGGTAGGATTCACTCCCCAACAAAGGGGAGCACAGTGCTGGTCCACAGTAGCTCGTAGGGAAAGAAGGGGACCAGACACTCCTTCCCCTTTAGGAATGTGTGACTTAGGAGTCACATGCCTTTCCACGTGGTCCTGCGGCTAGAAGGCCTGTCTTGTGACAACACTAAACCACAAGGGAGTTTGGAAAATGTAGTTTTTAACTTGGCAGCCATGTGCCCAGCTAAAAGTGTCATTACTGTGTACAAACAGGAGAAGGGACACGGGTGTCAGCAGCCGCCTCTCAGTCTCCACTGTGGTGGTAGCAGCCACAGCACCTCCACACCTCAAAGCCACCTCGTGCGATGAGCTGACAGAGCCATATTGACCTGTTTTCCTGTTTCCAAGCCAGTCATAGAGGCCAGGGATTGTGATGTGCCGGTTGGCTTCGGCCCAGAATGTGCTGGACCTGAGTGGGCCCCCAACCGAGATGGGAGATAGGTGACTCCACAGATTTGGGGCACTGGTATCCGTGCTGGGCAGCAAACCCTACAAATGTCCATTTTAACTTCCAGCTTTTTGTGGGGATTAATTTAGATAAGAGCTAACGTGTGTTGCTTACATACATGCCTGCAATGTTGTATGCATTATATTTGTAAATATGTATGTACACACACAGATGCATGTGCGTGGTGTGCGTATACTTAAATTCACATCAGCCTAATAAGGTACTCTATCATCCCCATTTTATAGGTGAGAAAATCGAGGCACCGCAAGGCTGACAAGCTTGTCTAAAATAATGCAGTTAGTAAGTTGGAGGAGCAGGGATTCACACCAGGGAGACTAGATCTCTAGAGCCCATATGTCTGCTCAGATTCTCTCTTGCTTCTCCTGAGTGTGAAGTACTTGGATAGTGTCTGATACCTGGGGACCTTCGCCATGTTATAATACACCTTTTGAAGAGGTAAAAAGTACAAGCACATGGCAAAACATATCAAAGGTCCATATGGGTTTGTAGTAGAAAATACTTTCTTCCTCCCCCTGCAGCTCCCGACAGAGGCTGCTGCACAGAGTGGTCTCCTTTGCAGATGTCTGTGTGTTCAAGAGTATGGACATCCACCTCCATTCTTTGTGTTTTTTTTCTTGTTGTTTAAAGGAAAGGTGCAGGCAGGAATGATTGCAAGCAGGTGAGCAGGCAGAAAGAGAGGGGAGGAACATTTTAATGTTATTTTTATGTTCATTTTGGCCATTCCCACCTGTCGTGGGAACGCAAACCCAGGAGCTTAGGATGTTTGTGGACTGTACCCAAGCCCTGCACCACTAGGGTGTGCCATTCTTAATACTTTTTTTTTAAATTTATTTTTCATTGTAGTCATTATTCTGCACATTAAAATAACTTCCTATGTTTAGGTTTCCCATTCCTTAGATATATGTCAACACACCCTGCCCTCCACCACATCACCAAGTGTTCTTCCCCATTATCCAAATTCTTAGCTATCATTTTTAACACTTTTTAAAATTTTAAATTTAATATTTTGATGATTAATACATTCAAACCTCTTAAACCTGGTTTAAAAAGTAGAAATTATAGAAAAGGTATATAATAGGTGTCCTATATTTAACTCTTGTTCCCTGTCAGTCCCAGAACCCTCTGTAGTTATTTATATTCTTAATTATATCTAAGCAGTCTTTCTTGTTTTCCTCTTTTTTACACAAAAGGTACAGTACAATAAAAATTTATTTTCCCCGCCTAATAATACATCCTCATTCTTCCCTACTGCTACACTGATTCCATTGTTATAGTGTTGAACTCATCTCCTAGTGATGAGTTTTTGGATTGCTTCCATGTTTTGCTATTACAATCATTAAGCATGTTGGCAAGTATATCTCCCGGATAAGTTCCCCAGAGCTATTATTGTTAATAATGTTTCTCTCTTAATTTAGGACCTGTCACAATAGGGGGATTCTAATTCGCTGGGACTACTCCCCATCTTAACTCCCACTGCCTGCCACAAATGGGCTCCAGGCCCAACTCCACGGTTCTCACTCGGGTCAGGAAAGGTGACACCTAGACATTCAGAAGCTCCCAATATTCCCTAGCAGTCCCTCTGTGCGTCCCCCAAGCCCTGGACCAGCTCAAGGTGTCTTCAGCTGCCATTGTTGGCCTGTCATTCTTGCCTAGCTCCTTGGTAGCCTGCTTCCCCACAGTGACCTTGAGAGTAGTCTTTCCCCACACTACATTTTATGTTTTCAGAATTTCCTCTCCACTTTGTAACAGCGATCATGAGATCCAGTTAATGATGCAATAAGAGCCAGTACTTTTGTCTGAAATTTAAGCTCAATTACTTAATTTCAGGCAGAAATCTGCCATAAAAGATAATTCTTCAACTTTATGTATGAACCCAGTTCCCTGAGCCGGTAGCTTCCATACGAAGCTGACCTTGGGTGTGGCGCTGTCTGGAGTGGGCAGTGTCAAAGTTGGTTCCTTGGGTTGTTGTCCCTGTGACAATGTCCAACGAGCCCCGGTGACAGCTGAGGGGCCTGGAAAGTGCCATCGAAAAGGCTCACCCCCTCCCCATCTCTTGCTGTAACCCAGAGTCAGGCAGGATGGGCACGCAGGTTGCAAGTCCAGCTCTAGCTGATGCGGTCATTCCTCTGGATACTCACACATCCTTTGGGGCGAGGCTCAGGCTCTCTGTTGAGCGGCCAGGAAAGTGCAGAAGGCTGCATATTAGATCCTGAAGTGCTTCAGCTTGTCAGCAGAGTGTTTGCAGCAGGTTGGTGGCAGCATCCCCCCTGGAGCAGGGTCTCCTGGTGGCTGGCTGGCTGCATCTCTGTGCTGCATCGAGCCTCTCCCCACCAACCCGGAGCTGAGTTTCGGACAGCTTCCTGAGGTCTTCACTCTGCCACCCTGTGTCTCACCCTTTCCTAAATTGCTTTTTGGACCCTTCATAATGTCTCTGAGCTCTGGGATGTCATAAATACCGGCTAATATTTAACTTTTCATTTTAATATAAGACCTAATACTTTTAGGGAAGTACTTAGTGCTTTTTAAGTTTTAACAGAGCCCCACCACAGCCCTGTGTGGTGCAGACACTATGGTTATCCCCACTTCACAGGTGAGAAACTTGAGGTATGATTACAGACAGATACAGAGGCAGCAGTTAGTGAATCCTCTTAGTAAGTTTCCTCTTGGTTTCCCAAGAGGATTCTCTTGCTTAGATTCTGTGTGTAAATGATCCCTTGGTTACTTTTTCTTCCTCAGTTTGGATGGGGATGAAGGTCATAGTCCTCCTTCCCCCAGCAGGTGTGTTCGTGCCACTTACACTGCAGCTTATCAGTAGCCTTCAGAAGATCGCCCCACTTGCCCTTGACCCATGCTGGCTTCTGATAGCCTGACCCTCTTCTAGGCTGTTAGAAGGAGCCAGTATGAACGTAACTCAGGACACGCTGAATGGGGAACTGAAGAAGCTGTCAGAAGGTCTGGAAGGCACCAAGCACAGTAACATGATGAAATTCCTTCGAGTGGCCCTCAGTGGACAGCTGGTGAGACGGGCAGATGGGCTGACTAGTCCCTGGAGCCCCTCGTTTATCTGTTCAACTAATAGTCACTGGCCAGCGCTAAGCTCAGTTTCAAAGAGATAAAGATAAATGAAACATGATCAGTCCCCTCATCCAGTCATTGAACAGATAATACTTACTGTGAGTACCTACTATGCGCAAGCACCCATGTACAGCAAATACAGGCATGAATGAAACTCACATTCCCTGCCTTCATGGAGCTGGCGGTTCATGGCCTAATAGGTGGGAAAACAGGCTCCTGGATCCATCCTCAGCCTGGGCAATAAGACATTAAAATGCGAACTCTGCTGCTGGGACTCAGGCAGCAGTGGGGGGACAACCTGGGGCATTCCTGGGCCTGTGTTCAGTGTTGCCTTTGTTCAAGGCAATAAACAATATTCTCTCTCCTTTGTTTGTAGCAGGGACCCCCGGTAGCGGAGATGATGGTGTCCTTGGGGCTGAAGGAAGTGCGGGAGCGAATACAGAACGTGCTCTCCAGCTAGAGAAGGTGTGCAAGGCCGTGGAGGTGAACCTGGAACCTGGACACACGGAAGCTGCCCCAGAGGTGGAGCAGGAGGCCTGGCACCTATCAGGAAGCCTGCAGGAGGAACCAGGAGTGAGACAGAGTCTGCACGCAGTGCATTTGTAGCTCACAGCAGGCCCGTCCTCGTCAGTTAGCCCAGGAAGCCTCTCCCCAACTCACCTGCTTGACTGGAAAGGAGGCCTCGTGTCTAGTTCCTGATGCAGTGACTAGAAATCCAGGCAGAGGGGAGATCGGTGGGCCCTTTGGTGCCAGGTGAGGGGTACAAGGGCACCTTTTGCTAGAAATAACAAAGTCCAGAACAAACCAGCTGAAACG
Organism: Solenodon paradoxus; assembly: GCA_004363575.1. Lineage (NCBI taxonomy): Eukaryota > Metazoa > Chordata > Mammalia > Eulipotyphla > Solenodontidae > Solenodon > Solenodon paradoxus. The sequence goes on from RJWH01002638.1 coordinate 173,333, forward strand.
AGATCTTGCATCCCACACAGTAAGTTCAGGGTTAGGCAGGCACCAAGGTAGGCGAGGTAAGTGTTTGGTGACAACAGTGAGAACCCAGCGATGGAAAACCTCTGCTCTGCTGGCCTCAGCATCTCTAGCTGCATCAGCTGGGTTCCCTCTGTGACAGTTACCTGTCGGAGGCAGCTGGGCCTCCGCCTTCTTCCTCTGTTCTGAATTGCTCGCCGTGAATCAGGGAAACTATTTCAAGTATCCTCTCCAGTGACTTCCCCATTCCTGAAGCTGTCCCTTCTGGGGAAGTGGAGTCCCCCACACCCAGAGTTCCATAGTGGAGGTGGGTGGGAAGCCCGCGCAACGCGACGAGGCGACGAGACAAGGGGTCGTCTGGCCAACTTGTGTCTGAGGTGGCTGCGTCTGGGAGTGTGGGCGCCTGGACAGTGGGGGCTCAGTACCTAGACATGAGTTAGGGAGGGTGGGGGTCTTCATGAGGTGGAAGTTGAAAAGCCATTGAAATATTCTGAGCAGGGAAGTGATATGATCAGATTGTATTTTGTTGAAAGAATGTTCTGGCAGCACTGCTGAAGAGATTTGAGTAGACTCAGACCAGAAGCTGAGAGCCCTGGCAGATGATTGGAAAATAAGGCACAAAGGGGGACTGCTGTCATCAAGCCATGTCGTCATGCTCTGATGGCTGCCTGATGGCTGCTCCAGCAGCACTCCCCACCTCCACGTGCATCCTCTTCAGCCTCTCACCTCATAAGCCTTCCGTAGGTCCCTGGACATGTGAGGCTCCTTGCCACCTTTGTGCTACTTCCTGTCAGGAATACTCGTGTCCACGTGCTGTGCCCCCCCTTTTCCTAGTCTCCTCTGTCTTAGCCTTCAGACCTCAGTGCCACCGTCACCTCTGACTTCCTCCCAGGTCTTCTGTCATTGATTATCAGCACCCTGTTCTCTTCCTAGCACACAACTGGAATGGCTTGTGTAATTAGTTCTATGGTTGCTTGTTAGTGTCAGATTGAGAGTTCACGGGAGGTGTGCCCTGGTGGCTTGGGGGTTAAGCCTGTGCCTGGGGCATAGTCCATGTTTACCCCAAGGACGGGGGTTCGTGCCCCAGGCAGAGGGAAACAACTAAAAAAGCTGCTTTCTCTTTTATTACCTGCCTACTCACCTTTATTCTTACCTGCACCTTTCCTTAAAAGAAAAAGACCAGACAGTAAATACACTGTGCTCTTCCTTCCCATCTGGACCTGGCAGAAAGACTCCCACAGGGAAGGTTGTGAGAAGGGCCACTCTTATCAACAAGGTAGTGACCAGAAATACACCATCAGCATTCACACATGTATCTGTGGCACGGGCTTCAAGAAGTGTGTCTCAGATACTCTACGAGGTCCAGAAATCTGTCTGAAGGAGATGAGACTCCAGTGTACACACTGACACCACACTCATCAAAGCTGTCTGCGCCCAAGGAAGGTCCCATAATGCATCTGTGCAGTTCAGAAAACGGAACGAGGAGGAAGATCCACCGAACAAGCTGTATACATCGGTTACCTATGTGCCTGTTGCCATTTTCAGAACCTACAGTCTGGATGAGAACGAGGCACTGTCAAATAAAATTACAAAGCCATGAAAAGATAATACAGAATAAATTTCAGGCATGTCCTTGTGGCTCAGGTAGCGGAGATGACTAGGGTTTAGACAATACTAAGCCCAAGGCCCCAAGTTTGCAAATGGACCAGGGGCTAGGGGCACCAGAAATAAAAATGGTGCTTTCTCTTTCTTCAGAAAACACAAACTTAAAAAACAATGAGTGAACAAGACAAGGAATTCTGCCTCAAGAGATGACAGGCATGCTTTGATGGTTTGAGGTTGGATCAGCTGCCTCTGATCATGTGCATTTCACATACATCCCAGGGACCTGGGTTCAAAACCCAGGTTTGGGAGTAACACCCAAGGTGAACTAAAATAAAAAATAAATGTGCTCTCCCTGCCTGTACCTTTCCTTTAAAAAAAAAAAAAAAAAGTCCTGGAAGAATAACAATTACAAAATACTTAAGTTTACATGATGGGGGGAGCGGGGCAAGCAAAGTTACACGGGTATATGACTATCCATGGGCTATCCTTCCCCAGTTGGGGACGTTCTCTTGACAAGGTGTTTGTTGGGTTGTTGCTTTTTAATTTTAATTTCAGATAAGTAGGGAATAGAAGGTTTTGATATAAGTATATTCCATTTAATGTTTGGGATATACTTATGCCGAAATGTATTTGTAAAGGAAGAGAAGTGGGCAAAATGAAGGTAGTCAAAGTACAGTTTTTTGGCACACCTGTAACTGGCTAACCTGTATACTGTGTAGAACCCAAGGATCAGGGTTTGAGATCAGAGACCAGGGTCAGGCAGAAAAAAGTACAAGTTTCCAGTTATGAGATAAATAATTCCTGGGGATATAATTTAGAACAAGGAGTCCATTGTTAATGTTTATAAAAGTTAAGATCTTTAAAATTTTCATCACAAAAAAATTTTTGTAGCTATGTATTCTATGATGAATAAGAACCCTGGTGATCATTTCACAATATATACAAATAGCAAATCATGTGCACCTGAAATTAATGTTATACCTCAGTTCTTAAAAAATGGCTTATTTGTCTGAAATTCAGATTTAACTGGATTTACTATATTTTGATTTGCTAAATCTGGCAGCCCAACCCTGTGGTCGACAACAGGGACTGGAAGCTGAGGAAACATCAGAGGTGTGCAATAGGGAATGAATTGAGCTGCTTTTAGTTCCCATTGGGTGCTTTGAGCAAGGGAGGAGACCAGAAGATTCCAGTTCCACCAATCATTTCTGCACCTATTAAGTGCCAGAAGTTTCATGAATTTCATGGTCCCTGCCTATGAAAGCTCATTGTCCGGAAAAGAGACTGACGGAAAATAATACAGGAAATGGAAAGCAGAAGTGAGTGTGGGCAGGAAGGGCACACATGCATGAAAGAGTGATGTTAGGTAGCATAGTTTCATCTGAAGGCAAAGCCTATTCACCCAACCACGCCACTAAACTTAACCACTTCCTTACATCTCACTTACCTCTTAACCGTTTAGCTGTGGTTCACAGACCAGCAGCACCAGCAGCTCCTTGGAAGATAGATTTTTAAATCTCACCCCAGACCCACTCAATAGAGCACACCCTGCCCAGGGCACTTGAGCTCTCCATTATGTCAAGTGATCAATTTTTCAAACCTGGCTTACACATCACTTATTTTAGGCCCTTGCACTCATGTAACATTTTAACACTGAGATCAGTGGTGTTTAAACTAGTATGTGTGAAAATTACTTCGAAGACTTCTAAAACACAGAAGGCAGGATTCCAAACCAGTGTTTCTGGTCGCCTCTGGCATTTGTTGCAATGCGGATGCCTAGACCTCGTTTTGCTAGATGTTTAGAATCTTCGAGAGATGAACATGTAAAGATTTTAGTAAACTTCACATTTAACGGGCATATCCTGCATTTTATCTGGCAAAGTCACTTTTTCCCCCACTCCCTAAGGGAAAATGCAGGCAGAAATGAAGGCGAGCAGACAGGTCGGCAGGGAGAGGAGGACGATGCTTTTTATTTATTCTATTTAGTTGTACATCTTGGTAGTTCCCCCAGGCCCAGAAGGTGAACCCAGGTCCTTGGGCTGTATGTGGACCGCATTCAGCCAAAGGCAGCTGACCAAACCACTACTCCCCCAGGGTGAGTCAACAACCTCATTTCTGCAGCAGGAGAGCGCCAGCTCGGTTCTAGCAGCTGGTCTGGAAGCAACAACCAGCCGGACCCTGCTAGGTGGGTGGTTTGCGGGTGTGCAGGCAAGGCCCGAAGAAAGGCGTGGTCTGGGAAGTAGGCGTGTTCTCCCAGGCCCCGCCCCGTCACGTGCCGCCCCGCCCGCCGCGTCGGCAGCCCGGCAGCGCGCCAGCTGGCGGCGATAGCGCGAGCCTACGAACCGCCGCGACCCGAGCAGCGGGGCTTGGGCTCATGGCAGCGACAGCGGTGGCGGCGGGGGCTGAGTCGGCAGCGGGGCCCCCGGGACCGGCGGCTGCGCTGGAGCTGTGGCTCAGTGAGTAGCGGGGCCGCCCCGGGCGCGGGCGCAGCGCCCCACGTGAGGCCTGGCTCCCTGCCTCCCTGGCCTTTCTTCTGACGCCCGCAGCCGGGCAGGTGGCCGCGGGGGACGGGGCCTTGTTCCGGCGCGGGTGGGAGGATCCCTCTGGATTCCCCCCGAGGAGCCCCAGGAACCGCCGGGGCCGCGAACCCGAGCGCGGCCGCCCTCACCGCCGCCTCCCCACGTCGCGGGGCGGGAAGCTGGTTAATGTGGGAAGAGCTAACGTCTCTTCTGGAGCTTTTCTGTGGCGCGGTGCACCGCCGCGGTTAATCCCCGTGACAACCCCGTTTTCCAGATGGGGACACAAGGAGGCCCGGCCGTGCAGGATAAGCCGCCTCCTGCAGTCTCTCCGGAGTCGAGCAAGAGCTCTATCCTGCGGCTGCCTTTAATGTCAGAACAAGTCCTTTATACCTTTTGTGCCTGTGTGCTCTGGCCGGACTTCTCTGTATTGTCTCCTGTAAACTTCGCGACCTTCCTGGGGGTGGGTGTTGCGGTTCCGGCGTTGCCGGCAAGGAGGGAGAGCGTGCTGCTTGTTTTAGGTCCCCGCTAGGTGCTGGGAATGCGGAGATCGGTGACACATTTTTAGTAGACCCAAGCCAACTGTAACTAGTGGAAGGCGATTTTGATTGGGGGTTGTTTATTCCACGTGTGAGTTGTGTACCTGGAGGTAATCTAAGCAGAGATAGCGTATGAGCGGACAGTGGAGGTGATCCTTTCTGGCCAGCAGTGTGCTTCCAGAGTCTGGAAGAGAATCTGCAAGAAGTTCCAGCCTGGTGCTGCAGAAAAGAACTTAGATTTTATTCTCTCATATAGGACAGTTGTATTTCAGCCAGAGAATCTGATCAGATGCGACTGTTCGAAGCATCACCTGCAGCCACCTGGAGCCAAACTGGTGAGGTGGGTGAGAGTGCAGGGAGGACGTGGAGAAGAGCTCTGGGGAGTGTTTAGGGGCAGACTTGGACCTAGACCACCTTGATGGAGAGTCGAAGTAATTAACAGTCACTGTGGGATGGAGGCAAGAGACCTGGAGGAGGAATGGAGACCAGGTTTTAGGTTCCAGTAACCATCTGGTTACAGATGCCTCGCTGGTGAGGCTGGTTTAGTAAGAGTTGAGGTGTGGAATTGGAGGTGCTAGTGGCACAGTTTCAAAGAAACGATGGGCAAGTGGTTGACTCCAGAGCAGATGGAGGTGGAAGTCAGCTGGGGGTGTCTTCAGTTCATTGGCAGTGAGCTTGTCTAGGTGCTGGTGTGTGTATTAAGACAGAGATCTGGAGATGGAGCAGGGAGAACTTAACACTATAGAAGCAGATGGAGGCATGCCCTGGTGTCCTAGTGGATAAATCCAGCACCTCTGGCTAGTAGAGTCCACATACATCCCAAGGACCCGGGTTCGCATCCCAGGGCAGAGGGTGGGGCGAACAACCAAGGTGAACAAGTAAATAAAATAAATAAAATGTTTCTTTTTCCTTTCTTCCTGACTTCCTACTCCTCTTCATTCCTGCCTGAACCTTTCCTTTAAAAAAAAAAAAAAAATGGGGGGCGGCTCAGGGAGCAGCAACCTGAAGACTCGGGTTGGGGAGCATCCAGGAGAGCGTGACCCACAGATCTCCTAGGGGTGTAGTTATTAACTAGGTTTGCTGCTGAAAGATGGAGTGGAGAGGCGAAAGGGGAACTTGGAATTTGGCAGCTAAAATCATTGAGAGTTTTGAGTTAAGTGGTGAGTACAGAAGGTAATTGACTGGGAGGCAGTGGGGAACAGTAGTTTCAGACTGGACTCAGCCAAAATATCACCAAGTTCATGGACTAGGTTAGGGCCAGGAGCAGCTGACCCAGGTGGAAGAGTTAAGAAGGGGCCCTGGGACTGACTGCTCAAGGAAAAGGGGTCCTTTGGTTCTAGCTGTTTGGACTGATGTCCCCAAATTGTTGAATCTTCCAATTTTTGAAGGCAGGGCTAAACCCTGCAATTTCATGTGAAATCTCTTGAGTTTTTAAAAGTTGGCATCTACAGTCGTCCCTCGCTATATCGCGGGGATTTTTTAAAAAATATTTATCTAATTCTGTATCGCCCGAGACGGGCAGCCTGCCCTTCCTGAGAGAAGATGTTCCCTTTTGTTATTCTTGTGTGTGGGGAAGGAGATAAAGATGACTGCACACGCACCTGTGTTTGTCGGTGTCACCTCCACATGTTGGGGGCTGGAGGAAGGCGAGAAGCCATCCCCCGATGGCTGGTAAGAGAAGCAGAACGGAGCCTACCTGAGCGCTCGAGAGCCGGCCTTCTCAGCCTCAGTGCCACGAACATGCTGGGTCATCATTCTGTGGTGGGTGGTTGTCCTGGGCATTATAAGGTGTCTCATAGAGTTCCTGGCCATGACCATAGAGACCAACACACAATCATGACAATCACACTTGTCTTCAGACCTTGTCCCCCCAAGAGAGGGACTGGATAGCCTCTCCCCTCCCCGCCGGAGATCCTGAGTTTGAACTTGAGATTGGATGGCACAGATTTGTCTTTAGATGGTTCCCTGCCCCACCCACGGGTGAATTATGGTTTCAAGCAGTTTCGCCGGGGCGGGGGAGGTACACAGGGAGGACTGGAGAGTAGGTGGGGTGCGCTGGGCTGGATGGAGAAGGAAGTCACTGAATAGAGCTCTCAGGGACCCTGAGCTCAGGTCACTGACACAGCAAGCAAGGCAAGATGTCATCAAGTGTCTCAAGATGGGAATAGCAAAATTATGTCCTGAGGGTTGTGAGAATCAAAGGCGTTAGTTAATAACACATGTGCAGCTCTTAGAATAGTGCTTGACATACAGTAAGTGATAGCTGTTTTGATCGTTGGTCTTTTTAGTTGTGAGTAGCAGAAAACGAACTCGTTACTGAAAAAGAAAGAAGAACTGGGGACCTTGCGTGGGGAGGGGTAGTGCCCCACAGGACAGCAGGAAGCTGTTCCCAAAGCTCGTGCTTTAAGACTGAACTGCAGCTTCTGTGCTTTCGGTAGCTTTCCCTCGCTTGGTTAATTTTGGTAATGGTAACCACTTAACGGTGTTTATTCCTGCTAATGAAAGCCTCGTGTGCCTCACGAGATGTGCTCTGGGTGTGCTGTGATGTACTTGACTCTTCTCTCAGTGGCTGTTTCAGGTGGTTGCCAGTCTTGTGCCATTAAAAACAGCACACTGGGTCCTCTTAGTCTCTGCGACTCTGCTTGCTGGTGTGGCCGTGGAGTCAGCAGCTCATTGAAAGTTGGGTGCTTAGTAAAACCATTGTACTTCCATGTGGCCCCATGTGCAGATCCGTCCTGTCTTCCAGCCCCACCGTGTCCCCCTCAGGGACAGGGAGCAGTGTGGACTGCCATCTGTTTATATTCTCTGTGCTTCTCCGGGACTGAGCGCATTCTTTATCTTGGAGCCCAGCATCAGACATTCCTATGGTGGACCTTGGGCTTTCACGCCTGCTTTACCCAGCAGGGTTGTGCGCTCACGTCCCCTGCAAGGGTTCCCTTCAGAGCCGCTCTGCTGCCGGTTTAGCTCACAGTTCCTCCAGGTGACCGCTTCCCTAGGGCCTCTGGGCTCCCCCCTCTGGCTTAAGCTGCTCCTAGTTGATTTGGCTTCAGCTGGAGATCTCAGCTGTTTCCCTCTGCCTCCCCCCACAAGCCCCAGTCTCTCACCCTGGAGCAGGCTTGAAAGGCATAGAGACAGTGCTTTTATTAGGCAGATAGTCCAGCTAAGTGACAACTAAATAAGCCACCTTGGTGTCTGGGATGGCCATTCTCTGCACCCTGGTGGGGCTGTGACTATCTTGAGAAGCAGAGAAGCTTTCTTTGAGCTTCTCCCTGGCCACACCCTGCCCCCATCCCCACCCCCGCTCCTGGGGCAGATGGCCTGGTGACACCCAGCTCCCATCCTCTGGGAGTCTTCTCTGAAGCTGCTTCAGGCCCCCTAAATAGCTTGTCAGGCCAGATTAGGTGTGCACACACCAGTTCTTTCCCAACTGCAGTAGCATCTCCTGGTGTCAGTGATCTGTCCCCCACTAGCCAGACAAACTGCCTAGCAGAAGAGGAACCATTGATTCAGTCAGGTGCTGGAATGAGTCACGAGCATGACACAGACCTCCTTCCTGCCTCAGGGAGCTGATGACTTAGTGGCAAGAATGTCAGAGAAATTTATTTTTTGCCTTGTCAAAGACTGAAGACCTCACCTGAGAGTGTTTGGGCTCTGGAATCACGCAGGCCTGTGGTGGAGTCTTGTTTGTGGCTGGGCAGGCCCTTCAGCGGTGACGTGGTGCAGTGATAGTAATAACCTCGCTTGTTGTGAGGATTAAAGGGAAGAAATGCTTGGAAAGCACTCAGCATGGTGTCTGGCTCATAGTAAGTTCTTTTAAAAAATGAAAGTAGAAGACAGCTAGTTACTATTATTTGGGGTATAATAAACCTGAGCGACCCCTCGTGGTAGAAAATTTGTCAAATGAAAAGAAACTTACACATCTTAGAGACCTTTTCGCTGCTTTGTCTTGGTTAAGGGCTGAGAACATGATTTAACCTGGTAGGTTTTTTTCTTGGAAAAGCTGATATCTGCTTGCCGGCAGGGGAGGAGCGGGAGGGCTGGGCCCTGTCTGCTGGTCTCTGCTTCTAGGTCCAGTCACATGCTGAGGTCTGACCTTGACCTTGTAGTAAGCGGAAAGAAACTTCATGAAGCAGGAAAGGTATAGAATTATTTTAGATGAGTCAGACCCCCGTAATCAGCATCTCTGAGAATCGCTGCTTTAAATAACTTTTTCTGTACTTGTATTACCAGTGAAGGCACTGTGGGGAATATAGCATCTGCTTTCAGAAGTTTAGTCCCTTTAGGGATAGTAAGACATGCATGCATATTTTTAAAGTAAAAGGCAGAGACTGTATTATAATAATGATGTTAGCCTTCATTGGTTACGTGATATTTGTCACTGACTGAGCGCTGGAGACACTGTTGCTTTAATCTCATGAGCATCCCATGAGGAAGACAGTGCTTTCCTTACTTCATAGTTGTGGGAATGACTGAGGCTCAGAGAGCCTCGGGGCAGGAAAGAGTAAGCGATGGAGTTAGTGGTGCCCCTCATGTCAGGGGCAGGTAAAATGTGGGCGTCCTCAGGACGGGGAGGGAGCTTCTGTGTTGGGGGTGGAAGATAAGAAGAGGAGGGAAGTCTGTGAAGGGCCTGTGGTTGGGGAGGAGGGCGGGGAGCAGTCGGAGATGGAGCAGAGGGAAAGAGCCTTGAGGAGGAAGAGGGAGGGATGTATGGGACACGTAATCCGAATCCCTGTTCTCCTCACTCACCTCTCTCCACTTAGAATGACGTTATCGTTATCTGGAGGGAAGACAGCAGTGAGTCTCTCCTTTGAACCTCGCTGTTGAGCTGGGGTGACATGACGGGAGCGTGACTCTGGGGAAAAGTGCAGCCCTCGTTGACTGTGGCGTCATTCGGGAGGAGCATGGGGCAGCGAGCGGCGCTGCTTGGAGGAGCTGGGAATTCAGGAGGGGCTTGCAGCGGTGGGATTTGGAGAGGAGAGGTGTGGACATGCAGGCCAGGGAGTAATGGCCTCGGAAGATGACCTGAGCACCAGCTTGTCTGCAGAGCTGGAGAAGGGAGGGGCCCGGGCAGCCCTTCTTGAGAGGCTGGGGCCGCAGTGGGGAGTGGGGAGCTTGGGTAATGGGCTTCGGGGGTCCTGGACGGGCTTTCTGAAAGGCAGCAGCCGGGCAGAAGAGGGGAGCACCAAGACGATACCCGCCCCCAGTTCCCAGGAGGTGGGACATGGGCTCGTGCTTCTGACAGTCCCCCTTTCTCCAGGTGTCTCCTGCCCCTGTGGGCGCCCTCAGACTTCATCCCTGTGAATGTTCTGATGGGGAAGACCCCGCCTGACTGGATCTGGGCTCCCTGGGAGTGTGTCAGGTTACAGTGAGGAATGAGGTCCAGGAGGTCCTCTTGTCGGACTGGGCAAGGCATTGATGCCTGGAGGAGCTCTGCGCAGTGTGCTGGGAGAGGACTTCAGTGAGTCAAGACTAAGCTTTAGGGGTGCAGCTTTTTTTTTTTTTTTTTTTTTTTAAGGAAAGGTGTAGGCAGGCAGGAAGCGAGAGGAGAAAGCAGCATTTTATTTTTATTTAGTTGTTCACACTGATGTTTTCCCCCAGTGGAGCACTTGAATCCAGGGGTATGTGGCCTACACTCCTTCGGAGTTGATTGACCCAACAGCTACTCCACCAGGAGCCGCCATACAGGGGGTGCTTTTGAGGAGATAGTGGGATGACCACCCAAGAGGAACCTCCTGGTCATTTGTGCTGTGTTCCGGTCTCCCCGAGGCTGTCCGTGCCCTTCGGCGCTGCAGGCCCAAAGTGCAGGAGTCCTGCCAGGACGCTTGCCGAGGCGCGTGTGGCTCAGCTCGCAGCAGACGCGGAGCCTTGAGAGCTAAAGCCTGTCAGCTGATCGCTCATTCATCACAAGCGTTCACCGCGACCAGTCATGCCTGCCACTGCCTGGAGGTGGTGACGGAGCAGGGCTCCTGTGCCTCTCAGCTGGGCCTCAGCCCCCAGAGGTGTGATGTCGCTGCCCTCGCCACCGGCCTGCGCTTCTGTGGGGGAGGTGCGTGCCACCTGGCTCACGCCTGCTTTTGCTTTTCATTTCCTTGGCAGATAAAGCCACAGATCCCAGTGTGTCAGAACAGGATTGGTCAGCCATCCAGAATTTCTGTGAGCAAGTGAACACGGATCCTAATGGGTAAGATGGCATCACACACAGCCTGCCTCTGGGCCCGCAGACTAACTCCTCGTGCATTTGCCCGCTGGGGACCGCACAGGAATCAAAGAATCTTGGTGGTCATCCAGACGCTTGATCACTGTATTGACCAGCATTCAGCATTTTGAAAAGAACTAAAAGATTAGTCATGCTTTCTGCTCTAGGGTTTACTGAGCATTTTATCGTGGGACAGACAGGGTCTGTGCTGAGAACTGCTTGCTTGCATGTAGGTCTGGGCCTCGTGGCCCAGTTTTCAGGGGTGGGTTGTCTGGGGGAGGCCGAAGGAAAACCTAGGTGGTGGCACTGCCCGGAAGGTGGATGGAAGGTGGCCTCCTTCAGAGACTGGTGTGCTGGTGCCACCTCCACTTTGGGACCTGGGCTCCCAGAAGAGAAGAGACTTGACCAATCAGTCAGTTTTTCTACTCCATCCAGAGTTCAGGTCTCTTTGCTTTCCCTCAGCCCAACACACGCGCCCTGGCTGCTAGCTCACAAGATCCAGTCTCCGCAAGAGAAGGAATCTCTCCGTGCCTTACTGGTGAGTTTGGCTGGCAGCCGGTAGCCAAAGCCTTTCAGTCCTCATGCACTGTGAGGAGGGCGGGGGGCTTCTGGGAGGCTCACCTTGAAAGCAATGGGAGGAGTCCCGGGTTCGATTGCGCACTCCTGCATCTGTTCTAGAGTAGCATTGCGCCCACCTTGGGAGAAGGAAAGGTGGGTTTGTTCACTTTGTCATTCTTAGACCAGGGCTGGCAAGTTCAAGTGCCCACAGGACCCGACAGGTAACATGAAAGAGTGTGCTGCTGGGTGAGGTCCAAACCAGGAAAGCAGTGACCACTCTAAGGCAGGCCGTCCAGCGTGGGGCCAGCTGACTGTTGCCCGATGTGAGCGTGGGGCCAGTGTTGCTCGAACTCTCTGGAAGTCCTGATTTTTAAATGAATCCTCTGAGTTTTTCAGTGTTGGTGACTGATTTGAAATGTTAATCAATGGTGTGGACCAGTGAAAATGGCACCTGAGTGCCAGCTGGTCACCGGGGCTCAGCAGCCCATGGGCACTGCATGTCGGCTTCCTGCCCTCAGGAGGACATGAGTGACCAGTTCCACCTGCCCAGAGGGTTTCCTAAAACGTGGAATGATCTCGGGGTCCACACCCTCTGAGCTACTTCCTGGGGACAAGCCTGGTGGTCATGGCAAGATCAAACAGGAGGCATTATTTTCTTCATTGTTGGAAAATGCCAGCCTTTCTCCAAAACACATTTCTCCAAAACTGTCCTTGTCTTGAGGAAACGCTCTGGTTCCAGAAAATGCTCATCAGATTGGAGATGAGTCCCGGAGCCAGTGGCTTTCCCTTCCCATGGGGGTCCGCTGTTGCGCAGGTGCTGGAGACGTGCGTGAACCACTGTGGGGAGAAGTTCCATAATGAGGTGGCCAAGTTCCGCTTCCTGAATGAGCTGATCAAAGTGCTGTCCCCAAAGGTGAGTACCCTGCTCACTGTGCTGCCCCCACCCCTCCTTCAAACTCCGGTCACTTCTCGGTCCAGAGGCAGCCCTGCTCGTGGCCACACTCTGCTGGTCTCGGGTTCGTGAGAACAGGGAAAAAAGGCCTCTCCAAGTTCTCGGAAAAGGACACGTTCATGCGCTGACCCTGGCTTGTGGTTAGCATTTCACGGTCTCCCTTTCAGACTGTTACGTGAATGGGTGGCCTAGAGGGAGTGAGGAACTCCAGCCTGCGGGTCCCAGTTTCCTAGGAAGAGATAACCAAGTGTGGCCTTGAGTTTCACATCTTCTTCCCTGCCCTCTGTGCCTGTCCCCCTGGCTCCTGCCCTAGTGACTCTGACGGCGTCCCTGCCGCTTCCCAGCAGCAGTTCTCTGATCCCAGCTGCAGACCCCGCAGTGTGTTCGGTTCAGTCTGACCCTCACTGCCCATAGTTAGCACAGGCCTGTGCATCGAAGGCTCCATCCTGCCTGGACACGCTTTCTTCAGACACCGGTCCTGAAGCTCAGGAGTCCCCAAGCTGTTTGCACCTTTGCCCAATCAGCTACTAATTTGGGGGTTCTCATGACCTCCTCTCAGGTTCCATAATTCACTAGGGAGACTGATAGGACATAAAAAGCACTCTACTTACGATTACTTTCTATTGCGAAGACTGTAAATTGAAACGATACGTGGTGCGAGGCCTTGGGGGACAGGGGAGCAGAGCTACCTCCCCTCCTTGTGGAACCTTCCAAGCACGTCCATGTGCTCAACCAGGGGGCTCTCTGAACCTCACTGTTTCAGAGTTCTTCCCTGAAGTCCCATGATTGATTGCAGACATGATTGATGAAATCATTAGCCATGGGACTGATCTCGGCCTCCAGCCCTTCCCCGCTCCTATCCCCAGGGTCTGTAAAGGCCAAGTGCTCCAGCCTTCAAATCATGTGGTAGGTCTTCCTGGAGTTTTCAGCCCCTCCCTGAAACTCAGCTGCCACCGTGAATGGTTCGTCTATGGTCCTAGGGGGTCATTGTGACTAACAGAAGACATTTCTGTCTCTCTGGAAATGCTAGGGAACGGGAGAAAGACCACATATATTCTTTCAATACTGTGCATTTGCCCCAGTCAAAAAGTGGGTTTCCCCAGTGATTCTCACATGGTGGACTATAATTTTAGCCATTTTGGAGATTGACTCCTTGAAACGCAGAAGGAGCCCCGGGGCTGGGTGCCAGGTTGGCCTCAGCTCATTCAGCGTCAGGCAGCAGCCGCCGTCGCTGTGTGGGCTGCTGTGTGGGCTGCTGTGTGGGCTGCCGGCTCCCTTCCCACTGTGGCTCCTTCCCACTGTGGCTCCCTTCCCACTGTGGCTCCTTCCCACTGTGGCTCCTTCCCACTGTGGCTCCTTCCCACTGTGGCTCCTTCCCACTGTGGCATTCTCTTTCCTTTTTCTTTTCAGTACCTCGGCTCCTGGACCACGGACAGAGTTAAAGGACGAGTCATCGAAATCCTCTTCAGTTGGACAGTCTGGTTTCCAGATGACATCAAGATCCGAGACGCTTATCAGATGCTGAAGAAGCAAGGTCTGACTCTGTCGCGCTCGTCCCTCCTGGCGGACGCTCGTCCCCCCTCACTTCCTGGGCTTCGCACTGTGGTGGCAAAAGCGGGCGTCTTGTGTCGGATGGTAGAGACGGAGGCAGACCGCTGAGTCCCAGAAAGAGCCGGCATCTCCTGGTCGCAGGGCTTGATCTGGGTTTGAGAGCATCGTCACTGCAGCTAGCCCTTCTTTCCCGGCTCTCACTGGGGTTTGGGGTGGGGCGAGTTGCTGTGGTTGTTTTTTGAAAGAGAGGAAGGAGGGAGGGACGGGAAGGAGGGAGGGACGGGAAGGAGGAAGCACTTCTGTTAACTCCCATTGTGTTGTCCATCCCCCATCCCGCTTCTCAGCGGGTCTTAAACACACTGGTCCTTGGACTTTACAGAGTCTGCGCCCCAGCAGCTGGCTCACACCTAACCACCAGGATGTGCCCACTCTCAGGTTGGGGCCGTGCTTTTACTCTGCACCTCAGAAAGGGGTCTAATTCCGTTGCCTTTTCTAACACAGACCCTTATTTCCTGTGGGCAGTGCCGGTGAGCCTGCTTTCAGGGGGTGTGGGCACACCGCTGTGACTCGGCCCAGTCTTCAGCAGGCCTGTGGTTCCAGGTCTCAGTTGGACCGCTGCGATTCTGCTCCATCCCCAGCGTGGGTCTGGGCCCAGACGCATTCCTGCCCCTCCGCAGGGGCACCAGCTTTTCTTTTTTGTTTCCTCCAGCTGCAGTGGGTTTTCACCTCTGCTCTAAGGGCTACAGACTTGGTGGCTGTGCCCCAGCACTTTCTGGCTTTCGTCCTGAGAGAGAAAGACTGAGGTGGGACCTCAGGTCTTTTCCTTCTCTTTCCACGAGCACCTGGAGGGGCTGTGCAGAAGAGCCTGTTACACCTCTTGTGAGGCGGACCCCAGAGGTTCTTTATTCTCCAGCTCGCCCACACCCGCCTGGAAACTGTTTTGTACCTTTTAGCCAATTATTTACATTGGTGTTGCTCCCAGCTCTCCTTGGAGGCAGTGTCTTTCCTGCGATTCCTGATTAATCGGTGTTGCCCTGTGACCTCAGCTCGCGTGGATTCAGGATTGTTGTGGACCTGTAGCTTGTCCAGGTTGTGTCCTGGTCAGGGCTGCGGCGACGCTCTCCCGTCCCGTGTCCCCTGCGTCCCCTGGAGCTGGGATTGTGAGTCCCTTTTCTCTTGGGCTTTGGAGAAGGAGCCTGGACCCAGGATGGTCTGCTTTTCCTTGTCACATGCATTCATTTAACAGGTTTTTTGAATCTCAGGGAACCCACAGTAAATTCTGATCTGGGAAGGGTATACACCTGCGTAAAACGATCATCACCACCACCATCATCGTCATTTGTAGGAAAGGTACAGGCAGGAGTGAAGTCCAGCAGAGGCAGGCAGGCAGGAAGAGAGAGGGGGAGGAAATACTGTATTTTATTGTTCATCTTGGTTGTGTCTACCAGCCCCGGGACGTGAATCTGGGACCTTGGGATGTGTGCGGGCTGCACGCAGCCACTCCTCCACCAGGGCGCGCCAATCATTACTTCCATAGCAGGAGGCACCGAGCTCATGCCCTTGGATCTGGTTCTCCTCCGACTTAGTTGACTTTGGTGTCCCTCTCCTGGTGCTGGCTCCTTGGATTCTCTTGAGGGCGATGCAGAGCTTTGTCAAACCCTGGGTGACTCCCTTTAAGGTCGTTGACTGTGTTTCCCCAGGAGAACGTTGGGAGGCGAGGTCTCTGCACTTTATAATGGATCCTGCTGCCGTCAGTGAGTTCTCACATCAGTAACTTAACTTCATGGATTGTCTGTTCTAGGGATCATAAAGCAAGACCCTAAACTACCAATGGATAAAATCTTGCCTCCACCTTCTCCCTGGCCCAAGAGCTCCATCTTTGATGCTGACGAAGAAAAGTCAAAGGTAATGAACTCTTCCTGACCTCGGGGGCGTAGCTGGAGTCTGATCTGCCCCCTGAACGAGTGTGGGGACGGGACGTGGGTAGGAGTCCCCCCTGGAGCAGCAGTTACAAGTGGGGTGGCTTGAGGTCTGGTGTACTCTTCATAGACGGGCCAGAGAAAGGCCAGAGACGGAACGCTCTGTGCCGCCCCTGAATCGGCGAGGGTCCTCTGGGAAGCGGGTATTGACTGCAGACGCCTGGCCCTCTGGGGTGTGTGGGTGGTGAGGAGGAAATGACTGGCGCGTGTTGGCACAGATCTTCATGCTAGTCAGCCTGACCCCACCTGTTTGCCTCCCGCCACTGCCTCCCAGGATTGTTGCTCCTCAGACTGAAGTGAGGAGAGGAAACGGGAAGGAAGGTGACCCTGACCCAGGAATGACTGAGAACCTCTGAATGGGGAGGGGTCCTTTCAGTCCTAGCTCAGTGGGTCACTCGTGAGGTCGGGCAGGTAGCACCAGGAAGGCGCCAGCTGCGTCTGTGTCTCTTGGTGCCGCTGCCTTCTACTCTCTCGGCAGCTGTACCCCTCCCTTGAATCCGTTTGCTCCGTCCCCATGGGGTCTGCCGGAGGAATCAGCAGGGCTCCTCAGATTCCAGCTGCCTTTGTCTCTGCCTCCCCAGGGGATGCAAGGAGCTGGGGTGGGGTGTGGCACGGACTTCTGGGAGAGAGTCCCCTGTCACCTTGGGCAAGCTGCTTACACTTTGGGGCTCAGTATCCTCATATTTCCTGCTGTCCACCCAGAAAGATTGAGTGACTCCTGTGTGCCACGCATTCTGCTGGACACTGGGAGTAGTGGACATGATCGCAGTCTGTCACACCGTAGAGTTCGTGGCAGAGGACAGCCACAGCTCCGTTGATGTTTTGGACCAGAGAACACTAGCTGGGGCGGTCCTGTGCGCGGCCGGATGTTTGTAGCAGCCTGGCCTTTGCTCGGGATGCTAGTGGCAGTCCCAGTTGTGACAACCCAGTCTGCGGACTTTGCTCGCATGTCGCCTGGAGGTGTCCTCTCCCACTCTCTGCCCTGTAGAAAACCAGTGGTCTGTGGGGAGGGCACGAGGTCTGCATCACAGTGTCACTGTGAGTAGTGTCCGTGGTAAGACAGTGCATACGATGTGTAAGTTGGTCTTGTTAGCATCCGCTTTGCCGCGATGCTGCCCACTCAGGCCCTGGGGCATGAGGGTTTGGTTTCCGCTGTCCTCTCTGCAGCTTCTGGCAAGGCTTCTGAAGAGCAGTCGTCCTGAGGATCTGCGGGCTGCGAACCAGCTGATCAAGACTTTGGTCAAGGAGGTGTGTGATTCGCCCAGGGCTCCCTAGTAGCAGCCTCTGAGGGGACCGGACACTGTGTGCGTGCACGCGTTTAAGGGTGTGGATGGACGGATAGCTGCCTAGGAGAAGGGGTGGCTGCGTCACCCTGGTGGGGAGCTGCTGTGAGCTCCCTCAAGGGCAGCAAGAGGGTGACTGGAGCAGAACCAGGCCATGTACTTCCCAGGGCTTCCAACCAGGGGTGCAAAGCACTTCATAGACACCAGTTTCTGTCCCCAGTGAAAGACCTTGGTGTGGACAGAGTCTGTTTTGGGAATATGATTGCAGAGGGATTGAGACCGGTGGAGCCAAGGAAGGCGGCTTCCTGGTCCCCAGACTGCATTCTCTCCCAGGAAGTCAGGCCAAGGAGCGTTTTCCTCACCAGCTGAGCCAGCACTCCCCTCAACCCCCTTCCACTTGCCTTGTCCAGCCCCGCCGCCCCAGCTCTCCACCCAGAGTGCCTTTGTCCCAGCCCTAGTGCAGGTTTTATCTGGCGCTCTGCCCCCTCCTTCCATCCTTCTCTTTCTCCCAAAACGAACAAGAGAAGTCAGAAAAGGTGTCCAAGCGGGTCAGCGCTGTGGAGGAGGTGCGGAGCCACGTGAAGGTGCTGCAGGAAATGCTGAGCGCACACCGCAGGCCGGGGCAGGCCCCCCCAGACCAGGAGGCCCTTCAGGTAAGCTGGAAAACAGCCCAGGTGGAGCTGATGTGCAGCACCTGCAGAATGTAGGCTGTTGGACAGGTTCCACTGGTGCGCATCCCCAAAGCCAGCCTCACAGGTGTAAACGTGCTCCCCCCCACCTCAGCCCCAGATGTCCGCAGGCCACCCCTCCTTCCCTTTCTGCCTGTCTCCCTCCCCTGAGTGACTACTGATTTGCCTTCTGTTCTGATTAGTTCATATTTCCTAGACTTTGTATAAATGGGGTGATGCAATATATAGTCTTTATTATTTCTGATATTTCTATTTATTATTTTCTTTATGGTCTGACTTCTTGCCATAGTTATTGGCAATCCATTCACATTGCGTGTACAAATAATGTGTTCCTTTGTGTTGCTTAGTATTCTGATGTCTGCATGTACATGACATGTGTGTCCATTCATCTATTCATGGACATGAGGGTTGTTTCCAGCTTTGGGTGATTATGAAGTAAACATACTCTAAACAGTTGCATACAGCATTTTTCTTTTTTAGTATTTTATTGCAGTAGCTTTGTTTTACAAATAAAAATAAACTCATATGTGTTGATTTCCCCATATGTGTAGGTTCCCCATTCCTCAGATATATGTCAACATACCCTGCCCTCCACCACATCACCAAGTGTTCTTCACCCTTGTCCACTTGGCTCCACTACCATTTGTGTCCCGTCCCCTCCATTCCCTACTGGTCACCTCAGTTCTCTTACAAGTGCCCAAGGGTTTTGTTTCGCCTGTTCCTTTGTTTTGTCTGTTCACATTCCATCTCTGAGTGAGGTCATCTAGTATCTGTTTTTCTCTTTTGACTTATTTCACTCAGTATCATCCCCTCTAGATCCATCCATGTTGATTCAAATGACAGGGTTTCATGTCTTCTAAGGGCTGTGCAGTATTCCATTGTGTATATGCACCACATCTCCTTGATCCATTCATCTGATGTTTTGTACTTAAGTAATTTCCAGTTCTTAGCTATTGTGAATAGGGCCGCAATAAACAATGAGTTGCAAACATCTCTTTGGATGAGTGCTTTGTATCGTGGAGTAGATGCCCAGAAGTGGGATGGCGAGATCATATGGGATTTCTATCTTCCACTTTTTGAGGAATCTTCAAACTGTTTTCCATACGTGTTACACCAATTTGAACTCCCAACAGTGTAAAAGTTTTCCACATCCTTGCCAGCATTTGTTGTCTCCAGACTTTGGGATAATAGCCAGTCTTTCAGGTGTAAAGTGATATCTCATTGTTGTTTTAATTTGCGTTTCCCTGATAGTCAGCAAGTAGGAACTTAATTTCCTGTGCCTGTTGGCCATCTGTATGTCCTCTTCGGAAAAATGTCTCTTGATTCCTTCTCCCATTTTTTGATTAGATTGCCTGTTCTTCTGTTGTTGAGTTTTAAGGGTTCTCTGTATATTTTAGATATTAAGCCCTTGTCGGAAATATGAAATGCAAATATTTTCTCCCAGTTAATAAGTTGTCTTTTGGTTTTAGTGGATTTTCTTTTGCTGTGAAGAAACTTTTTAGTTTGATGTAGTCTCAGTTGCTTATTTTTGCTTTTGTTTCCCTTGATGCTGGAGTTGAGTCCCCAAAGGGGAATAAGGCTGGTGTCCTGGAATGTCTTTCCTATGTTGTCTTCCAAGAATTTTATGGTTTCTGGTCTTATGTCCAAGTCTCCAGTCTATATTGAGTTATTTTTTGTGAATAGTGTTAGAGCGTGGTCCAGCCTCATTCTTTTGCATGTGCCTGTCCAGTTATCCCAACCCATTTAGTGAAAGGACTCTGCTTGAATTTTTATTAGCATAGTTATTTTTAAGAAACTGTCACTACACTCTAAATTGAATATTTTAATCACCCCTAAGGGATATCCTATTCCTATTGGCAGTCCTTCATTCCCCTCCCCATTTTCCCCCAGGCCCTAACAATCACTAATCTGTTTTCTGTCACTGTGAATTTGCTTGATTTAGATATTTCATGTTAATGGAATCATAGAACACATGGCCTTGGTCTGGCTTCTTTTCCGAGCATAATGTTTTCACGGTTCAGCCACCTTGTTGCAAGAATCAGAACTGCGTGCTTTTTTGCAGTGGAATTACACTCATTGTGTGACCACGCCACTTTGTCTTTCTCCACCTATCATTGATGGCCATTTGGATTGTTTCCACTTTTTGACTGTTGAGTAATGCCTGTGAAAATTTGCCCACTTTTTTATTGGATTGGTTGTCTCTGTTTTTAAGTCGTAAGGGTTTTTTAGGTGTGCCCTGGTGGAGTAGCAGTTGGGTCCATCACCTCCGGCTGGGCGTAGTCCAAATATAGATGTACGTCCCTTTTCAGACCGTTTTCTCTGATTATTTTCACTGTCTTTGGGTTGTCTTTTCACTCTCTTGACAGTGTCTTTTGAAGCAAAAGCTTTTAGTTTTGAAGTTGAATTTTTACTTCTTTTGCTGCTGGTGCCCTTGCTGAGAGGCTGCCGTCTCCCGACAGGCGTTGGCAGCGCCCAAGTGCAGTGATAGACGCCGTCGTAGTGTCCCTGGAGGGGCTCCGCCTACCCCTGTAGGCTGCACTCTTCTCTGTTTTCCAGCTCTTTGGCTTCTCTGCAGGAGAGATCACCTTCATGTCACTCCTTAGTTACCTGCCCTTCCCTTTCACGAGGTTAGCAGAAACCAGCTAGTGCTCCCTCCCAGTTCTAAATTCCTGAGAGCATGTCATTTTGGCTTTGTGTATTGACTCCCAGGTCAACCAGCTATGCCCGAGATGGGTAGCTTTACAGAGACGACAGTGCTGGCCTTCCTCTGGCCGGCAGGGGCCAGGTGGCACTGTGCAGCCAGTTTTTGGTGACAAAGTTGCTCCAGGGCCGTCAGAGGGCTTGGCGTGTTTGCTCTGTAAATGGCACAGCTTTCCCAACCCAGGATGGCCACCAGCTCTGAGACAGGACAGAGGACCCGGAAACAAAGCTTCATCTTTAAAACAGGAAATGTAGCAGATGAGTGTTGGCAGTGATTTTCTCATACTAACCCTGAAATCAGGCAGTATTGCCTACTACCACGTAAGAATGGAGGCCCCAAGACCTTGCTATGGGTCCTGGGTTCTAGGTGTGTATGGTGAGACAGCTCTTTTCCCAGGTGGTGTATGAGAGATGTGAGAAGCTGCGGCCCACCCTGTTCCGCCTGGCAAGTGACAGCACTGACGACGACGACGCACTCGGTACCTGGTTTCATTCCTCTGGACTTAGACAGCATCAGGGTCAAACGGTCAGGGGCTTCCTGCTGTGCCCCTGGAGGGCCTGACACAGGCAGTGGGCTTTAGGGTTTCTGGTGACTCCGCTTGAGATGGCCATGACCTGGGCCGACTTCAGATCGGACTCCAGGCCTGAGCAAGAAATGAGCGGGTCTGAACGTGTAGAAAGGGGTAGAAATTGATCGTGTAGACGGCTGTGTAGGAGAGGGAAGAAACAGAAGGTGCATGCTTGACATTCGGAGACAGGTCATCCCGTAGGGGTCTACGCAGCAGCTTTGAATGGCGTGTCCGGAGGATTTCGCCAGCTTCAGTGCCCCGGGAGCATGTGGGCGAACTACAGGAGACAGCCGATGAGGAAGGGAAGGGGCAGTGCAGAGTTCGAACGCCTGTGTGCAGGCATGAAGACCTCAGAACACACAGCAAAAGGGTAATAATAGAATGAACCCCGTGTACGCGTCACTTAAATTAATGACTCATGACCAATTCTTTTTGTCTTGTTTTATCTGTATTACCACCTCCCCATCCTATTTGAAGCAAACTCCAGACATTTCTAGTAATTAAATAATCAATATTCAGAGCCCCCTGCTCATTCCTCTGACCATCTCTTGATAATTCTTTTATTCATTTAACAGTCCTAAACCGGACTCAGAAAGAAATGCCATACTTTGTAATTGGTTGATGTCTCTTCGATCTCTTTTAATAGAGCCACCGTTCCTCCACCTTCCCATTTTCCACTTCTATTTTTTTTTTTTTAATTTGTTGCATAAAAGTCATGTCTTTGACTTTTCTCTTGATCTCAGTTTTCAGATGGTTCCCCCACCTATTCACTGTTTCTCTGTCCCTGATAGTTGTTATAAGTTTCTGGTTAGATCAGGGAGCTTGATCAGATTTTGTCACAGGTGGCATATTTGGGGGAAATAAAAATCGTAAGTGTGTCCCAGAGGCCCGTGACATCTGGGCCTCTTTTGTCACCTAATTATTTTCTCTGGTTGCAATGAGATCAGGATGGTCAGATTTAAGTCTTTAAGCAACTTGGCACCACCAAGTAAAACACTGTGCAAAGCGAATTCAGCCCGGTGTCCATTCGCACCCCTACCGCAGATTGAACATTGGCAGGACCTAAGTCATCGGTCTGGAGCAGTAATCTTCCAGTACTTGGCCCTGCTGTTACTCTCTCTAGGAGAGACATTCTTTGCAGGTAAACTAGACCATGAGATGCTATGAAGTTTTGAAATCCTGTGCGTATCTTATAGGACATTTTTGATTTGGATGCCAACTTTCCCCTGGGAATACTTGATTTATATCATGTCGTTTTATAAACTGTATTGATGAAAAAGAAGATTCATGTACCAATTTATTATCTGTACACGTCAAAGCTGTTCAATAACTGAATAAATGTTCGACGAGATTCTTTGAACTACAATTAAAGTCGAAGGAACCGTTTCAGGTGTGGTCCGTGTGTTGAGCAGTCAGGCGTCGGAGGGGAAATTACTTCCTCCTGCATCTGAGAAGTGTTGGGGTTCAGGATTTGAGTGATTAGTTGTGAGAGGGCCTGATTGGATGGACCGGGGCCAGGGCCTGGATGCACCGTTGCTGGTGGAGACAAGGGCATAGACTGGCGTTGCTGGTGGCTAAACCAGGGGTTCATCTTTTTCTCTCATGTTTAGCGGAGATACTCCAGGCAAGCGACCTCCTCACGCAGGGCATTCTGCTGTACAAGCAGGTGATGGAAGGCCGTGTCATCTTTGGGAACACAGTGACCAGCTCAGTGGGACCCCAGCCTGTCTCTACAGGTATGTGCACGCACCCTCTCCCTGCCCTCTGCCTTGGGACAGCCTGCAAATCCTAGAGGAGAAAGGATTCTCAGAACATTTTGGGTGGCGTGTAGAAATGAGAGGACCTGCCCTCTCCCCGTTTCCTGTGAGAACTGGTTTTAGTAATTCACCTGCTACCATTGGTGTCATGAGCTGAATGCCAGGGTGGACTCGTTGACAGAAGCAGGTGGCTCTGTTTGCCCAGGTTTGGGCTCCTCTTCTCATAAGTGCCTACTCAAGGCAGCCAGAACCAGGAGAATGCTTTCCAGTGGTTCCGAGTTCGGGGCTGGTGTCCAAAGTACCTAGAGTACTAGATGCTTAGTTCCCAGACCTGGGCCTTCTGAACTGAGGCTGCTTGGAGCTGGGCCTAGGGATTTGTGTTGTATCAGGTACTCCAGGTGATTGTGGCTGGTCAGAAACCTCAAGAGACCTCTGAGCTGGAGGACTCAGATTGTGGGGTGGGGAAGGCACCCATCTAAGGAAGGCTGCCTCAGGCTGTGCCGCACGATGTTCAGTGGAGGCAGACTGTTCTAGGAGTGTGCTGAGAGTGGGACCAGGCAGTGTCTCTGGGGAGGAGGCCTGAGGAAAGCTGACAGACTTCAAGTGGAGACTCACTCCGATTATGCACCACTCACTGACCTGCCCCGTTCTGTCTGCCTGCCAGTCTTTCAGAGCCCCACAGGCCTCATGAAGACCTGCCCACTGATCAGCTTGGAGGTGGACACAGGGTCTGAGCAGCCTGGGACTATGGCAGCGTCTTTACTTCATCAGGACCTGGCAGCCTTAGGTGAGGGTGGTGTTTAGAGAAGCAAGCACACAAGGGTCCTGCACCTCGCTAGAGAAAGTCAGCCGGTTTCCCTTGGGGACAGCAGTCCTGCTCTGCGGGGTCGGGTACATGAGTCTTCTTTGCACTTAGTCTCAGATTTGTCATGATGAGTTGAGGACTTTGGGTAATTCATTTCACTTTATTTATTTTGAGTAGAAAGGGTGGTGGTGGTGTACAGCTTGTGTTGGGCAGAGTCACTAGTGTGCCTGTCACTCTGTCCTTCTTTACAGGGATCAGTGATGCTCCGGTGACCCACAAGGTAAGGCGCTCCTCCGAGAGCCAGAGAGGAGGGCTGCCAGTCCCACCTCCCTGCGGGCTGCGCGGCCTGATGGCCTCTTCCTCGTCTCCGCTGTTGGTTTGAATCCCTAGAGGGAGCACCCTTTCCCCTCGTAATCCCCACTCTTCGGGGATATCTGGGCTCCTGCTTACTGAAGTCCTGCTCAGGAGTCCCCTTCTCCTCCTGCCCAGGGAATGTGGCTGGTGGGGTCTGGAGCCCTCAGCCACGATGTCACCCTGGCTCAAGGCCATTCCTGCCCTGGGCTTGTTTCAGCTGTTCCTGGTTTGACAGGTGTCCGGTTATTGTCTCTCTCTCTAAGGAGGGGAGCCCCGCTGTCAGCGCACCGCCAGGCCAGGATGTGCAGAGCGAGGCTGCAGGAAGGAACTCGCCACAGCCATCTCCGGGCCCTCTGTGAGTCTCGTGGCATGATGAGCGGGCTTTTGTGCTCCTCAGTGCAGCCTTCCATCTGTCCCCTGCGCCTGTCTGCGCTCCCAGTCCCAAGTCAGGAAAACGTGCGCTCTGGCCGGGACCTCTTTGAAAAGGGATTTATTTAAGGAGTAGCAACAGTAGATGAGGATGATGTTTTGGGTGTTGATAGCATTTTTCCCCCGATTATACTGTAATTGATGTTAAGTAAAAAAGATCCCAGATAACACTTCTTAAGGCAGTGTTGAATGTTCCTTCCCTTTTTTTTTTTTTTCTGTACACATAGTGATGTTATTATGGCTTGTTTTTACACTGATGAGATCATAATCAAACTACTTCAGCGTAGCTTATTTCATATTACTTTCTGACACATTTTCATGTCCATTTCTATAACTCTCTTTCTCTTTTCACCAGCTATGTAATAATTCATGTACGTGCAATATAAATAAATTGACTCATTTCCCTCTTGGGTATTTGCATAGTTCCAGTTTAGAGGCACCTGGGAATCTTTATATAATGAAGAGTCCTATGAGAAGGGGTGCTCTTAAGTATGAATATAAACTTACTTTTCGAAGATCCTGTTCCTGGGCCTTTGGAAAGGGTGGAGCAGTTGCTTTCCAACCAACAATCAGGCCCCCGGTAGAGGCCCCGGGTCTCTGGTGTGAATGAACATGTGAACATGTGCTAGGAGCTCACCCTGTCTGCACCACAATGGGGTTTCTTTTCATTTCACTTTCTAACCACTTGACAGGGAGCCTAATTTAGTTGGATTACTTCTGTCCAGACTTTAGTCTTCTAGAAGTGTTTTCAATTTGTATTCCAAATGGATGAAATCTTAAAGAAGTGTGAATGAAGTGGGCTGTGTAATTTCCTCTGCCTAACTGACGTGACTCTGATCGCGTATGGCAAACAGCCTGACCGAACTACCTGTCACAGACTGCCTGAGAGCCTCAGCCTTAATAACGTAGCAGGAATAGTTCCGCTTTATTGGGTCCTTAGCATGTGAACACAGTCAGCTAAGTGCTTTTTGTACTTTTTCTTATTTAATTCTTAAAGCAACCCATACAAGGCTGATACCAGATTACTCCCACTTTACAGATGATGAAATTGAGATGTAAGGGGTGCTGCTGTCCCTCAATATCCTTAGGAGATTGGTTCTAGATCCTCATCTACCCACACCAAAATCTGTAGGTGCTTGCGATCCTTGTCTAAAAAGGCTCAGTATTTGCATATCATCTGTGCATATCCTCCTGTGTTCAGTCAGCCCCGTATCCTTGGGTTCCACATCTCAGGTTCAACCAGCTAATCTGTGGATGGAAAATATGTGGTATGTAGTTAGGCTCACAATGGATATGTGTCTTCTGAATCTGTATAGACTTTGTTTTCTTGTCATTATTCCTTCAACAATACAGCTCCACAACTGTTTCATTGAATTTCATATTATAAGTAATCTAGAGATGATTTCAAGTGTGTAGGAAGCTGCGTATAAGGCTGTGCAAGTGCTCTGCTATTTTGTAGACGGGTCTTGAGCCTCCTTGGATTTTATTCACAGGGAACTGGAACCAGTCCCCCAGATACCAAGGAATAACTGTACTTTAAATCATCTCTAGACTACTTACAAGGGCTAATAATATCTATGTATCTATATGTAGATATAGATAAGAAAAGGTGCAAGCAGAAATGAAGGCGCGCAGAGGCAGCAGGCAGGAAGAGAGGAGGAAGATGCATTTTCTTGATTTAGTCCGTTGTGGCCGTTCCCCCTTGGCCTGGGGACATGAACATGGGTCCTTGGGATGCATGTGGACTGCACCCATGGATCTAACAGCTAAGCCACCAAGGTACACCTAATAAAATATATTTAAATGTACATATATTTGTGTGAGTGTAAGTAATTTCTTACCCATCCCCCGCTTATCTTTTTTTTCAGAACATCGAGTCACATTTCTGGAGTTCTCTTCAGTTCTTGCTCATTGTGATATTTTTATTTCTCTGCAGGAACTATGTTCCACAGAAAAGCATCCCCAGGGAAGTGCCACCAGGTACTAAGTCCTTTCCAGGTTGGTCCTGGGAGGCCGGCCCTTTGGCTTTCTCGTCTTCTCAGAACACGCCTCTGGCTCAGGTGTTTGTCCCTTTGGAGTCTGTCAAGCCCAGTAAGTACAGTGTCACGCTCTCTAGTAGGTGCCCAGCTTTCTCCGTTCTGGATTGGTGGGGAGCAGAGGATACAAGATGCCTTCGTAGTCTTGTAGCTAATATTTTTCCTAAAGTTTTTTTTGTCTTATGGTTGATCTGAGAAGGATATTGGTGAGCAGAATTTAATTAGGGAACTCATTCTGCTTAGAGAAGACATGGCGTTCATTCATCTGAAATTCTTAAGGGGGTGTTCAGTGTGGTCTGAAATGAGTAGGAAGAGCCAGAATTAGAAGAAAGGAAGAATTTGGCTGGGGATCGTCTTCCTCTAGAACCTAATTAAAGCAGGAGAGTGGACATTACCTCATAAAAGGAAAGGAAACTGCAGGCCCAACTCGTAAGGTGACTGCCAAAGCCTGCACATGGGTGTGTGAGCAGGAAGAGCGCCGACCTTTGCTCTGGGTACAGTGCCCTCCTGTGGCTTTAGTGAGGTCACATTGCAGGGGTCCTGGAGCCATGCAGAGGAATTTAAACTCAGTCAGCAAATGGAATCGCTTTTCATGTGTCCTTGATTTTTGATTTAAAAATACTTGTTCAATAATTTCTTGGTTTTGATCATTGTTTTATGGTTATATAAGGAAAACAGGTGAAGGACATATAGGAATTCTTTGTTATTAGTTTTGTAACTTTTCATAAGTCTGAAATTGTTATAAAGCAAAATAATAATTAAAAGCAAACAAATACATATTCAACTTGGAAATGTAAGAAAAGATAGAAGAGAATGGAAAATTAAAATCCTCTGTACCCATTACCACTCAGAAGTTCTGGATAATGTATTTTCTTCTTGTCTTATCCATGCATATATATACAATGTATGTACAATTTTTTGTTTACTTGGGTTCCCCCACCCCTCACCCCACCCTGGTCACGGGTTCTTGGGCTTTCCATGGGCCACGCCACAGCCATCTCAGCTGCCTGAGCCACACGTGTGTGCTTAGTGGTTTTTAATAAATTGACACCATAGAGTAAGTGAGTTGAGTGTGTGTGCGCGCGCACTGTTTTATATTCTGCTTTACTCACTGTTACATTATAAGCCTATATCACTTTTATATGCCCTAATTGTTCTGCACAACTTCAGTTTTTATTATACCACTAATTTTATCATAATTCACTTATTCAATCCCTTGCTGAAGGATGACTTGTTTCCAGTTTGCCGTTAAAGACAATGCTACAATGAACATCTTTGGATATCTTTTTTTTTCAAAAGAAAGGTACTGGTAGGAATGAAGGTGAGTAGGCAGGCAGGAGGCGAGAAGAGGAAGAAACATTTGTTTAGTTGAACCTGGCCGACTAAACCACCACTCCACCTGGGCACACCTAAACTCTATTTTTATAATGTGCATTCTGATGAGTGCTATTTGGCATGAGTTAAGAATCTTCATTAAAATTTTTTCCCAGATGGTTAAACAGTTGTCTGCTACTCATTGAATCATCTACTTATTTTGGAATCTGTGTTCTTGACATGTTACAGTCTCCTCTTTAGGTCTGTTCTGCATGCCCTGTTTTATATACCACTTGGCTTTCTCATACTTTTATAAGTAACTGAGTGTTTATGCTGATGGCTTTACCTTTCTCATTTTTAAAATAGTTAGTCTCGTGTATATTTTTCCCCCTAAATTAAAGATCACTTTTTAGCAAATTAAGATAATCCTTTTAGGATTTCCTTTGGAGTGTCATGAAACCTGATAGTTGAAGAGATGAGTTGTGTTTTTACCGTTTGGTAAATTTGAGTATGGAGGGTGCAGGTGTGTCTGCGTGTCTGTAGCCGTGCAGAGGAGAGCAGGAAATAGGCGCATGTGTTCGTGGAGTAAGGGGGTTTTTATTTCACTGTCAACCATGCTCTGTATTTCCTGTGGTTTCATATAGTCTTGCCATTGTAATCATTTCTTCCTCAAAGAATTTTGATACTGTTATTTTTTTTTAAAGCCAGCAGTGTGGGTGCTGTGGTTGGATAGGGGAGAGGGGTTGGGGTCCTAGGAATCCAGCCAGCAGCTGTGACGGGTGGTTGGCAGTGGTGCAGAGCGGCTCAGTCCGAGGGGTACCTGACTGGGAAGCAGCAGCGCTTGGTGGCAGTGTGACATTTCTTTCAAGCGCAGCTGTCGGGAGTTTCAGGGGTGCTAATCCTTCTGTTGGGTCCTTCCCTGCCAGGCAGCCTGCCTCCTGTTATTGTGTATGACCGGAACAGTTTCCGGATTCTGCTCCACTTTGCCCAGACCGGCGCCCCTGGCCACCCGGAGGTGCAGGTGCTGTTGCTGACCATGATAAGCACGGCCACCCAACCCATCTGGGACATCGTGTTCCAAGTGGCTGTGCCAAAGGTGAGTCGTCTACTGGCCCCGCCTTTGACCTTTCAGTAAGGGCCACAAGTTTTGAGCACCACATCCTTTGCTGGGACATTTTCTGTTAGGTATAAGGGACAGAGTCTCCATTCAGAGTAGTTTAAGATAAAATGGAGATTGTATTGGATTGTGTAACTGGGGAGCCCTGGATAACTGACTGCAGATCTGGCTGGATCCGGATAGGTCCTTAAATAGTTTATTAAAAATCTGCTGCTTTCCTTTTCTTTTTCAAGGAAAGGTGCAGGCAGGAATGAAGGCGAGTAGGCAGGCAGGAAGGGAGAGGGGAGGAAGAACATCATTTATTTTTAGTTAGTTTCACATTGATTGGTCCCCTTGGGCGGGGCTCTCAAACATAGGACGCTGGGATGTGTGTGGGACTGCTCCCATGTGTGCTAACCCTGTAAGTCCACATGGCGTGCCCCTCTTTCCATTCTTAGTTTTGATTTCCTCTTTGGAGGTGTTCTCTGACAGACTCTCCACAAAGCAGGAAAGTGGCTACTGACATGATCCTGAAACTTTTCTATTTCAGAAAGAAAATTATTGGGATGCAAATTAATTACCCAGGAAAGCAGAAGGATTGGTCTTGATGTTACTTATATACCTTGGACCAATAACTTAAGTTCAGGGATTGAGGTACTCTGACCAGATTTTTAGGGGTAGCCGGGCCCCACTGTTTAACAGCCGTGTTAGAAATGAAGAAGGAACATGTTTGAAAAAAAAGATTCAAGGCAAGCAAAAGTAAAGATATGCATTCTTTAATCATATACTATTATTATCCCTGTTTTATAAATTACCAGTCTCTGGTTCAGGGAAGTTAAATGTTTTGCCCAGGATCCCAGAGCTGGAGAGAGAGACAAGGTTAGAACTAACCTGAGACGTGCTGTCGCTCTTGATGCAGCTTCGGAAGCCAATCATTGGTCACATAACTTATGTACATTCTGGATTCACTTATAAATTGGTGGGGTAGATGCCAAGCTCTCCTGCTCACCGGAGCTCCCTCAGTGCAGCTGCATTTTATCGGGAATGGGTTACATGCTGAGTTTTCCCCCCAACAGTCCATGCGAGTAAAATTGCAGCCAGCATCCAGCTCCAGACTTCCTGCGTTCAGTCCTCTGACGCCGCCGGCCATGATCTCTCAGACGCTGCTGCTCGACAATCCCCACAAAGTATGTTCTGTGTCTTTGACAGGAGGGAAACGAGGGCCCCCGAGCTCTAGGGAGGCAAGCTGTTAGGTGGAGAGAGGTGTCACCAGGTCTTGCTCCGAAGTCTGGTTCGGTGGTGGTAGACTATTTCTGCTAGAGGCAGTTTTCCTTCAGAACTCATTCAGAAAGGTTTGTGATGGATTGTCAAAGCTGGGAACCAGTGAGAGACACGCACCCCCCTAGTCCTGGGGAGGCCTGTGTGTCTTCCTTAGCCGAGAGCTGTGATTTGGCTCCTCTCGGGGCTGCACAAGTGTGTGGAAGGGCTCCCGTGGTATCTGCCTGGCTGCCCTGTGTGTGTAGTTCCAAAGGGTCCAGGCCAGGGTGTTTCTGTCTAGTGGCTGGTAGCCCTCACTCATGTGGCGCTAACATGCAGATGCTGTTCTTTGATGACCACTGGGTGGGTAAAGACATTTTACTGGGGCTGGCGTCTGTGTCCCTCCCACTAATTTCCCACCTTATGTTTTTTCCCAGGAGCCCATCCAGTTACGGTATAAGCTGACATTCAACCAGGGCGGACAGCCTTTCAGCGAAGTAGGAGAAGTGAAAGACTTCCCGGATGTGGCCATCTCGAGCGCGCCCTAACTTTTCACTAGACCGACCCCTGCCATTCACGCTTAGGCTGATGTCTCCTTTGCTGTCTAGATAGGACTGATCACCGTGGATTAAGTGCAGAATGGCAAGGGTGCTGCCCCGACAGCAGGCGCTGCATGCCAGCCTCTGCGTGCTCTGCAGGGAACTTGCGTGTGTGTGCGCACGCACTCCTGGGGACGCACGTGCGTGACATGAAGGGGGTCAGGGAGGCTCGGGTTTGGCTTGGGGTATATGCCGTGGGCAATGCCAACACATTTCCGCCAAAGCTTGCTGCGGTCTGCACGCTGGTGGACATGGCGTCCCTGCCTCAGGTGGGAGGTTACATAAGCCAAAGTTGGTCTTTTCTCCCCATGTATTGTTTTTTTTCTATTCATCCACTCTGTGCCTTGTCAGCCTTTGAAAGTCTTGGCTGCTCCTGGGCTGCTGCTCTCAGGGACCTTAAAAGGGACCTAGTTGGTCCTAGGGCAGAGTATCTCTGGGGTCCTCTTTTCCAGGACAGACCTTGTCTCCATTTCCATTAGAGACTGCTGCTTGCATGTGCTTGAGAAGACCTGTAGGGGCTGCTTGCTGCACTGGGTTCCAGGAGAGGGGCTGCCGCTGGAGCAAAGGGCCGCACTGGTGGGCCAGTCAGATCCTCACCACCGTGCCTTAGACTCACCCAGAGAGGGACTTTCCACAGCGGGGGCGAAGCAGAGCTCAGGCCTTAGTCGGGCCTCAGGATGTGTAGGTGGGGCTGCCTGTCTGGGCCCTCACTCAGGACCCTTGGCTTCATCTTTCTGCACAAGAATTTCTCAGAGTTTTTGATTGTGATGCCATATTGTCATTGTAAATCAGAGCCGACAGGTTTGCCCTTGCCTGTTGACATCACGATCCAAGACAAAACTGACACAGAGATGTGAAAAGAGCTTAGTGATGATTTAAGTGATTACTAAATATAGAAAGTCATTATAAATAAATACCTGTGTACCAAACACACTTGGTCACCTTTTGCGTCAGTAGGAGATGCATAATGCATTGCATTTAGAGATGCTAGGCCTGCAGGGAACTCATTTCCTGAAGAAGAAAGATTCATGAAGGGGATGGAGCCTCAAGAACTGCTGCAGTGAAAAGAAGTCCTGTGGATCTGGACGAAAGTAGAAAAGAGAGGTGGAGATTTGTTATATTTGTGGTGTGAAGGAAAAAATTGGGTTTAAAATCCACAAACACTTAGGGAACATCTACTAAGTGCTGAACACCTATTAAGTGCCAGGCACTTTGTGCAGGTTTTACAAGCCCAGCTTGTGTGATCGGCAGGAGATGAAAGCTGAATCTCGCTGATGCAGCCTGATGAAGGGCTTCCCTAACCCGGCAGCTCACCTCTCAGGGCAGGATTCTCCCTCAGAAACTTCAAGGCTCTGCCCGGGGCTTTTTAATACAAGAGCTGATACTTTACAGTCTGCTCTTTCAGCCTCCTTTATCAGTGGCAAACTGCCAACATTAATCGGGTGGGGTTGGGAGCTATAAAAGATCACTGAGGTGACCAGTTTTTCAGCAAATGTATGAAAATGCATAAAACATAAATGCTGGGATGATTTCTGCTGGCATAACTCATAAGATTCATTGTCATCTAAAATTACTTTTATGTTTTAAATGTTCTCTCTAGATTTTATCATTCTGTACTATTTCAGAGTCTTTAGGAGGTAGTTGTCTTAACAGGGTCTGCCCATGAAGAGCTCCCATCCAAATGGGTGAGACTTAGATGTCCAGGAAAAGAAACATGACTTTTATCCTGTAGTCAAAAGGTGAACTTCCAGGTGTGAACATTTTTCTGTCTTGGAGAGAAAGACTCTGGGGCAGTCTGGTGAGGTTGAGTTAGACAGGACCGGGGAGGAGGAGGGCTGGTGTCCTGAAGTGACCCTGGTTTGCTTTCAGTGCCTTCTCATTACCCAGTTCAGTGACATAGGTCCAACCCTTATCCTTTCACTGAGTCAAGTCTTTGGCTGCTGTGAACCAGGCCTTGCCGTAGGCACTGCAGGGACAAAGATTCCTTGCCCCGGCGGATCTGCCATTCCAGTAGGAAAGACACATCCATGTATATCTGGTGGAGATCGGCACTGAGGACCAGTATTTTCCCTTGTCTTGACCTTGCCTTCTGGGATCCTGCTCAGCCTGCCTTCCTTCACTTAACTTCTGTGGCTGCTCCTCTGCCTCTGTCCCTGAAATGTGCAGTTTTCCAGGTTTAGTCCTTGAGACTTTTCTAAACATGTCTGGGCAATTAACCAGGAGGTAGGTCCTAGACCTGACTCAAGCATCCATCTCCTGGTTGAAGTCGGATCCATATTTCAAGCTGACAGTGCAGGTGCCACTATTGTAAAAACTGTTTACAGCATTTGAACTTAAATAAAATACAAATATCCACACTTGTTTTATGGCAACCATGTTAGCTAGTACCGTTCTGGATGATAATGGCCACCAGCAGATGTTCAAAAGTATGCTGCTGATTGAAGAGGTAGGATAAAAAGTTGAGTGGAGGATTCCAGTTCAGCTCCCACATCAGGGCGTGCAGACACCAGGATGATAATAGGCTTTTGGGATTACTAATGCTTCTTGACTTGTTCTAAGTAGGTTATGCGTTGCTAGGAATTTGTCCATTTCATCTATATCATCTAATTTGTTGGTGTACCGTTAGCTTTGCTCTCGTAATCCTTTTTATTTCTAGAGACTTAGTAATGTCCCTGCTTTCATTTCTGATTTTAGTTAGAATATGCTCTCTTTTTTTTAGCCAATTTAGCTAATGCACTGGTCAATTTTATTGAGCTTTGAAAAGTCAACTTTTGGTTTTGTTGATATTCTCTATTTTTGCCACTCCACTCTTGTTCCCTGCCTTCTGCTAGCTTTTGGTTTACTTTGCTCTTTCTCCTGCTCCCCTAGTTCTCTATGCTGTAAGGTCAGGTGGCCAAGCTGAGATCTTTTCTTGATAAGAGTATTTGCAGATATAATTTTTCCTCTAAGCACTGCTTTTGCTACCATTCTGTAAGTTTTCATTGTTATATTTTCACTTTTGTTGGTCTCAGGGTGTTTTCTAATTTCCCCCTTGACCCAGTGATTTAGAGTGTTTCATTATTTTTTTTAAAGGAAAGGTGCAGGTAGGAATGAAGGCAAGTAGGTAAGCAGGCAGGAAAAGAGAGGAGGAAGACGCATTTCTATTTTTTATTTAGTTCACTTGTATTCCCACCCCCCACCCCCCCATATGAACCTGGGTCCTCAGGATCTTTGTGGATTGTGCTTGGCCGGACATGGGAATGCTTTTTATTTCTGTACATTTGTGAATTTTCTGGTTTTCCTCTGTCGCTTTCACTCTCGTGATCAGGAAAGATAACTTTGTGTGAGAATGCCCTTTGCTCTCTACTCTGGCCTCAGATGGTATAAATCCATCATTCACATGTTGAAAGTGTCCATATTAACGGGCACGGGAATTTCCTCAGTCTCTGTGTTTATCCAGCTTCTTCTAGGGGCTTCCACGCCCACAAGCCCAAGCTGCCGAGTTGTCCCCGCTGCCTTACCACTGGCAGCTCTGCGTGGAACAAGTGTGGGCTTTGGACGCAGGTTTTGTGTCTAGTGTTTTGCCAAATCCTGTAGCAGCTTGTCAAGTCATGTAAAGTCTCAGAGCCTCAATTTTTATATTATTAAATGTTAAAAATGACTTCATAGATTTTGGTGAGGACTTAATGAGATCTGTCAAAATACACAATAGATACTCTGCAGTGTAGCTGCTGCTGCCACTTCTGAAATCACCTCATCTGAAGTCTCTCTTCATTTACCACCTTCGCTGTGGGCCTTCATTGCAGCCCTCCACTTTACAGCCTCTCCTGCTTTCATGAAACCAATGAAATTGTGGTAAGGATGCTATTAACCTCATTTTTTAAGAGAGCAAAAAACGATGCTTTTGATAAAGTCTAACCTTAAGATGAGGATCTTCTTAAGATTAGGATGAACTTCAATGCATGAAGGAAGAGCCAAACACTGGATTAATAGCTCTCATTCTCCTGGAGCTACTATAAAGAAGTACCACAAGTTGGGTAACTTAAAACAACAGAAATTTCTTGTCTGGCAGTTCTGGAGGCTAGAACCGGGACCATGTTCTCCCTAAAGCTTGGAGAATCCTTGTGATTTGCCCCCATCTGGCATTCTTTGGTTTATTACCTTTTCTTGGCAGGTGACATTCTACATGTAGTTTGACCATCCTAAGAACTTACATCTGCAATGATGCTGTAACCAAGTGTGGTCACATGTGGAGGCCCTAGTGGTTAAGATTTCATATCTGGGGTGGGGGTGGGAGTCGGGCTGATTCAACCAGTAACTCAAACTCAACCACCCCAGAAGAGAGACGGGTTGGTATGACAGTCCCAGATTTCTCCATGTCCATGAGTGAGTTCCCTTCTGGGAAGGGAGATCTAAAGTAGACATTCTCAACCAGGGCGATTGTTCCATTACAGGGCACTTCTCAAATTGATGTATAAATTTGACATGCTCATCAAAGTTCCAGTAGCTTTTTTTTTTTTTTTTTTTGGTAGAAATTAATGAACTTTACACTTAATTTTTGACAAGGATCTAAAGGCAATTCAATGGAGAAAGGAAACTTGTCAACAGACTGGGCCCAGGATAATGGTATTTCTACTACAAAAAACAAAGACATTTTAGACCTTTACTTCACAGCAAGCATCAACAATGAATTCAAAATGGGGTCACAGACCTAATGTAAGCATTAAAACTTCTAGAACAATAGAATTTTTTCATGAGTTGGGAATAGGCAAAGATTTCTTAGATACAGCACCAAAAGATAAGGAAAAAAAGTGATCTTAGAATTTAAAACTTTTGCATCTCTTGACACCATTAAGAAAATGAAAACAAGATACAGAATATATTTGCAAACCTTATTCTAACAAAAGCATTACATACGGAATATATATATGGAGAGGTTTATTTGCTTTTTTGTTTTTTTAAAGGAAAGGTGCAGGCAGGCAGTAAGAAAAAGGAGGAAGGTGCATTTTATTTTTACTTCCGTTGTTCATCTTGATAACACCAGCACCAGGATGGGAACGCGGATCCTTGGGATGCATGTGGATTGTGCTGTCTGAGGGCAGCGGACCAAACCACTACTCTACCACGGTGCGCCAAAGAAATTTAACAACTCAGTATTCTGAAGAGAGCTCCATGGGTGCGAGATTTTAATAAGACATTCCAACAAAGCATAGATAAGAATGGCTGATAGGCACGTGAAAAGATGTTAGGTATCAGTATTAGAGAATGCAAATTTAAAACAGTGCCGCACCACCACATACCAAGTATTGGTAAAGGTTTAGGGACACGGAAACCCTCGTACATTATTGATAGTAATTACAATATAGGCTCTCTGGAAAATCTGGCCACTTTCTTAAACGTCTTTTTTTTTTTTTTTTTTTTCCTTTTCTGACAACTTAGCAATTCCACTCCTAGGAATCATCCAAAAATAAAACGTGAACGATCATAGCAGCATAATTCATGTAACAGCCCTGAACTAGACGCAATAGCGGCCGGCCACCGGCCTCGAAGACCCTCAGGCTGCGTGGAAGGAGCCCCTGCCAGATTGCTGGATATTTAGCTGCCATATCCAGGAAAGATGAAAGCAGAGAGAAAGCAGATTAGTCATTTCCCAGGGCTGGTGCGAGCAGAGGTTAGGCGCAAACTGTTGGGAAGGAAATTTCCTGTGGTGGAACGATTCGTGCGCAGAGTGCGCAAGTCCCTAGTTACTGGGCACCGGGGAGTCTACGCTCACGCTGGGAACGCCCGGCGCGCCGCGGTCACCCTGGTATCGGCCACCCACTTCCGGAAGGCGTACGGCGTGCGGCGAGGCTCATTCCTGGCCGTACCCGAGCGCGGACGCGGAGGCGCCCGCGGCGAGTTGGTGGGTTCCGAGCGCCGCCGCCCCCGGCCGCCCGCTCCAGCACTGCCGCCCGTCGCTGCGGCCTGACGGTCCCCCCGAGGCCGCGCCGAAGGCCTGGATGCCCGCAGGGGCGGCGCCGCCATGGACTTCTCCCGGTTCCTGGCCGAGGACTTTGACGTGAAGGAGTGGATCAACGCGGCCTTCAGGGCCGGCCCCAAGGAGGCGGCGGGCAAGGCGGACGGCCACGCGGCTACGCTGGTGATGAAGCTGCAGCTGTTCATCCAGGAGGTGAACCACGCCGTGGAGGGTGAGCGAGCCGGCGCGGCCCGGCCCCCGCGGGGCTCCCCGCTGCGTCTGCAGCGTCGGGGCGTGACCCAGGGCGTCAAGTGACAGCGTCCCGAGCCGCTCCGGTGGCGGAGCTCGTTCGGGTGGACTGGGAGGGGACCCCGGGGAGGGGACCCGGGGAGGAGACAACGGGGAGAGGACCCGGGGAGGGACACCGGGGAGGGGGCCCGGGGAGGGACACCGGGGAGGAGACTCCGGGGAGGAGACACCGGGGAGGGGGCCCGGGGAGGGGACCCTGGGGAGGGGACCCCGGGGAGGGGACCCGGGGAGGAGACAACGGGGAGAGGACCCGGGGAGGGGACCCTGGGGAGGGGACCCTGGGGAGGAGACACCGGGGAGGGGACCCTGGGGAGGAGACACCGGGGAGGGGACACCGGGGAGGGGACACCCGGGAGGGGACCCGGGGAGGGACACCGGGGAGGAGACTCTGGGGAGGGGACCCTGGGGAGGGGACACCGGGAGGGGACACCGGGGAGGGGACTCCGGGGAGGCTGTTTCGTCGGAGCTACGCGTCGGCAGGGGCAGGGGCAGGCCGGCCGGAGCTCAGACTTGCACCGCGTTTCTTTTTTTTTCAAAGGAAAGGCGCGGGCAGTAGAGAAGGCGAGGAGGCGAGCAGGAAGAGATTTATTTTGTCTAGTTGTTCATCTTGGTTGTTCCTTCTCGTCGCGATCCTGCGTCCTAGGGATGTCTGTGGGCTGCCCGCAGCGGCTTGTCTGCATGCACAGCGGCGTTTCCTCCTCTCGCTCCCAGACTTGCCCTCGCTGCGCCGGGATCAGCACGTGCGCCTCTCGGGTCGCCTGCTAGGTTCTGCGGGAAAGACGGGTCGAACAGAGCCCGCTGGGAGCCTGTGTCCGGGAAATGGAATTGTTTCGTTACCTACCCAGCGTTTCAGACAGGGTCGGGGACAGGGCCGCTTTATTTCTCTGCAGATTCTTTCTTGTGCTTGGTGTCTTGGCACATCACTGAGCATCTACTATACGCGTGTCAAGATGGTCACTGGGGATGAAAAGTTTACCTTCCTGGAACTTGCTTTGTGGGGAAAATAAGTAAACAGTTAAATTACTCCCAGGGGTGTCTTGACTGAGGGTAGCACCCGAGTCCTGAGCTGGAAGAAGGGCACAGCCACCGCTTACCTGGGAGGATCCTAAAGGCTTCTCCTGCGTTAGGCCTTGAAGGAGGATTCACAGGGCAAAGAGGGTGAAGATAATAGAATAGAATAGCAAATAGATGTACCAGCTTTTCTGTTAAGTGCTTTTAATGTATTAACTCTGGATCTCAGGGCTGACAATGTCACTCCCTTCCCTGCTGCCTGTGGAGTATTTGGAAATTGCTGGGAGTTTAAAAAATTATTTTAATGGTGGGGGAATTTCACAGTGACAGACATTTAATGGAAGGACCCAGCAATATTTAATATCCTGCAGAGCGTGGAACTGTCCAGCACAAGGAAGAAATGACCCGTCCAAAAACTTATAGTGCCTCAACCTGATGATAATCCTGAAAGGCAGGCACAGTTTAGAGTAGCAGAAACTGGCAGAGAGAAGTAACTTGCCTAGTACCGTGTTGTTAATGAATAGGGGAGTCTGGTTTGAACTCCGATGATCGATTCCAGCCCAGACTCTTAGCCCTTATACTTGGCTCCTCTCTGGTATTCAGAAAGGGGACAACACATGTAAAGGCATGTGAATAGGAAAAGGCCTAGCCAGTCCAGAGAAGGCTGAGAAGTTCAAATAGAGCTTGTTAACATCAATAAATATTAGTCATTAGTATTATTCTGATTGCAGTATTACATTTTTATGGGGGAAATGTAGCTGGAAATAAGACAAAGATGTACATTGGAGGACTGACTTCATTCATTCATTGAACAAATATTTATTGGTATAAAGTATTTTCCAGGTTCTAGAGATGCATTTGTTGAACAAGACGAGTCCCGGGTTGGAGAAGTCAGCAGGGGTCAGGTCAGGAAAGGATTTTCATGTCACATTCAAGAGTTTGGATTTGATTAAAAAGAAGTATAGTGCGAAGACACTGGAGGACTTTAAACAGGAGAGTTGCATAGTTTGATTTATGTTCTTATTCAGGCTACTGCTGTAGTCCCAAAGAGAGAGGATAGTGGCTTCAACTGGACTTACAGCAGTGGTGAGAAATGGGTCGATTTAAGATATTTTTAGGAGGAAGGAAGGGGAGAACTTGATGACGGGTTGAATGAGGGATGAGAGAGGAAGAAATTCTAGAATGATGGCAGATTCTTGAACTGAGTAACACGGATGGAGGTACCAAGCATACAGTAACGTGAGTGAATTTGTAGTGAACCCACTACCCAGCTACTACGACTGACATTTT
Source organism: Solenodon paradoxus (assembly GCA_004363575.1). Lineage (NCBI taxonomy): Eukaryota > Metazoa > Chordata > Mammalia > Eulipotyphla > Solenodontidae > Solenodon > Solenodon paradoxus. The sequence goes on from RJWH01002638.1 coordinate 212,677, forward strand.
ACTCTTCTTGCTTTACCGTAGATCTGTTTGTCCCTCAATCCATCTTAGTTTTGTATTTCTTAAAGGAAAGGTGCAGGCAGGAATGAAGGTGAGCAGAAGCAGACAGGCAGGAAGAGAGAGGAGGAAGAGGCAT
>RJWH01002639.1:0-120012 GCA_004363575.1 Solenodon paradoxus
CTCCCTCTCTCCCTCCCTCCCTCTCTCCCTCCCTCCCTCTCTCTCTCCCTTCTGCATCTTCCTGAAACTCCATTTATGAACAGCAGCCGTGGTGAGCTTGCCCCTCCTTCTGATTATAATTCTGCCCAAATTCTGTGTCTCACAAAATCCAAACTAGTGTCATGTGATTTTCTGTCAGCCTGGAACTACCAGCCAGCTATTCCCAAACAGTAACATTTCACAAGCACCAGCTCAGAGCTGTCATGGCCAAGTTCTACTCTGGCTTCATTTGATTTGGTACAGACTAAATGACTTCCCTCCCCCTTCTGTGCCGGGTAGAAGCATGCACACGTGCACTGGCTTTTCAATATGCATTTTTCTCCAATAAAGAAGCCATTCCCATGAAGAAATTTGGGTAACTATGACAGCTGCCCCTGAACATCTATGACAATAGGACTTCCCAGGGGCCAGGTCACATGATGGTGGGTACATCTTTGGGGAGTCCCTGTATTTCTCATATTTGGGGGAGGAGGGCATTATATTCCTAAAATGCTAAGTGAATTTAATACAGAATACACTTTTTATTATTGGAGCATCTTTTAGGATAGATTCTCCCAAGAAAGCACAAAAACATAAGGCTACAAGGGAAGAATAATTGTGTTGAAAGTAGCCTGGTTCATTGTGTACTGCTGCCTTATTAATGTGGATCAGAGACCTGTGTCATCTGTCCAGGACCACACAGCTAGGAAATGATAAAGGCACGAGTTGGACCTTAGCCATAATGCGTTGGGCTGTTGCCCAGCAGCTCTTTCTTGGTTCTCTTTTATATTTCGGTTTATAATAAGAAATACATGTCTGGGTGTGCCCTGGTGGAGTAGGAGTTGGGCTCAGTCCATATACATCCCAAAGACCTGGGTTCGCATCCCGGGGCAGGAGCAACCAAGAAGAACAACTAAATAAAATGAATAAAACGCTCCTTCGTCCTTTTCCTGTCTGCCTGCGTCTGTTGGCCTCCATTTCTGGCTGCAGCTTTTCCTTTAAGAAAGGAAACATATGTTTGTCCTTTATCTCTCTCTCTGGCACAGAGCTCTTAAAGCCCTGGGAATTTTTTAATCACTAGACCGTAGGTGACTTTTGTTATGTTCATGAGATGACAATTTTTTAAGCCACAGAAATGTATTATTTCTTACTGTTCCGTGTAAGTTCAGTTGGGTGGTTCTTCTCCTGCGTATCTGCTGGGGTCCCTCGGGCAGCTGTTCAAAGCCAGGAGGTCAGGTGGGGCAGGAAGGTACATGGCGGCTCTGCTCTCACCTCTGCCCATGCAGTGCCTGTTAGAGCTGGAGGGTGGCTGTACCCAGTAAGATGACTTTTGAAAGGGCCCTTGCTCACCTGGTGAAGGGGCCTGGCTTTCGCGGGGCCGACAATGTGATTGGAGGGTTGAGACCTTCAGTACCATCCTCTGGCGGATGGAGGGAGCTTAGTGGCTGGAGGTGGAGTTGAATCACCACTGGCCAATGATGTAATCATTCATGCCTGGACAGTGAAGCCTCCATGAAACCCAAAAGAATGGAGTGTGAAGAGTTTCACCCCAGGCGAACCCCAGGGTGATGCAGGGAAAACAGCGCTCAGAGACACCCTGGAGGCACGAAGCCTCTTGTACACGCCCCCCCACCCTGTGTGTCTTCCATCTGAGCTCCTGAATGATGGCCTTTGGAATCAATGGCTCTTGTAGTGAAGAAGTGAGTTCACTGAGCTCTGTGAGCAGCTCTAACAAATCACTCCAACCCCAAAGGGGTTTGAGGGAAGCGCCCATCGGGAACCTGCAGGGCAAAGCAGAGGGGATGACTTGGACGTACCATGGGTGTCTGCAGTTGGACAGGGTGGCTCAGTCCTGTGAGACCTGTGGGATCTGACACTCTGCAGGTAGACAGTGTCAGAAGTGAGTTGGATTGTAGGACATTCAGCGGGTGACAGGGAATAGCTTGGTGTGGGGAAAATACCCATCTATTTAGTGACCAGAGGACCGGAAGTGAGGATTTCCATGTAAGTAGGAAAGGACAAACAAGGGCAGTGTCAGCTATCTCTTTATAAAACACTAAGCCGTCGTGTTCCAGTTTCTCCTTTTTTCCTCCTCTTTTTTTCTAGTTTTTTAAAAATTATGATTAACATTAATCACTGTATAAGCTTAAAACATAAGGAGGGCATGCGCTAGTGGCCTAGTGACTGTCTAGCACACCTGGGAGAAGTCCCACATACATGCCAAGGTTCCAGGTTCAAGGCCAGGGCCTGGGGGAGAAAAATCAACATGAGCAACTAAATCAAAATAAAGTGCTTCTTCGTCCTCTCTCTTCCTGCCTGCCTACTGCCTTCATTCCTGCCTTCATGTCCCTTAAAAAAGAAAGTATGTGTAATAAGATGATCTGATTGATTTATGTGGTGAAATGATTACCACGGTGGACTCTCATCGAGCTTCTCATACAGATACAATAACTAAAGAAAGAAAAGAAAAAAGGGGAAAAAAAACTGTTCACTTGTAATGAGAACTCAGGATTTAGCACTTGACTCTCCTAAATGGCAGCAGGGTTCGCTGTAGTCACCAGGGAGCACCTCGCGTCCCTAGTACTTACCTTGCCGCTGGAATTTCGTAGCTTTCGCCCACCTTTCTCCAGTTCCCCTTCTCCTTGTTCAATTTTAAATGCAAAGACAATACTGATTTCTTCACTCGGAAACGCGCCTGGGCTTATGGTTGCTCAGACATAAGGACGCGTGGACAAAGTCAGTGTCTTCAAGACAGACGTGAAAACTAAGGCTTCTGAAACCGGAACGCAGTCAGGCTTCGAGGAGATGGTGAGTAAAACTTGCTTGATTGAGAATGAGGAACTGAGAAAGGTGCCTGAGAGTGTGGAGGGGTCTCCAGAGACTAGAGACCCGGGGCAGTTTGGGGAAATGGAAAGCTCTTGAGCGCTGGATTTCAAAATACGGGCATTTTTTGCAGACATTAGGGAGCCACTGCTGATTTTGAACTAGGAAGTGGGCCGCACCCTCACTTATGAAGACTATTCTGGCAGCTTTGTAGACGTGGGTCTGGAGCGGGGAACAGTTTGGAAGCAGAGGGGCAGTTACAAGGCAACTCTACGTTTGCCGTTGATCCTTTATTTTTTTGCACATACAGCTTATGAATGACCACATCTTGAATCCAGTCCTTTCAATCCAATATTTAAATAGCAAGCTGTTTAGTATTCAAGTGGCAGCAGTGTCTTTATCCATAAACCCTGCACACACGTGTACATGAAACTGCACCCCTGCAGGGCTAAACTATGGGCTGTGCCATCCCACTGGACAAGCAAATGAGGAGACATAGTGGTTTTTTCTTATCTAAGGCAGGTGTAAATGCATGTGAAGCTATTAATATCCTTACCAGTTAGAACTATTTGACATGTCACTTCATAGTCTTAAAACCAACAAACACCTAAAATTTACGCAAAAGCAAAAGGGGGTGGAGGTGCTGAAATCATTATTTTAATGTGCAAAATGTGCATTATTTTAATGTGCAAAATTGATTTGCACCCCGGTGGCCTTGCGGTTGAGTTCAATGGGTGTCACCCACATACATCCCAAGGTCTCTGGTTTAGAACCTGGGGCCAGGGTAGCACCCAAGATAAACGACTAAGCAAAATAAATGAAGTGCTTCTTTCTCCTCTCTCTTCCTGTCTGCTTGCCTTCTTCCCTTTATTTCTGCCTGGACCTTAAAAAAAATTAAAAAAAATATAATGTGTGAGTGTTAATAAAGACACCTTCAACTAAACTTACAGACAAGACCTGCAGAGGGACACCTAGTATGAGAACGTGTTGCCTGCCTAATTCTTCTGCATTGTTTAGCATTTTTTAAGTAAGCAAGTATTGTTGCTTTGATATTAAAATGTTATTTTATAAAAAGAAAGCATTTTCTTTTCCACAGAATTCAAAATGGCAGCATCTGATTAAATCAGAAATCAGTGCGCTGTGAGCGACTGTGTGAGTCAACTGGTCACCCAGCAACCCGAGGGTAGTGCGCACTGAGCTCTCCAAGACCAGCCTAGGAGATGCTCTTGGCTGGGGCTTCCATGGGCCTGGACTGAAGAGCCAGCTGGTTGTGAGAAAAGCTAAATGTGAAGTCAGTTGGGGCCTTTTCACTTTTATGTATCCCAATAGCATATGCCATGTGTCATCTTCCCTCTCTGCTCCCTCATTCACAGGATCTCTATCTGTTGCAGTTGGTCCCCAGGTTATGTAGTAAGTACTTGGTCAAGTGTCCACAAAAATCAAGTGGGTCGATGGTTCTGCACTCAGAACCGCACATCTGAGGAAGGGCTCTGCCCCTGATACAAACTTCTCTATTCTTTTTGATGTGAAGGAAGCTTGCTTGGGTTCTTTGAGTGCAGTCGAGAAAGAATTCAACAAGGCCTCAAGCCAAGTTTGTTCAAGGGAGCACAGAGCTGGAAAGAGTCTCTGGGCAGTGAAGCTGCAGTTTCATTGTGTGCTGAGACGACCGTATCTCTGCTACAAATGGAAGGCTTTACTGGGTGGCAGCTAGGTCTGCATCCTTTCATTGTTTTTGCACCTTTGATTAATTGCTATACTCCTTTCCCCTGGGAAAGGGGTAATCTGGTCGCTTCTTCCGCGATGAGTTGACCTGTGTAAACATTTTGCTACCTTCCCTCTTTGCAGTCCCGTGATAAGGTCACTACAGTAAATTCTGTTCCCCTCTTTTCCTGTGTTTATTATTCTTCAGGTTGTTTTCTTAGCCCATCTGCTGTGCTTCACCACTGAGAGATTTGCAAGGCTATGTGGGGAGGTTCAAGAGCAGCACTGCCCACTTTCTGGGGCATCAGAATCAGCGAGGTCTGTGTCTGAACAACCCACACAGACTCCTGTCTATGAAAAACTTTGTCTTGTGTTGTTTTTATCATTTTGTGTTTTGTTTTGTTTATTCATTAGGGTTTTTCTTTGTTTTCTCTTAAAGGGAAGCTACAGGTAGGAATGAAGGGTGAACAGGCAGGCAGGGAGGAAGAAGCATTCATTTGTTTTATTTAGCTGTTCACACTCGTTGTTCCCCTTCTCCACCCGCACCCCCTTCAGATCCAGAGGTATGTGACCTGTGCTCATTTGAAGGTGAATGACTTAACCACTACTCCACCAGGGTGCATGTTTGTTGTCTCTCTTCTGGTACCACTCATATTGGATCAAATGACTACTCATCTATGAGACATGGGTGTGTATTTCTCTTTTTCTGATTGTAGAAGTACTGCATGCTCATTAGGAGAAATTTGGAAAACACAAAGCAAAAGTGAAAACCAGAAATCACTGATCAGACTAGCCACAGCCGGTCTAGGCATTGGTGTTCATCCCTTTCCTTTCATTGACTTAGTCTATCGTACAAACATATGTATGTAATTAACTAAGTTTGTGTTCTATTATCAACAATTGGCTCATATGACAGTTTCATATTCTAGCTCTTGCACATATTGCTGGTATTTTCCAGAGTAATTGAATATTCTCTAAAAACATGTAATTTATACAAGGTGAAATCATTGTCATGTAGAGTTCTATGAGGTATGTTTGTTTTGTTTGTTTTGTTTTGAGGAAGAGAGGGGCGGAAGCATTTTATTTAGCTGTTCATTTTAGTTGTTCCCACTCCAGCCCCCCCGCCACCCACTTAGAGCCCCGCTCTGGTCCTGAGCTGCATGTGGACTGCATCCCAGGTGTGAACCTAACACCTGAGCCCCCAGGTTAGACACTTCGTTTTCCTTTTTTCAAAGCTACTATTCCTTCAGGTTTCCTATGTCACCCCTATCAAGTCTAATCCGAAGTAACACAAGACTCAAGTGTGATACCTGAGAGACACCATCAACTGCAAAACTGCAGGGCTTATAACAAACTCTTTATTTTTAACTGTTTCATTGTTTTTATTGGAGTAGCTTATTCTACACAGTAAAATAAACTCATCTGTATAGGTTCCATGGAGTTCTACGAGTTTTAACAAATATGACCAAATATTGCTCTTACCACAATCAAGAGACAGAAAAGTCTTATCACTGCCAACATTCCTTCACACCGCTCCTTTGTAGTCCTAGTGTGTCCCTTCTACCTCATCCTAAATCCCGGCAACTATCTATTTTCCATTCCTTTTGTTTGGCCTTTTCCATCATATCAGATCGCTTGTAGCCTTTGAACCCAAATTCTTTCACTTAGCACAAGGCCTCTGAATTTCCTCTATATTGTTGCATATCTTAATAGATGCTTAGTTTATTGCTGAGTGTGTGGAAATGCGGACATTCACCAGTGGTAAATTAGATATTTCAACCTAAAGCTATAGGCCAACACCTCCCCATTATTGGACATTTGGAGTTTTTCACTCCCAATATAAATGACCATTAAATGAATAGCTTTATACACACATTTTGCATCTAATATTTATATATATATATATATTAACATAGAGTACAGGTAGGTTAAATTTTCAACATGCAAGGACTATGTCCTGCTAGAGAAACAGGAGAAGAGAGAAAAAATATGAAAATACATTTCTGTTAGAATTTTCCAAAATTATGTCTCTCAAAGCTTTGTACTGTTATAAAAATAAGAAAATAATAACTTGCTTTCATTTGAATGTAGCTGCTTTAATCTGGTACTTAGGATTCAAGCGAGCTCTTGGTTTGGAAATTCTGGGCATGTCACTCATTAAAAGCATTGTTTTCTCAGCAGCGAGAGCTGTCAGACGTGGCATCACTGCGTGGGCACAGAAAGAGAAGGCTGGCTATGCAGCGGCCGGGCGCAGGACGCACCTCCATTTCTGGCTACATTTAAGCAGCTGCAGCCACAGCCAGGTAGACAGCAATGAGGAGGAGGGCGCCCTGTTCCACGGAGAGGGGCAGGCCTCCTGGGGGAACTGCTGCCGCCCTGCAAGTTGAAAAGGACGACATAAGGATGTCAGAATTGGGGAGGGGTACTCAATTTCACAAGCAGCCTTGCTCCCTGTAGACAAGTTGGACTTAAAGGGAAAAGTTCAAGTCCCTTAGTCTCCCGATTTCTGCTTTCCATAGAGAATGATGCTCGATTGTTTGAGCTGTCCCTCCAGGACTGATACACACACCCTCATAGACCCTTTTATCGAATCGCCATGGAATTTGCAACCTGTTTTTTCCCCCCAACACTGTATCTTGGACATGAATCCACAGTGCACATGTACATTCATTTGTTCTTTCTGGTGGATGATTTTACTATACCGGGGTGCCATGAGGGTAGCCACCTTCCCTGTGATGGACAATTGCATCATCAGAGCTTAACCGGTGAAGAAAAATCTGTTATGACATTAAAAAAAAAAAAAAAAAAAAAGGTGAGAGGACCCACTCAAATTATGGATGCTGGTCAAAGCAAGAACTATCAGATTTTTTTTTTTAAACAGAAATTACTGAATCATTTTAAACCAAATAGAAGATCAGTTTTAAAATTTAGGATCTTTTGGAATGATCTAATGTTGGCTTGGAAACGCAGTCCATGGCTCTGGGCTCTTGGAAAACTGGTAGTGTCTTCTAACGTGCCAAGGAAACGAGGGCAGCTCACAAGTTTGTATGGGGGCCCCATCTGCTGGACATTTTCTACAACTGTACTTCTGCTTTAGTTAATGTCCCAGGCTCCATGCACTCAAAATGAATACAGTTATTTTATTTTAAACAATTAATACAAGGATTCATTTATTCTATTTCCTAAGAAAATAAAATAATACAGAAGTCAACAGTAATAAGTAGAGACTCCTGGATAATATCCTTTTCCAGTTCTCACTCACCTCCCTAGAAGTCACTGTGAGTCATTTTATCATCTCAAACCTACTTCTGTCATCAATGCCCAGTATCTCACACAAATCGAAACACACAGCTCTGTTTTCCTTTGCTTTACATGTTTGGGCTCACGTCTGGTACATTTGATCTGACACATTTTAACTTAATTTTTTTTGAGTCAATAGGAGGTTGTACATAAGGGAATCTTTCATGCATAGGATAAAACATTATTTACAGTTATTTAAGCTTTAAAAATTAATTTTAGCTATTGAATATCTAAATTCAAAAGCCTGGTTTCCCCATGACTTTTACGAGGTCCTCGCATTTGTAAAATCCCCTTTATGAAAGAATTTCAATCTAAAATGGAACTGGAGAAAGGAAGCGCTTCCGTAAATGTTGGATAATCTGCACAGCCACAGGCAAAAAAGTGCATTTTCCGATTCACTGTCATAAAGAATGCTTCGGTGAACATCTTTAAGGATAAAGGACTCATCCACATTTGGAATTAATTTTTTAGAAAATGGCACCAGACGTACCCTAACTTCAGTCTGACTTAGTTCAAAGATGATGAATAATTTTACAATTTTTACCCACTCACAATGTCATCGAGCATTGAATAACACCTTCAAAATATGTTTCTATGATTCCTTGTTGTTACGATAGGCCACAGAAGTGGAAATTATCTTATTAAATTTGTATTTCATTATTCTTAAAGTGATGAAAAACTTTTCCCTATTTAGTATTTGTGATTCCTTTTTTTTTTTTTTTTTTTGGTGATAAATTATCCACCAATATTCTTTGTTAAGTTGTTTGAAAAGGAGATCAAGAAAATTCCTTCCAGGGCACTGAAAGTGGAGAAAAACTTGGCAAAGAGTGAAAGAGGGTTTTATTCCTGACATTCAAAGGACTTGAGAAAGAACTTCACATAGACGTCGCTTCAACAACGGCTGAAAGAAGTCCAGACAAGGGGAAGAAAGGACAAGACCTCGAATCTCTCACGTCTCTGCTGTGGCGCAAACCCCAGGGACACGGACCAAGTGTGGTTGGGGGACACCAATGGACTTACACACAGAGAAGCCGAGGGCACAGCAAAGGGAGTTTTTACACCCACCTGCAGTCAGGAAAGCCTCATGGAGGGAGGGAGTCAGAAGTTGGGTCCTTAAGGACCCATAACAAGTTTAGCAGAAAGAAATCCTTTGTCTGCTTTCATTTATCTGAATAGTACAGGATAGGCTTGTGTGGGGGTGTGCATGCATGTCGTTAAGGCACAGAATATTCTAGAAGGGTACACAAGGGACTAGAAATAGTGGTTGCCTCTGTGTGAGGGAATCAGACAACTAGGAGTAAAGAAAGAAAGATTCTGCATTTTCTCTACCCTTTATACCTTTCAATTCCATCCATGGCACTTAAAAAAAATGAATATGACTTTAAAATCGATTAGGAGTAAGAAACAATTTTCACCCCTCTGAGAACTGCTGCCACAGAGGGCCACATCTCCATGGAGTGCGCTCTGCAGGGCGTGGAAAGAATTCCGCTCAGCTGGACAGATGTTCTCAAATCTGCAGCAACCTGGTCGCTCAGAGAGACTTGAGGAGGGCAGGGCAGGCAGGGAAACCGTGCTCTGCAGCAGGCATTTTAGGGGTGCACGCAAAACCACACTGCAATCCCTCAGTGTTCCGTAAAGATAAGGTCCAGTTATGTTGGGGCAGCAGAGTGGTTGGGCTAAGACATACTTACGAAGGGAAGGCACAGTCAGAATGGGAGCTGTGGTCCACACATTGTAAGAGCTTCACCGGTCTACAAAGTGAAAGGGAAGATGGTGGAAGAGGCTGTTTGAGCTTCATTCATCACATGTCTAAACTGCTCCCGTCTGGTTCCAAGACACAAAGTCTTTGACCTCCAAGAACAAACTGTTTCTTTTTCTTTCTTTCTTTCTTTCTTTTTTTTTTTTAAGGACAGGTGCAGGCAGGAATGAGGGCCAGCAGGCAGGCAGGCAGTAAGAGAGAGGAGGAAGAAACACTTTATTTTTCATTCACTTGTTCACCCTGGTTGTTCCCCACGGGACCCGGGACTAAAACCCAGGGGACCTGAGCACCTAAGAGGCATTTGATGTAACCACTGCTCTGCCAGGGTGTGCCCCTATTCTTCTTTTTTTTTAAAGAAACAGTTTTGGCATGCCCTGCTGGAGTAGTGGTTAGGTCAATCACCTCTGAAGGAGCACAGGCCACATCCCCCTGTGTTCAAGTCCTGGGGGAACAACCAGTGTGAACAAGTACATAAAACTAAAGTGCTTCTTCCTCCTCTCTCTTCCTGCCTTTCTGCTCACCTTCATTCCTGACTGCACTTTTCCTTTAAAAAAAGGAAAAGAATATAGGAGCACAATACTATGTACCAAGAAATGTGACTAACGATTCTATATAACTGTGTCACTTAATCCTCACAACAACCGAAAGGAGAGGGACTCTTAGCACGTCCCTTTTAGAGTAGAGAAAACTGACCAGAGTAAATTGCCGCATTCTCATGGTACCAAGTTGAGGGGCTGGCCTGGAACCTTCCAGAGCTCCAGAGGGGGAGCCACTCTGATGATTTTGCTTGCAAAACCCTCCTGATAAGTACGTAGGGCAGGAGGTTGGACTCAAAGCCCCCAGGCAAAGGCTGGTGCCAGGCTCAGCGCTCTGCTTAGCAGAGGGAGACGATGTGGCATGCAGGGAGGCGAGGCGACAGTGACACGGGGCATTAGGAGGAGGCCGGCGCAGAGAGGCTCTCTCATGACAGGGGCCTGCAGGAAACAGGGTTTTCACGCTGCCGTGTGCTACGGCCCCTCTAGAGGACTCGCCTGTTTTCAACAAGTCTCCACTCTGCAGATTTTTCCCAGACTAGTGCATCATTGCTGTGTCATGTCCCCTACCCAGGGGTTACCTGGCCCCTGAGCTGTTTTGAGAAGGCAGAGAGTAGCAGAGCCATGGGGTGCTGAAGGATGCTCAAGACTGCAGATGTCACCCCAGCTGCCACACCCACGCGTGTGCAGAAAGCCAGGAGTCCTTGCTCGGTGATGCTCCAGCCCCCAGGAGGCAAAGGCGAAGGAGGCGAGGCAGAGCGAGGAGGAAGCAGCCAGGCGCAGGCACTCCCAGGCCCGGGCGGATTGCAACCGCCACAGGGTATCGGCCAAAAATATCCAAACTCCCCAGAAGCAAGAAAGCCCTCGACAAAATGTGACCCATAATGGGCCCAGTGAATTGTCATTAGGACTATTTCTAATTGGTCTCCAGTCAGGACTTCCATGTTCCGAAGTAACTCAAGTTCGCCATCGACGTGTCTTGGCAAGCGTCCCACAGCCAGAGTGGGGAGCAGCGGTGCAGAGATGGCACGTGGGCAAATGATAACAGGCCTCAGTTAGCCCTTCGAGGGCAGTGGAAAGGACTGGGGACAGAAGCGGGCGGGGCTGGGCCGACTGGTCCCGAAGCCACCCCAGTCCCCACCCCAGTGACACCCAGAACCTAACAGCCCCAACGTCTTTAAAGCAGGTCCCAATAAAACTCTTTCAACGCCCACCCCCGGCCCCCCAAATCCCCACCCCAGCCTCGAACACACACACAGACTGTCACACGTCACCTACCGGTAGTCGTTAATGCAGCTGTACTGAAAACCCATTTTCTCCAGTCTCTCTTCCAGGATTTTCACGCTGCCTTCTCCACAGGACTCCCTAAACACAAAGCACTTAAGATACACGTGGCATGGCCTGGTGGAGCCGCGGTTAGGTCGGCCCCAGCGCAGTCCACTTACATAGCATCGACCCATCCGCGTCCCGGGGCGGGACAGCAAGATGAATGAAATAAAATACATAAAATGCTTCTTTCTCCTCTCTCTTCCTGCTTTCTGCCTACAATCCTTCCCTCCTGCGTTCACCCTTCCCTTAAAATTAACTAAAGGCAGCCAAAGCAGTGCCACATGCAGTAGGGACATGCTGCTTCAGCTCTCCACACATTTTCTTCCCTAAAAGCTGAGCAATTCAGGGCCCAGGCTTTTTAAACTCATCACCTACAATTCCACTTTGTGGCACAAATGTATGGCCAGGTAACAGTCGGATCCCTTTTACCATCTCTCCAGCAGCACAGATGAAGGGCCGAGAGGAAAATGATTTGCAGTCTCCTTACTTCGTTAACAGTAGGTTCAAAGGACAAGCTCTCTCCAACAGACACATTAAAATGATAAGCACTATTTCCAGACTAAAGAGCAACTTTTTGCAGAAATAAGAAAATCAGTGCACGTGGTTTTCTACGCAACAATTAAGTCGAGTTTGTCTTCCGGGAAGAGAAACATGGATCCTGGCATAACTAGGGAAGAAGTCATTTGCATATGTCACCTATTGCCCAAGAGTCAGGGGAAAAATGATCAATCATTATATAATGAATCAGAGGGTCCTGGGAGACTGATATGGAGAATTTACTAAGATTCTCCCAGAACATACTTTCACTAGCACATCCAGTCATTGAGACCGGCAATAACTTCCTTGAATTAGCGTCCCTGCTCTAAAGAACAAGGCCCCGCCTTGCCTCTGAAGTGCCAGCATGGCTCCTGGCTTTATTTAAACTTGGCCTTATGGGTTTGTCTCTGAAACTAAATGGGTTGAAGTCTTTTATTTCCAGTTTTGCCACCAGTGTCCTTCATTAATGAGAAAGATGAGTTCAAGCTTGAATTTATATAAACCCGAATGATTTCTGGACAACATGGATTTGTGAAAAGTTTCCTTAACTCATTACCCAGTTAGACACTGGTTGTTCTCCAAGAATGGAGTTTTCACCACATAGTCTTTAGGTCAATTCTGAAAACTCCTGGGAGGGGTTTCTGGCTTCAAAAACCCAGAAAGAGCTGGTACACTCTGGTAGCTTAGCGATAAAGTCCCAAGGACCTGGGTTCACCCTGCTGGGGGTGCAGGGAGCAACCAAATAGGCAACTAAATAAAAATAAATAAAAGTGTTTCTTCCTCCTCTCCCTTCCTACCTATCTACTCACCTCCATTCCATCTTACTTCGTTCCTTTTAAAGAAAAAAAAAAAAAAAAAAAAAAAAAACCCAGAGAGAGAAACTAACTGTGGCCCTCAAATGCATAAGGAACTCACCTACCCCACGTCACCCAGGTCGCTCAGAAAAGAAGAGGATTTTCCTCGGCTGAGAGGAACATCTGGATAAAGGAGGTTTTCTCTCTGGCTCAGGACTGGCTAGTGATAGAAAGTCAACCTTTTGCCTTTCTCTAATACATTAAAAAAAGAGAAGACTGTTGTCCCTGTCTCCTCCCAAAAAAGAAAAGAAAAGAAAAACTGTGGCTGGCCCTGGTGGCTCAGATGTTAAATCAGCAGCGCAATCCATGTAAAACCCAAAGATCTGGGTTCAGGATCCGGAACTGGGGGAACAACCAAAATTAAAGAAACCAGTAAGTAAACAAAAGTGCCTCTTCCTCTTTCCTCCTTCCTGCCTGCTTGCCTTCCTCAAAACACCAAACCAAATGAAACAAAGCACAAACTATAAAACACTGATGAGATCGGATTGAAGAAAAGCACACCTGTAAATGACCATCATCTCTAAGGACGGAACTTACACTACAGGTCGCCCGACATCGTGCATAACCCAGATCTCAATCCGTGTGATTTTGTCCCTCTGGAAGTAAGGAATTTCGAAATCTGCAAAAAAACTGAGAAACAGGAAGGACATTTCTTCAAGTCCCAAAGCAATACGGTACCTGTTTTCATTCCATTGTTCATCGACATACACTTTACTTTTGTTTTAAAACTTTTAAGGTGTTTCTTTTGCAATTATTTTTAGGTAAGTTATATCAGGGATGCTGTTTATGGTGTAAAGGAATAAGCAGAGCTCTGACCAGCAGGTCATTCAATGTTTTGCTTTACCTGAATTTACAAAAGCAAACATTCGATTGGGGATTAGGAAGACTCCCTAAATCACCATTAAAAGCAACAAAAGAGATACTTTCTTTGTTGAATGTCTTGGGCTGGTGTTCTTACCCTTTGACAGGGTAGGCGCCTGTAGGCTCTGACCCATTCAGCATGACGTAGATCACTCCAGAACTATCCACTGAATACTGCAAGAAAAAACAAGCATTTCGAGTATGTTGAAAAACATATCATTGTTAGCTATAAAATGAACACTTTTTCAAAAAACTGCTCATTCTGGCAAGGATGTGATAAATGTATTTCATACAGCTAGTGTTGCAACTGGGATATATTGGAAAGCAAATTGTTTTGAAATGTCAAAAACCCAGAGTCCTTAATTTCACATCTGGGAATCTACCCAAAGAAAATAATGTGAAACAGGATCAGACTGTGCCTTTGTATTTGTGGGAATGGACAGCTAGAAGGAAGCCCAGTTTAAACAGCAGAGATGTACCACTGGACCACTGGGTTTTGCTCCACATGTCCTCACTCTAGACCAAACCTGATGACATGCAGAGTGGCTGACTATCAGGCAAGAGAGAAGAGAACGTGGCTAATCACAGAATAGCTGTTACAGTCTTCTACCCAAAGGTCACACAGCCACTCACACTCATGCTCATTCATTAATGCAAGTAACATGTAAGAAATTTAAGGTGCAGGGGAGTGCAAACCCTGAGGTCAAGAGCTGACTCAGGACACACCCTGATGGAGTAGTAGTTAGGTATGCCCCCTCTAGCAGAGTGGACTCACATCCATCTCAAGGACCTGGGTTCTCAACCCAGGGCAAGGGGAAATAAGAAAGAGGAACCATTAAAAAATAAATAAGATGCTTCTTCCTCCTTGCTCTCCCTGCCTGCCTGCTCATTCACCTTTATTCCTGCTTGATCCTTTCCTTAAAAAAAAAAAAAAAAAAAAAAAGAGTAAATAATTTAATCTTTATAGCAATCCTATGAGGTAGGGATACTTACTTTATAGATGGGAAAAATGAGGCACAGAGAGGTTGGAAAACTTAAGTGTTAAGTGGAATTAGAACTTAGAGAGCTAATGAGTAAGGGGTGGCATGGAGCAGGATTTGAAACCAGGCAGTCTGGTTCCAGAGAACAGTTTTCAACTACAATAGATTACACAGCCTCATTGGATCTGCATGCATTCAAAATTTTCAATTTAAGTGTTAAAGTTTTGCTTGTCATTAATGTAACGGCTATCCATGATAGAAAATGGTAAATTACAGAAAATATACATAAGAAAATGAACCACCCATAGTCCTACCACCTAAAAATAACTCCTTTAACACAGAAATAAGACTCTGTTATCTGAGGCTCTAACTATGAGATCATTTACAATAACAAGTATTAACATTTATGGGATACGTCTCTGCTATTATTGACACCCTTTTGTCCTCACTGTATTCAACTTCCTCTCCTCATGCTGAGACTACCCAGCATATTCCAGGGGATGATTATAAAATGTGGGCACACTGATGAAATTTCCATTAGAGACTCAGTGGACGTGTAAGGTGAGTTTGGAGCACACGCTCTGAAGTCGGACATCTGCTGCGTAGACTTATCTGATTCCTTTACCATAATGTTGACATCACCTGAGTCACCATTATGATTCCATGTTCGGGAGATGGCACAACTGCTGCCTTGGGTCCTCCTCAGTGAGGGGCTCTGGCAGCCCAGTGCCCACTGACTGGAACCCCCATTCCAAATGGAACCTATGGGTGGCTGAGCAAATGGAGGTTCCACCAAAGCAGGGGGAGAACATGGGAGTAAAGAGAATGGCTTCTCCCTGCAGCGGCCCTCTGCTCAGCTCCAACTGCAGCTATGGTAGAGGAAGTGAGCCAAGCTCCTCTCGCCCTGACTAACAATGGACGCCCAGGACTCCTAGAAATCCAGAGCATAAAATGGACGCAAAGAGACCTGGCTAGTCCCAAAAGGGGGTTGGTGGCTATGGGCGGAAGGACCTAGAAGCTTACTTCCTGTCAATAGCGAATGTGTAGAAGTCCCATCTCTTACCAGGCACTGATCTAAGGACTTACTTCTCTTCATTTCGAATCTTTGGTCTAGCTCTTGTGACAGAAGATGTCAACTGTAGTCACTGGCATTTATAGCTACTAAAACCTTATCAATATTGGTGACAATATTGTCTCAGACCCACCCTAAGGAGCCCAGGTCTGAGTCTCCAGCTTATCCTCAGTCCCCTTTCCTCATCTCTCCCATTAACAGATCTGTGAACACCTATGACCTCCATATCTCTAAGTCAGATGCCTCTGGGTCTCTCACAGGCTGGAATTACCCCAGCTTACAGAGCAATCAAAACCACATTGAGTTGACATATTAATAACAAACACGACAGAATAGCGACAATAATAACCTTAATGGCCTCATCTGTAGATGTCACTCACCGGATGTTTCTCTGTCCCAGGCACTGGATTAAGTATTTCAACTTAGGGAGCAGACAGCATGAACCAGAATGTTGCAAAGGTGGGACATGAGACTGAGAGTAGCTAAGTAATGACCTAGGGCCCAGTCTTTGAACCCCTCTGCCCATTCCCAGGTTCCCTCCAGGTTCAGACACTAGAATGACCTGCATGGATGCCCTTTTCCAGTAAGAGTCCACAGGATTGTTTTCACAATCTTCTGATGTTGGGCAGGAGTGATAATCGAGTTCTAAGAGAAAAGAGACAAATACATTTCAGTTCAAAGATGGTATCAGGGAGAATGGCTTCTCCCTGCAGCGGCCCTCTGCTCAGCTCCAACTGCAGCTATGGTAGAGGAAGTGAATCAAGCTCCTCTCGCCCTGACTAACAATGGACGCCCAGGACTCCTAGAAATCCAGAGCATAAAATGGACCCAAAGAGACCTGGCTTTTAAATACTTTTAAAATACTTTTGGACTCTAGAAAATACTTTCAAAATGCTTTTGAACTCTAGAAAATACTTTCAGCCTGCCTTCTGCATAATGTACCCAAGCTGAATATTCTGCCCATCTGACCCACAAGGAGCCTGGTGAGTGACGGTCCAATGCATGATATCAAGGCATGTGTTGTTTTGCTTGTCACAGATGTGAGGATGCTGGAGGACAAAGCAGTGGGCTCTTGAATGAGCCTGTCCAACCCCTGATCCTCAGCAGAGGAACTGATCTTTCTGGAGATTTGGGCAGGTGTCTTACCTGATGCATTTTTCTGTCGGCACCAGCTCAGGAAATCCCCCACCACGCCATACAGAACATTGCAGAGAGGCATAAGGCGTCGTGTGTTCTCGGCATAACTCATAACAAGGAGGTGGTTATTTTCCCAGAACAGTGACTAAGGGGAAATAAGCAAAAGATTAAAAAAATCAAAAACAGATGTTTCAGGCACTATCCTCTAGACAAGTCATTCTTCTCTGAATTTGTTCATGACAACTGAATATTATTTACCCGGAGTGCTACCATCTCTCTCTCCTTTATTCCAAGGACATCATGCAACTGTCAATGAAAGATTTTTCCAGAAGCACAAAAATATACACACACACATATACTGTATATATGTAGGTATGTGTATATATATATTTATGTGTGTGTATATATATATTTCAATAGTACAGTGTATATATATATATATACATATATATATAGTGTAGATATATATTACTACTGGGGAAAATTTCATTTTGTATATATGTATATATATCAAGAGTTCAAGAGTTTGGGATTTAGAAAAGATCACAGGCCTAGATTTGATGTTAGCTCTGTTATATACCAGACGTGTGATCATGACCAAGGAGTGTTATCCCCCTGTGGCTCAGTTTCCACATTAGGAAAATGGGGAGGATGGGCTCTTTTTCTTCTCCCACAGCTGTGGTTAGGATGATAAACAATCTGTTTCCTTCCCAGTTGCATCCTCCACCTTTACCACAATGCCTGGCACAAGGACATATCTCAGTAAGCATTTAAAAAATTCATCAACTAGCAACAAAATCTGTAAGAAGACAACACAATCAGTGGCGCCCTTTTTTACTGACAGAGAGGCAGCGAGTTTCAATGCACAGACGATACTGAAAAATCATGCTTCCATCTTTTACGACTTCAAACCTCCCCACTCCATGATCTGCCTTTACCAATGAAAACATCCATGTGAAGATTTTTTTTTATTTGTGAAAATCGAAGCTGCCTGATTTTACAATGAAAAAAAAAATGCTAAGAATGATTATGTCAGAAAGAAGCATGCTGCAGGATCTCATTAACATGTGGAATCTAAAAAACCAAACTCACAGAGAAAGAGATTTGATCAGGTTGGGGAGGAGTGAAGGGAATAGGATGAAAATAGGTAAAAACACAAAGGATGATACTTAGCGCGAACACTGCTGCCCGATGGGAGGAAACTTGTTAAGAATAAATCCTAAGAATTTCCATCACATGGAAAACATTCTATTTCTATTTTTGTATCTCCATAAGGTGATGTATGCTAACAAAAGCTATTGTAGCCATCATTGCATGAAACAGAAAAGTCAGGCCACTAGGCCGAGCACCTGAAGCTGACACAGACCTACTGTCCATCACAGCTCGGCAGACCTGAGCGGAAATGCATGATTACAGCAAGGAAATAAAAATGGCATCTAACTTTCTTTAAACTCATGGGCCAGCACTTTCCATAGATGTTCTTCTTTTTCATTTTTACTAGAATTCAGAGTCCAGGTAAAATACAGGCAGGTTGCTTGAAGAAACCTGTGCTGCATAGATATTGAGGTATGTTTCCATTAAGAGGAGACATGGGTCTTCCAGGAGGATTCTGAGGTTGAGGGTTTTCAAAGTTCAGGCCCCTGAGGCCAGTTTGGACGGGGCTGTTGAGACCAGGTGCAGAGGCCCAGTGTGAAAGTTGTGGGAACCTTTGACCCCCCTGGGATTCCCGCGCTGACTTGTAGACTTAGGACATTTCCTTCCACCCACCATGCTGGACATGTAAACCATTGTCAGTGTGTAAGAAAGACAAAGCCACCTTCCCACTGAGGGAGCGTGAGCAGGTGCTCTGTGAGACTGTTACTTAATGTCACAACTGGCTGCCACACCCACATCTACCTGCATCAAGACACTGGGCAGCTTTTCAGCAAGGTGGACGCAGGGTTACCTTGTCTCTGGGGATGGCGTGCTGGGAGAGGCTGATAAAACGGTCATAATCCGAGGGGAGCACAGAACAGGGATCCTTATCCAAAACCACCTTAAAGGCTTCCCAGATGGCAGTGCAGTTCTTGTCCCTGTGCAAAAGTACGAATTTTCTTTCAAAAGGGAAACAACAAACCACATCACCTTGTGCCGTGTTTGCATTTCTCTCAATGTGCTCTAACAGTTCTAGGGGCATCATGCCTGACGTCAACTCTGCAGAACTAGGCATTTCAGAAAGCTCATTGCTATGGTCGGTGAATCAACTCTAATTCAGGAAAAAGAGGGAAACAACAAGGAAACAGAAACCTCAAAATGAAAGTGTGTCTCAGAAGGTGACACCCATGTCCCTGAGTTAAGGAATGCAGTTTTGCTCTGGGATCCCAGAGACCAGCAGACAACAGTCTGTGCTAGAAGGTGACAATACCAATAAAGCACAAAGTCCCCCCTTATGGGGGCTCCTCTCTGAAGCGAGGTCCATTGTCAGGTGCTCGGCCAGGTAAGGTGGGCACCACAGGCAGGACCTCGCCCCACAGGGGTGAGCGCTGAGTGTTGGGGAAGTCCTGCTTTCCCAAAGCATCTCTCCCAGCATTTGTGACTAATTATTTCTGCTGTTGAGTGATGGGTAGTAGCATGGGTGCCCCGTATATTATTTTCTGTTCCTTTGTATTCGCCTAAAGTAGCTCACGATATGAAACAAAACAAAACACTGGCACAGAATGGGGCATTCTGAAAACAAAAAAACTGGGTCTAAAGAAGAAGAAAAATTACTAAGGAGTAGAGTGCTGGCAAGAAATCCTCTGGATTCAAAGATCTGCCATTTGAATTCCAGCTGCAGATGTGTTCCTGCCGAGGATCCGGCTAAGTCTCCGCTGGCTGACAGGCAAAGCAGCCCAAACACAGCCGGAACCCCTGTGCAGACCGAACCCCCTTCTTACACACACATCTCTCACCTCTAGAGAGGCCCCCGACTCTCCTTGGTACACACACCCCTCACCTGGAGACCCCAATCCAGCCTCAGCGGTAGGTCCCCCACCCGCCCTGGCCCCCTCCGCCCTGCAGGCTAGCCCCCCACTTCTAGAGCTCTCGCACCCCTCCTCTTAGGAAGCCGGCTTCCCCAGCCGGGCTTTAGAGGCAGCGCCTCCTCCAGCCCCGTCCGCGGACGCTCCCGTCGGCTCCCAGCGCGTGCGCCCCGCTGTCTCTGCCCCCGGCCGCCGCCCCCGCCCCCGCCGCCGCCCCCGCCGCCTCCTCACCGCAGCCCGGGGCCCCGCAGCGCGCAGTGCTCGGCGCAGCGGCCCAGAAAGATGCTCTCCAGGTGCGGGGTGGTGCCCTCCCCGTGCCATTGCGAGCCGCAGGCGCCCGCGGCGGCGAGGAGCAGCAGCCCGGCCGGCAGCCGGCACCCTGGGGCTGCCATCTCCGCCCGGGTTCCTCCTCTCCGGCTCCCGGCACTCTGGGCGGCTCCTCTCCGGCGCGCCGGCTGCCACCGCCCTGGCGCTGCTCGGCCTCCGCCCACCGGGAAGTAACCAGGCTGGAAGGGGCTCCGGAAAAGTGATCGTGACTCAGGTCCCCGGCCAAGGAGCAGTCCACGGGGAGTGCGCAGGCCAGGGCAGGGGACCGTGCAAGGGTCAGACCGGAAGTGGTGTGGGGCTAGGTGACTCACGGTAAACTTGACCTGGTTCCCAAGTCCTTTTCTCAGATGGGTAGGCCAGTCTTCAGAGACCCACTGCAGGGTGTGGCTCTGCTGCCCGGGTCATGGGCATCTCCGAATGGTGGGTTGGCTGAGTCAGGCTGCTCGATTTCGTCTGGAAGTATGATGTTGGCATGGGTCCCACTCACAACAGCCTCCCTCTCTGCATGTTCCAGGGCTGAGTGGAGATCATCACCGCCAAGAGTACTATTATTGCTCTTGACTAATCTTGGTCAGAGTCCACGAGGAAGGAGGCCAAGAGAAGCCAGGTCACGGGACAAGCCCTGACAGATGCCCCCTTTCCCGCTGGCCAGTCATCACTGGTTTTTGTCTGTGTTTCAGGAAATAATAACTGATGCCAGATAGCACAGCTTAAGAGCGATAGGGCAGTATGCAGATGTGAGAGTAGAAGGAAATGGCAAAACCTGTAAGAGGAGGACCCCCACCTTAACCATTTGGATCTGGGAACACCTCACATTCCTGGGCCTTTCCTCAGGGTAAACTGGACACGCCCAGGGAAAAAGCAGCCTCCACCACTCAGACATGGACAAGACTCCATCTAGTGCTAGTGAGAGGCGGGCAGCACAGGTCATCCTCACATGTGCCTTCCCTTGATGGAAATTTCCTGGACGCAGGGAGTAAACTCCCTGTGGCTGCTTTCATGAACTTGCTGTGTGTGCCTGCCCAAACAGCTCTCTCCACGAATTCTTTCTGGAAGGACGCAGCATCTCATGAGGATGTCTCAGCTCACCCTCAACCCCACATCAATAACCTCCAAAACTACTATTTAATGAGCTGTTTCTATGTGTCAGTCTTTACAAGCACACTTTTTTGCTCCATCACCCAGCCTGGTCCTGGCCTTGGTCTTTACCTAGTTTGCAGATTAGCTGTCTCAGTGCCTGAGCCAAAAGGGGTTGCCCAGGTATGATTTTATTTACACTTGACGCCACCACTCCTAGCTAGGTTTATCCTTTGTGTTTACAGATGAGGGAAGTGGGGGAAGTGAGGTAACTTGTATCACCTGTGCCAGAGTCCATGGGTTAAAGAAACAACAAAGCAAAGCTTTGCTTACTTCCAGACCACACATACCTGCAGGCAGGACCAGAGGAAATTATTCTGAACCAGTTAAAACCAGAATGCCGACCAAACAGAGGTGAAGTGAGACAGGAGTGAAGCAAAAACTTCATTACAATGCTAAATGACACCAACATTAATGAGCCCTGAGATGAGGTGGAGGCAGGTCCGTGGCGTGAACTGCTGGGAGGAAAGCCAGCCCTTTAGGTGGGAAACGTGGGAGGCTGCTCAGTTCCGGGTTAGACTGCCTGTAAGCGTGTCATCTCGGCTCACCTTGGTGGAGCAGCGGTCATCTCTGCGCAGCCTGGTGGAACAGTAGTTGGGTTCATCTCTTCTGAAGGACGTTTGCCACATACCCCTGAGTTCGAGTCCAGGGTCTGGGAGGAACAATCAGTGTGAACAACTTAATCGAAATAGAACGGGATGCTTCCTTCTCTTCTGCCTGCACTTTTCCTTTAAAAAAAAAAAAAATGTATAATCACACTATTGTTCTGGAAGAAAGGGCTTTGGAGCCTGACCTCCCTTCTCCATTCCTGGGTCAAAGAAAAAGTAAAACAGCTTTTTAAAAATCTCCTCCCCACTTTTCACAGTCTACGTTATGGTCCCAAACATCCTCTCCTTAAGCAAATGGGAAAAAGAACTGGGACGTTCCGTAACTGTCGGCCGTCATTTTCTCAGTTCCTGAAAGATGCAAAATCCTAGAGATGACCGGTTTCGAGAACCGGTGTATCAAGATTAACAGAATTCCACAAGGTGCAGCAAATCCTCAGTTCTTACTGGTGCCTGGCAGACGCTTCATAACACGGAAGGGGTGCGGGCTAGGGCTGGAGGGCTCTAGAACATTTTACTTGAATCCTCTTTTTCTCTTTCTTTTTATAACTTTTAATAATATTTATTGTGGTAACTTTGATTTACAAATTAACATAAACCCCTATGTGCCGGTTCCCCATTGTTAACACACCCTGCCTTTCACCAAATTACCAAGAGTTCTTCACCTCTGTCCATCGAGTTTTCCTATTTTTAAAATGTATAACCAAAACCCACTTTCTCCCCTTCAGTCCCTCCCTAACTCTGGTCCACTTTCCAGAAATCGAAATTTAAAAATCTTTGAATGGTTTCCCCCTGGTATTTACTTGCATATTTCTAAATAATATGCCTTGCAGCTGTTTCTAGATGCTTCTTTTTTAGGTAGTATTCTTTGACTTCCCAGATGGAAAAGGAGAATTTATCATTAACTCATAACATGCTCAAAAAGCACCCTCTGTGTCAATACAACTATCACATCAGCTTTAAATTAGAAATCACTATTTCCATGATTAGTAGTCAATGGTTTTTTGTTTTGTTTTGTTTTTGCAAATGTCTTGCTTACCCTAAAGGTAACAATTGTCTCCTTTCCTTCCCATGATCCATCCACCCCTTGGCTAAACTGCTTGATATTCTCTGTAAGTGTATGGCATGGTCCAAATCTCTGCAAGACATGCACATCTCTCAATTTGTTTAAAAGCATCCGTCAGCGGTTCAAGTGAGGTGTGTGATTTCTTCCGAGTTTCTTGTTTCTTAGAAACACCCTTTCTTGAGCTGCCCAGTTTAGTGGCCCAGCTGAGTTTGTAACTCTTCTGACTTGCTGTGAAGCTGTCATCTTGTGCCCTGCTTCTTATCCCTTCTGTGTTGGCTTAGCCTTACCCTTCCTCATCTGTGGAGCACATCTTCTAATAGCTTTTTGAGAAGATGCCAGGAGGGCTAATTTCTTGAGACTTGCATAGAAATGCATATAGTCATTATTCTGCCTTCACACTTGGTTGAGATTTGGGGAGTAAAATTTTACAATCTTTCCCTCAGCATTTTGAAGGTGATACAGGAGACAAAAGAAAAAAAAAAAAAAATTGAAAGGTGTCACTTTCCAGCCAAGCATGAGAAATGGAAGGTTTTGCAGTCTGAAGCAAGACCAGATGCTGTTCAACCCCACTCCTGTTTACTGAACTCAAGGATCCATCCCCGCCCCTCCGCACTCACCTAACATTCCAGCCCATCGGATTCCCTACCCCTAAATCAACAGCTCAGCCAGATGGCCTTATAGGAATTCCACCTTCTAGTCCCCTCCGTGCTAGTCAACACTGCCCCCATAAAAGCCTCTCTCTCACAGCTTCCCTCGGTTTGTCCTTTTCTGCCTCTTCTCAGAAAGGAGCTTTCCTGGCCTGCACATGGGAAAATAAAGTCATGCCTCAGAGTGTGTCAACTCCCTTGTCTCGGTCTCTTTCGCCATGGGTCTGTCATAATGCAGTGCTCCTCTGTTTTCTGCTTTCTATATTGCTGTTGAAAATTGAAAGCCATTGTCCTAAAACTCTCGATGTGGCCTATTTTTTCTCTCTGGAAGATTTTAGGACTTCTTTTTATCCTCAGGAGTATGACATTTCAGAGAAGAACAGAGGATGAGTGATTTTGTATTAATTGCCCTAGCAAATCAATGAACCTTTTAATCTGAAAATGCAGAAGTCTGAATGAGAAATTTTCTCATTCCCTTGGCAATGACCTCGCCTCCGATTTCTTAGTTTTCTCTTTCTAGAATTCCTTTTCTTCTTATAGGAATGATTTCCTAGTTAGCCTTCCTTTTCCTTGTATTTCTCTCCTGTTTTTCTTAACTTTGTCCTTTTTATTCATCTTCTTGAATGTAAACTTATCTTCATCTTCCAGCTCAATTGATTTTTTCATATATCATTTTGCTTTAAAATTTGAGTTCTTGTTTTTCTGGTAGTTTCCCTTTGCTGGTACACGAATCTTTCTTAGGTCATTTGTATAGCTTTTGTATTTTTCTTGCATATTTTTTTCTGATGATGTCTGTTTCCTTTGAGGACCTGTCTATTCATTTTCATCTTTGATGATTGGCTTCACGTGCGGGGATTTCCTCAAACAGCTGATGATCCTCGACTGACTTCATATGTATATGAAGAACATCCCTCACTAATCAGAAGCATGCTTGATGCATTGAGGATTGTCAAGTCATGGACTGCCCTACAGGATGAAAACAGTGGTTTTTTTTTTTCCTCTGAGAGACTCCTGCCATTTTCTTTGGACAATCAGTTTTTCCAGAAAGGACTATCCCAGTTTTCTCTCTGGAGGCTTTTAAGCCTGAATGCCAGCAATGAGGAATTCAGTGGGAGGAGACTGGAGAAATCTCACCTATTCAATATGAAAATTCTTACTTGCATTAGGAGCTAGATAGGCTGCAGCACTGGGTATGAGGCCTTAATGGGAATGGCTGTCTTATTAAAGAATATCTGCTGGGTATAAGCACTGGGTGGGGGAGTCTCTGAAGCATTAAGTCAGTTAAACCCTCTCATAGCCAGAGGCAACATTCATGCTCCCAGACTTTCCCATGCACTGAGTCAGTTAGACATGAGCAGGATGGGGAAGCAAAGGTTATCTCTTGATTACAGTGACTCAAGAGCCCCAACCAATCAGAACCCTAGTAGTCAGACACAGTGCTCAGATACTCCAGTTTCAAGCAAATCCAGTAAGAACAGGATGGGGACTCAGTGACAGATATTTACTACTCTTCATGAAAAAGGAAGATGCTAGGGGTGAAACCACAGGTCTGGAGGGCAGAAGCACCAGTCAGTTATTCCCAGGCTTTGAAACTAATTGCTCAGGTGGATTTTGAAATGGCTAATACCTTTGACTTTCTCCCTTTGTGAATGGGAAGGACTGCTGTTACCATCTGCCTACCCCACCACTGAGATGAAGCTCAGAATTTGCTCTCTATCTAGTTCCACAAGTCCAGATTTTTCCCCAGGATGGATTTTACCCAGTGCTGTACCCATATCTTAACTTAGATAATCCAGATATGGTATGAGTCAGAGATACAATTTGTTACTTAAACAAAAACCCCCAAAGCAGTCAGCCCAGCTTTGTGTGTTAGTTCTCCAGGCCCCAGTTCTCACAACGTAACAAAATAAGGGTCAGGTGTTGCCTCTGCAGGCAGCGGACTGGACCACAGAGGAGAGTAGGCTTTTATGGAGCTGCAGACATCTACCCACTCCTCCAGTTTGCAGCTGGCTCTTTGTCTCCTCAGAGTCAACCAACCATGGGCAGAAAATACTACCACGATCATGTCTGTGTTGAACATGTATATTTCCCTGCCCAACTCTTGTCACTGTCTAAATAACACAGCATACCAACTACTTACAAAGCACTTACACTGCATTAGGTCTGAGAAGTAACCTGGGGAGACTTCAAGAACACTGGAGGGTGTGCATAGTTAGAAGTATGTGATTCTATGTAAGGGACTTCAGCAGCTGCAGGTTTGGGTCTCCCTGGGGGTCCTGGAACCAATCCCCTGTAGATACTAGGGGACAACTGTATTCCTTACAGGCAAGCAAGTGTCTCTGACGAGGGGCGGGAGAGGACTTCATCTTTATTTCCCGAGGAGGTCTCTAGGGAAGGAGAGGGGCCTAGCTTCAACAATCTGGAATGTCTCCTTAAAAAACATTCTGAAATTGGGTACAAATTCCTTCATTCAGAGGATCCAGATTGCACAGAAATGTGAGCTCTGCATGGAGAGTTGTCTTCCAACACTACTTCAAGCACCAAAAAGGAAAACAAATTACCTTCAGTAGAACAGAAAATCTGAAAAATTAAAGATTACAAGGATGCCTGGCATGGTAGCAGGTGGGAAGGAATTACTATCCTACATGATTTTAAAAAGAAAAACCATGCCAAAGAAACATCACCCAGGCATGCCCTGGTGGAGCAGAGGTTAAGTCAGTCACCTCTTAGAGACAAAGGCCACATACTGCTGGGTTTGAGTCCTGGGTGGGGTAGAGTGGGAATAATTAGTGTAAACAAACTAAATGGAAATAAAATAGGAATGTTTCCTCCTTCTTTCTCTTCCTGCCTGCTACCTGCCTTCACTCCTGCCTGAACCTTTCCTTTAAAAAAAAAAAAAAAAGAACCATCACCCAGTGGGATCAGGGACTCTGTAAAGAGAGACAGATATCAAAATTAGTTTGACATGTTAGGCAATATTAGCTGTTCAATTATCAGTGACATGAGGAAGCCACATCAATTAATACCACTTTTGATAGCTCAGAGACTAACAAATTTTTTTTTTTTTTTTTAAAGGCAAGGAAATTTGTCACACATTTGATTTTTGGGAATGTGATCTCAATTTACAGATGCTAGTATCATTGGCTCATTAGTGTGTCAAATGCATATAACACATATTTACATATGTGTCCTGCTCCTAGGAGTAATCATTTATAGAGCTAGTAGTCAAACAAAATGATTACAAACAATAAACAAAGAAAGCAAAGAACAAAGGAAGAACAGTGAAGGACATACTCTAAGGCGATTAGAAAAGACTTCATTTAAAATGTAATTTATTCTATTCTTAGAAGAGCAGTGAGGCTTTTAAAATCTTAATCAGATCATAACATTCTAATGGTCCTATTTCAGAGCTATCCTATCCCTATCTCTCTTCCATGTAACTCTTCACTTGCTCTTCATTTCATTGACCAAAAAGTCAGAGACCTTCCAATGGTCTCATAGCTAATGGTAATTTGATTCCCTATACTTCCCTGAGTTCCTTTTCTTTCTTCCTATAGCACTCATTACTGTCTACATATAATAAAGCTTATTTATTATATTTGCTGTCTATTTTTCCAAACCAGACCATCAGCTTTACTAGAGAATGACCTTCGTTGATTTGGTATTCCAATGTCCTCTAACAAAAGTCCATTCAATTTTTGTTCAATGAATGTAAGATTATTATATTGATATTTAAACATAAAACCATCCCATTGTTATCAAACACAATGCTATATTAACATTTAGAGACAATATAGAAAAATATTACAAGAAAACAGAAACGTAAGCTAGGTCAGATTTATTGAACATGATGCTTGACTGCTTACAAGTTCATTCCAGTTGGGAACACAAGATAATGCCACCTGCATGTCTGCTGCTGCCCTGCTCCATCTATTTCTTTCCTTCGTATTTAACTGGGTTAAGACCAAAAACCCGACTTTGCACAAATGAGTTGTTGTGAATGGTAATACAAGCAAGGGAAAGTCTTCCTTTATGTTCATCCAAAATGCTGAGACGTAATGTCACATACTCATTCTTCAATGTATAGGAAGAACTCAGCTGCAATATTTCATTCTCTTCTTCAGGCTCCAAGTTTAACTCGATGATTGATTTTGGGTTTCTAAACGCAAATGGATCCTTTATCCAATAGATTGCCATAAAAGTTACAAATTTCTCCTCTGAAAAGGTTAAAAGCTTGAGATAGAGAAGTGAGATGTAACAATGACTCTGATTCTATTTCTTTCAAAATGTTTTTCGTAAGACTAGTTTCTTCAATATGTTGCAAGAACCTCGGAAACTTGATTGCTTTTAAGCAGGATTGCAAAATAGATACCGGACTGTAACCGAGTCAGCAGGATCGTTTCCAGATGCTTTCCAATTGTACAAATTCAGAGCACTATTGTGCTGTCACTCGGAATGGCTTTTATCAGTGGATTCAGCATCAAAAATGGTATGGATCATAGCTAAGCATGCTGGAAGAATAATCTTTTCAGCAGCTGTATGAGCCATTTTCCTTTGGCCACACGATAGGTAACTAAGATGACAATAAGGCATTCTCATTAACGGTAGCAGAACAACTAAGAAATGTTGCTGATACCTTTACTCTTTTTTGTTCCTTTGAAAACAGTGCAAAGGTTTGTCGCTGTTCAGCATGCTGCCTTTCTAACTGTTCTTGAATTTTGAAGGTTCTAAGCTTTCGTTCGAAAGAATAGTATTGTATAGATAATACACTGAGTGAGGACTGTCACTTTCAAAGGGTTTTTCACATTTGATGAGGCTGTATTTTGAATAATCTTCATTGTAACGCCTAGCATGGACTTTTTTCTTTTTGAAATGCGGCTCGAGTAATGTTGAAGTTCATAGATGAGAATCCGTGTTTCTCAATATTGTCACCATTCCCACTTCCAGATCCAGCAGGGGAACATGTTCCTACATATTTCATTGCATGATTTCTTTTGTTTCATAAAGAAATGATCCATTTTAAATGTAATTTATTCCAATTTGATTAAAATGTGATAATTGCCACTAACTCAAAAAAAAAAAAAAATCCTGGGGACATTTTAAAACAAATTGCTATTGCTCTGGTTACAAAGTTCTATAGATTAGCCCTAGCACTCTTTTCAAGTTTTGTTTTCTTTTAGTATAAATTTTGCATTCCCTGCGTTGAGGTGCTATTCCAGCGTTAAAGCTCAAATACCCATATCTTGAGATAACTTTTATTACTTGCCTAGTACACAAATTCCCTCAAATACTTGAGAGGAAGATTGGAATCCTCCAGTCTGAGGGACAGACTAAATATTTTTCATTCTAGCTATTACACACTGTTCACCTGTGAGTGAAACAGTACGCCAGCAAGGTAATACTTCAGGAATACCTGGCAGTGATTTAAAAAGGTGCTACTAGTGACCTGAAAGGGTTTATATTTATATTTCTCTTATTCTCTTGAAATTATTTTCTAAATTTAGTACGTTTTTGTTGTGCGCTGTTTCTCCTGCCCCAGTGGACATCCCCTGCCAGCCCTGGGTCATGAACCTGGGTCCTCACTCTTTACATGGTCTGCACCTTGGCCATCTCAGTCTGCTAGCCACAACGGTGAACCTGTACTGAATTTTTGAATAAAAAAGCCAGTTTTAAAAGTGATGTCACAGGGAATATGAAATAAGAAACAATGCCAGAAGGAAAAGTCCACAGCCCTGGTGATATGAGACGTCATTGATTAGATCTATGTGGGGCTTTACTCTTAACGATGGTAAGCTTGAGTAAGAGTTAAAAGTGTATTGGGTACATCATTACAGTGATGAAAAACTTTTTTAAGAAGAGAAATGAGGTTCACAAAAAAGTGAGGCTTCCTATGTACCTCTGCCCTCACGCATGCAGAGCCTCGCCCATTATTAACATCTTCACATTTATTAACCATGGTGGTCTAGTTCCTACAATTGATGAACCTACTTTGACATGTTATAATCACGCAAAGCCCATAACTTACATTACGGTTCACTTTTGCTGTTGTAATTCTATGGGTTTTTGACAAATGCGTGAGTTGCATCCATTATCAATGGCATCACAGAGTATTTCGCTGCCCTGAAAGTCCTGAGTTCTGCCTATTCATCCCGCCCTCCCAGTCACAACTCCTGGCAACTACTGAATGTCTTACTGCAGTCATGGTGTTGTCCCATAGTTGGAATTATACGTACCATTTTCAGATTGGCTTCTTTCATTTAGTCATGCACAATTAAGTTTCTTCCATGTCTCCTTATGGCTTGGTCAGCTCACTTCTTTTCAGTACTGAACAATCATTGTCTGGAGGGACCACAGTTTATTCATTCACCTATTGAAGGATAGTTTGGTTGCTTCCAAATTTCGGCAATTATTAATAAACTGCTCTACATATCAGTGTGCAGGTTTTTGTTCAGACATACCTTTTCAACTCCTGTGAGTACGTACGAAGGAACAAGATCGCTGGATCATATGTACAGTGCATGTCTAACAAGGATCTGAAGAAAGGTGCTGTATACTTTTGCTGTGTGGAGGAAGCCAAAATTGTGGGCATAGCATATGCTTTGTAGACAATGTTGTTAAGTTTTTAGTTTTTCTTAGCGGTGCCAACTTTTATGGTAACTCTTTCATACAGACAGACTTCAAATAATGCCAAAGGGATTGCTCTAGCAACTCATGAGTGTGATGACCTTGTCTGCTACTAAATCATCCTGTTGGTTTCTTTAACATGGAATTGTCAGAAAAAGGAACCAAATCAGAACTGCAGAGGGTATAGGACTTGGAGGGATAGGTGAGGGGAAGGTGGCTATGAAACGGGTCGTATGGGTCAGTATAATTCAGTGAGAATGATGTGGAAAACCGTCAGTGGAAGACTTTCCCATCTGGTCACCTGTGCATGGATGTTAAATCTGGAATTTAAGAAGAGATAAACTCTGTATGCAACCAACAACCTTACATGGCATGGTAGAACGATGTTGGAATGCAGCTTCAGGAAATCCCAGGGAGATGGCAGCAAAAACCATCTGAGAAAACAGCTACTGCCTAGGGAGAAAATTACTCTGTAATATGCAACAAAGCAAAATGTTTCATCTTGTCTCCAGGTTAGCTCTCTCAGCAGTTTTCTGTTTATAGCAACACAAAGCATTGGTCTCATCAAGAAGATCCACAATAAGGGCAGAACACAGGGATTACTAGGGTGATGGCAAGTTCAGGGTTAGCTGTAAATCAGAGTAAGTACAAAGTGACTAATAAATTGACTATTCCCAATGGACCTGCTAGGACAGGTCCCATCGGGCCCAAACTTCAACCCCAGAGGAGGGATTTGAAAATAGCAGTCTTGTGAGTTATTATAAATGCTTGAACTTTGGCTAAGTAGCTAGAGATCGCCTGTATACAGCACCTGATTCCATTTTAAGAGTGTGTGTCTGGGAGAGAATTCAGATTTAGTAAGATGCCTTTGATTGAATCTTGCTTAGATGCTGCCTTGAAAATTGACATGTTCCAAATATGTTACCTTGGTCTGAAAGAGGAAAAGCTTTTCTTTGGAGACCTTAGGTTTTATCTGCCAAGTCAGTTAAGAAGACTAAAGAATTTATGGCAGATGCGTCTTGAATGTCAGAGCACAGTGCACATTATCAAAATGTTAGACCATAATTAAATTGTTGGGAAAGCAATTCTACTTTGATCCCTTTTTAATAAATAAGAGAAGTTGGAGGGCAATTACACTAGCCTTGAGGCAATCTGAATCGGATATAAAACTGCTCTTAATAGATGACTCTCTTCATTTAACAGTTAAGCTTCAATAAGGATGTCCACTTGTATTTAATCCCCCTCCCCCCAAAAAAAATCTCAAGTCACTACAATTTGTCCTGTATGCCACCTCTCCTCATAAATTTATCAGATATTTATCTTACAGAACAGCTAAAGAAAGAAAGCAAGCTCCAAAGTCTTCTGTTCGCCCTCTCTTAACTTTATACCAATTTATCTCTAAATTTTGCCACAATGGGAAGCTTGAGGAGTGTTTGGGGGTAGGTTCAAATCTAGTTCTTGGCATAACCATAAGTTCTGGAAGGCGAGGTAAATCAGAGCATGTAAATGCCGGAAAATAAGCAAGTGCACCAGTGATTCTGTAACCCAGATGGGTTCTAAGGGGACAGGTCCCTTCTAGTTTGAACTGCAAAGAGCTACACGTGTGAGTGGTGCTTAAGATGTGTGCACTAAGTTTGATGTTGTGGATGTAAAGGCACATTTCAGGGCAACAAAGTTCTTTAATCGGCTTAGCATCTAACTTAGCCATTCTTTACAGAAACACTCTAATTAAGGGGACCAAAAATTTATACTTGATCATTTTGCATCTACCAAGATGAATTAACATGGTTATGCAATACCATTTCAGGTTAATCACTTTCTGGTTATGAGTCTTTATATCTACCAGTTCCTAGAATAGTGCTCATCATATAGCAAATACTTCATAAATGTATTTAAATGAATAAAGGACATCGCAGCGCACCCTGGTGGAGAAGAGATTGGATCAATCGCCTCTGAAGGAGCACGAGCCACATAGCCCTGGGTTGGAGTCCTGGGTTGGGGACTGGGAAAGCCACCAGTGTGAACAACTAAATAAAAATGAAGTTAAATGCTTCTTCCTCCTTTCTCTTCCTATCTGTCAACTCGCCTTCATTCTTGCCGGCACCTACCTTTCCTTAAAAAAAAATAAATAAAAGAACATCTGTAGTAAACTGTGCAATATACATACCAAACTATATTTGGACAGCTTGGTAAAATGTAACACAAAGTCTAGTAAAATATAATTCTTTAAAATAAGATCATCAAAAACATTCTATTTTAAAATAAACTTAAGTAGTAGAAACAATGGTCCTATAAAAACAGAAATGTAAAATATTTAGGGTTAACATACAGTTTAACACCGAAATACACCTGAAAATAAAACTCACACAAGAAAACGAATATATCATTATATTACTAGAGATATGGGTTATTCTGTATTCTTTTAAAGACTATGATCTTTTAACCACGATGTTCTTTTATGTTTCCACTATTCTCATTTCAACCCAATCTCCCTTTAAAGTTGGCTATGCTGCAGATACTGTTGCATTCAAAAAGTTTTCCTAAAAGGATTAATCTCTGTCCTAAATCAGACAAGTTACCTACAGAAAGAGTACAGACAGTGTATTAAGATGCAGAGCTGGTAGATATGGTGATGACAAAAGCATAGAGAAGTCTTTTTCTAACTGAAGTAGGATGCAAGGTATCAGCTGAATAGGAGAGAATGAGACAGTGCTGCAAATTTGAGGGACGATACGAAATAGTTGCCTAGGAAAGTGTTATTATGAACAGATTAGAAAATGTTTTAGGATTTTATGTGAATCTGTATGACTCTTACATGCATAATGCAATGATCGTCGTTTTTGTTTTTTTGGTAAGGAAAACATTTTATTGTTGAATAGGTTCATATATATTACAACAATGTCATATAACCTTAATTTGTTTTTGAAATTGATAAAGTGATCATGGTTACAATGCCTGATAGGCAGTGTCTTATCTCTTAGATATAGCTCTGTGGCGCTATGAATATTTTTTCTAATATACAGCTCTGATCAGTTTTCTCAAAACAAAATCTGGCTCTCAGACAGTATAACTTCCTCAGAATAGAATCCTTTCGATGTAACTATCATCCTATCTTTCAAGTTTTCTTCTTTATATATCTTCATATAATTCTACATTTAAAACTCTAAAACTAGGGAGTTTTTTGAAACACCTCATGAAATTTCAGGTGTCTGCTTTTGTTCTAAGTCATTTGAAATTCTATTCATCTCTGATTCAGCTCAAATGCTATAGCATTCAGCTAAGAATGAGAACCAGGTACCGGGGATACAAAGCAAGAAAATGAGGCCCTGGTGGAGCAGCTGATGGATGATCACCTCTAAAGAAATGCAGGTCACATATCCCTGGATTCGAGTCTCCAGTCTTGGGAGTAAACAACCAGTGTGAACAACTAAATAAAAATAGTGTGCTTCTTCACCTTTCCCTGCCTGCGTGCCTGCTTACCTTCATTCCAGTCTGCATCTTTCCTTTAAAAATAAAATGCATCATGAGTCACAGAACAGAATACCTATTCAGCTGTTACATGAGACACTTACAGAACACACTCTCAAAAACAACATTAAGTAAACAAGTAAGCTGCCAAAGGTTATTTATACATGTTGCCAATTGTCAAATTATGCAAAACAGCATTCCATAGGTAATTAAAATGAAAACCGAAGATGCTTAGGTGAGCGGTTGCCTTGGGCAAGAGGGAACAGAATGGGAAGGGGTGGAGCTAAGGACTTTAATTGTTTTTACCATCAATTATCTCTATTATTGTCTAAAACATTCGACCTTTTACAAAGGATGCTTAAGGCTGGACCCTCCCTGAAGACGTTTCCAATCCGTCTCGTAACCTATCACTTATTTACCTTCCATCCCCGGGACACCCCGCTTCCCGGGCGGTCATTTGCACACTAGGGCAGCAGGCCTTCGGGGCGGAGACTCAGGGGTCAGCTTGAGGCGGACTGGAAGGCGACGTCCGCACAGCTCCCTCCAATCCCCTTGGGGCCCGAGGCCTTTTCAGAACTTCAGCCTAGCCCTCCCCGCCGGACCCAGAACGTCGATCTCCTTTCGGACGCCGACTGCGGTCTCCTTCCCCCAGGACACCTGTGCTCCTTCCCCGATCCAACCCCGCAGTCGCCCCCTACAACCGACTCTGCTCCACGGCCCTCACCTCCAGCCGAGCGGCGACTGGGCTCGAACTCCTGTCCCCGAGCGGCAGCACTTCCGGCTGAGCCGGCGCTCCCCGACACGCCCCCTCCCGCCGGAACAGCGCTGTCCGAGCCTCTGCGCATGCGCGCAGCGGGGCCCACTTCCGCCTTTTCGCCTCCGGACGCTTTCGGCCGTCTCGCGATATTTCGTGCTCCCGCGGGCGTTTTTAAAGGCTCGGGCGGGGGCCGCGCTCTGGACGCCCGGCGGCGAGCTGACCTGATTCTCTGGGGCTTCTAGGCACCTCGGCCTGTAGTCCGACCAGACAGCTGCAGCCAGGGGACCGGGTCCGGACCGGGTCCCGGCGCCCGGGGATGGAGGAGAGGGAACCTAGGTTTTCCTTGTCATCCCTCACACAAGCCTCAGGTTCCCTGTCTGTCAAATGGGGAGATGCATTTCCACC
The DNA here is from genome assembly GCA_004363575.1 of Solenodon paradoxus. Taxonomy (NCBI): domain Eukaryota; kingdom Metazoa; phylum Chordata; class Mammalia; order Eulipotyphla; family Solenodontidae; genus Solenodon; species Solenodon paradoxus. The sequence goes on from RJWH01002639.1 coordinate 34,940, forward strand.
TCTTAAAGGGCCCCCGGGGTGGGGTGAGGTCACGGGCTCTGCATGCGGGGTCCTGGGCATCCTGGCAGCTCTTCGTGTGTCTCAGAAAACCCCAGAGCCCGTTTTGGAGAGACACACCCACGGTCGTGGGCGAGTAAGTTGGCGAGCACAACTCTCTGCAGGCAGTAAAACAGCATCTAGCTTCAGACGACAGGCTGCTGAAGCGCTGAGGATTGCAGGGCCAGCGTCCCCACGAGGAAAAGTGATGGAAAGCATCAGAAAGGGCAGGAGAAGACGAGACACGTGTCTGTCGGCTTGCCGTGGGCGTGGGAGGGACGCCCAGGTGAAACGGAGCCTCTTTCCAGGGACAGCTGTGCCCCAGAACCCGGGCACTGCCCCCTAAACGGGAGCACCGGCAGCTGGTGTGGAAATAAAGAGCTTTCCTTTGGAAAACAGGAGGATTGGGGATAGAGATCTCAGGACTGAGAACAGGGAGCCAGCAGAGGAGATGTGCACAGACCTAACAGGGATTTTCATTTGTGGAAGAAAAGCTTCAACGGGAGGATTAAGAAAGAGGGATGGATAGTTTTCCAGCGACCGGAGACACTGCTGGATGGCCTCTCAGATTCTCTCTTGTCTGTGTGGGGCCAGCACTGGCAGACGCCATATTTGAGTAGTGTCCACACTGCGAGGACTCCATGTTTAAGCAGGGTCAAGCGTCAAAGTGTTTGCCATCAGCGGTGCTTGCTGCCAACAGGGGTGCAGTGCGTCCTCCTGGTTGCAGGACTGGTGGCTGCCAGGCAGCAGCACCAGGGAGAGCAGTCAGCTTCCAGACCAGGAGCCCCAGCACAAGCAGAGCAGTGCCCTTTCTCAAAGCCCTGTTTGGGGTGCTTCCAGCTCTGCTGTGGCAGCTCTCTCCTGGAGGATGACGAGAGACTCCAGTGGTTTGAGTAATGGCTGCCCCTCTCCTGCCTGGGGCTGCAGCTGACCTGCAACCTGAAGTCCCCTGGATGTGGCAGCTGGAGCTCCAGGCCTATCCTCTGCAGCCTGAAATCGTAGCAAGTCTCATATCAAGACAGGGAAAGAATACCTTTTAGCCTATCCATAGAAATAAACGCCAGGTACCAGGTATTGGGTATACTAAAACCCCAAAGAAAAATACTAACATAACAACTAAGTAAACTACTTGAAGATTTTAAAGCAACGATCCTGATGATTCTTATTGATATTAAGAAACTGCTAGAGGAACAAAAAAAAAATCAACAACAAAGATAGAGAAGCTATGTGAAATTAGCAGACACATAACACATAAGGTGAAATAAAGAACACAGTAGCTAAGCTAACACACAATAGAGGGTCCCAATGAATCAGTGAGCTAGAAAATAGGGTAGAAGAATGCACTCTAGCAGACCAACAAAGAGAAAAAAGAAAAGAAATGAAGACAGCATAGGAGACCTATGGAATAACATCAAGAAGAACAATATTCTCATTATAGGAGTTACAGAAGCAGAAGAGAGAAGAAAGGGGCAGAACGTTTAATAGCAAGAATAATAGCTGAGAACCTCCCTAACCTGGGGAAGAAAACACCTCCAGATCCAGGAAGCTCAAAGAGTTCCAAACAAACCCAAACACACACACACACACACACACACACACACACACACACACACACAGACACATTGTAGTTAAAAAGACAAAAATTCAAGATAAAGAGAATCTCGACAACACTTAGAAAGAGACAATCACATGCAAAGGAATCCCCCATCAAATTGCAGATTTCCCAGCAAAACTTCACAAGCCAGGAAGGGATGGCATGTGGTATCCAAAGTGTTCAAAAAAAAAAAGGTCTTCCAACCAAGTTTACTCTGCTAATTATCACTTAGAATTGAAGAAGTTATAAAGAGCTTCCAGTAAAACAAAGGTTGAAAGAATTCATCATTAGCAAACTAAACTTGCAAGAAATATTAAAAGGACTTTTTATAAGATGAAACTCCAACTAGAAACAAGCAACAAGACATCAAAAATATAAAATGGGTGGAGAGTAAAATGAACTGTTAGAGTGAACTTCAGATTAACTTGTTTTCAACTTAAAATAGGTTATAAGCAACACAGCAATGAGCTATCATCTCACACCTGTGGGAATGGCTCTTATCCAAGAGACTAGAAAATAACAAGTGGTGTTGAGTATGCAGAGAAAAGGAAACCTCATATGCTTTTGGTGGGAGTGTAAATTGGTGTGACCATCTTGGAAAGTAGTATGGAGATTCCTAATAATTGATAATGGACCAATTGGTGTGTTCATCAGCCTGGAAGCTTCTAGAGCATGGTTATCCCAGGGTTTTTTAAAATGAAATTTCATTGAGAACACATGATAGATTAAATCATTGGCTGTTTGAAGACCATCTCTAGTGCCCTGAATTTAGGCATAGATCTTAAGTTCTGCAACCTGTCATCACCTGGTTACTTTTCTGGTGATCAGCCTCCAACCTGAAGCTATCTAGGGTCTTTCAACCAGCTCCCCTACCCCAATCACCTCATTTGCATAAAATCAGGTATGGTTCGATAGGAATTATGAGTAAGACTCTCCTGTCACTCTGGAAATCCTTAGGATCTCCATGAGAAATCTGGGGCAAAGATCAAATATATTTTTTATTATACTGCAAAATGATAATGAACACATATTCAGTGCTAAGGTACCTTTTTCAGTTTCATGTGTCTCTGAATGTATACCGCTCCCCACTTCCCAGAGGAAACCACTATCCTGGAATTTATGTTGTTACCTTGCTTTCTTTAGCATCTATTTTGTTTATAGTTTAAGGCTATCTAGGTGTATCTCCAAGCTATGCATGTGTCTTTGCCCTTTTTGACCTTAATAAAATGGAAGTGTATTATATGTATACTTTGTGTCTGATATTTTTCCATATTACACTGCTTCTAAAGTAATCCAAAGTTATGCATATATCTGCATAGCTTGTTTTCACTAGTGTTTTGTTTTACAAATATGACACTTGAATCTCTAGTGTATTGTTTACTATTGTGGACTAAACTGCTATCCACATTCGCCTGTATGTGCAAAAGTTTCTTTGGCTAACATGCCTATGAAATGGGTGAGGACCAGGAACAGTGGGCTCCCTTGCTTCTGGCCTATGGCTTTTTTTTTTTTTTTTTTTTTTTTTTTTGAGGAAAGGTGCAAGCAGGCAGGCAGGCAGGCAGGAAGAGAGGAGGAAGAAGGATTTTTATTTAGTTGTTCATCTTGATTGCCCACCTGGTCATAAACCAGATGTCTTGAGATGGAGCGGACTGTGCCGCAGTGGACTAAACCACTAGGCCATCAGCATATGGCATGGCCTATGGAGATTTATGACTGCTGGGAAGTTTTTTTCTTTTTACTGACTTAACAGGAGTTTTGAAGGTTTTGTTTTTTGGTTTATTTTTCTCAGCTGCTCCTTGCACCACTTATTGCTTACATTTTAACTTCTCCTGCTCAAGACTCCTTTGGCATCAGTTCTCCACCCAGCTCTGCAAATGAGGTAAATCTCTTAATGCCCTTCCCCTGCGAGTTTGCAAGCTAAGCAGCCCAGTTTTGCTGTAACTTCTACCATGCGTGGTTTCTGACTCACAGTAATCCGATACATCCAAAGAAGAAGAGAGAGAGAAGGAAGACAAGACTGAATAAAACATTACACCTCAGGAGTGCTAAACCACGGGTTGGAGAATGCTGACTTGAATACCCTTGTCTTCGAACTCCTGGTGTGACAGCTGGGAATCGTGTCCCCTGTGCTACCACCCTTATGCATACATTTTTCTTTAAGTTTTGAGGCAAAGACCTGTGAGATCTGATTCTCCATGCTGATGCCTTTATGCAGTCATACCTTCTTTATATTTTTTTTTTACTATTATGAACAATTTCAGAGTAGAGAGTAATAAAATGAAACTGACAACCAGGTCCTTTATTTCTTTCTCTTAAATCCACCTATGCTTAAGTTCTAAAAATGAACTTTGAGAAATAGCCTCACCACTGAGGAATCTGTTACCAGAGAAGCTAAGGACCCATGGATCTTCCTGGCCTCTCACACCTAGAGGCAGTATCGTGCACTGCACTATTTCCCACCCAAATTTGTGTGTTGAAGGCCTAATTCCCAACACCTCAGGCTGTATTTGGAGATGGGACTTTTAGAGAGGTAACTGAGGTAAAGTAAGTCAGGGTGTGTGTGTGTGTGTGTTTGTGTATGGGGGGAGTGCTAATCTCTGACTGGTAAAGAGATTAGGTTTTGCAGAGAGACACCCGACTTGCACATGCAGAGGGAACTGACCGACAGAGGACCTCTGAAAGCCACGGAGGGGGCCTCAGAAGACACATCTGCCCCACCTGCACGTTGGACTTCTAACCTCCGAAGCTGGAAATACGTTTCTGTCATGTAAGTCCTCTAGTCTATGGTATGTTTGCTGTGGCAAACAGCACACTGACAGTTGGAGCTGGTAGGTGTAGGACGCACATATATATTCAGCTTGACTAATGTCAGTGCTTTTTTAAAGCCGTTGAACTTGCAATCCTACTGGCAATGCATGAAAATTCTTGTTCTGCATCCTTGCCCAAACCAGATCTTGTCAGGCTTCACCTTTTCCAGTCTGGTGGGAGAGGAGTGACACCTTCTTGTTATATTTATATTTTCCTGAAGACAGAATTGAGTATCTGCATATGTTGGTTTTTATACTAATTAAATGCTTGTTTATTATGTTCACTTTTGTTATGCTAGTTGTTTTTTTTCTTAACTGATGGATAGGAGTTGATTTTACTGAAAGTAAAATTTATCTTTCTATGGCCTCTTTTCTTTTTCTTTTTTTTACATGAAAGGTACAAGCTAGAATGAAAGCGAATAAGCGCCAGGCAGTCAGGAAAAGAGAGGGGGAAGAAGCATTTAATGTGTCAGTTTTATTTAGTGCTTTATCTCTGGTGTTCCCCACTCCCCGGGACATGGACCCAGTCCTTGGAATGTGGACTGTGTCTAGCTGGAGGCAGTGAACTCAACCTCTACTCCACCAGGGCACACCTGTCTTTCCTTTGGTCTCTTATTTTAGTATTCTTCCCAACCTCCAGAGTAAAAAAATGCTAGTCTCATTGTTTTGTTGTTGTTTTATATTTGAATCTTAATCTACCTGAAATTGACCTTACGTTTGGTTTGAGGTAGAGGTAGAATTTATTTTTCTCCGGATCATTGTCTATTGTCCCCATGTTATTTACTAAACACTTCCTTTGGTCAGCTGATGGGCAGTAGCAGCTGGTCGCACATCCCATCTGCATGTGTTATGGTCCCCTCCTGCTCTGTTATAATGACACTTTTATCTACTTCTAGACCAGCATTGCGTTGTTTTCACTACCTGGTGAATCTTGCTACCTGGTAGTAATGGAAATGCTCTTTATTTGGAATTATATGTGATTCTGACTCTTGAACAACACATGCATGAACTTAACCTTGTCAAATGTAGGGAGCACAGCCGACTAAGTCTTCTTAAGCATAAGAAGTACTTTTTGCTCTAAAGACTAAAATTTATTCTCAAAGCAACTCAATAAAATTCAAACTAATGAGCATTTTGAAAAGGCATTTCTAATCTGGGACCAGGGCATTTTGCAGTTGGATGGGGTTTTGGATGAAAAAGGCAGGACATGAGTTAATCATTGTGGAAGCTGATTAGGGGGAATTTTAGAGGTTTCAGTGATTTATTTTTTATTGGATAAAGAATGCGTTACTTGTTAGATATTATATTGGCTTTCAGTGACTGCTTTTTTGGGTCATTTTTATTTGTATTTTTTAAGATTCTGCATTTAGAGGATTCTAGTTTCTTCAAGGACTCATTATGTATCAGGTAACATGTACTAAAGTTAATAGATTTCAAAGTCATACCTTTTTTTTTTTCTTTACTATTATGAACAATCTCAGAGTAGAGAATAATAAAATGAAACCGACCACCAAATCCTAGCTTCAACATTATCGATACTTGACCACATTCCTCTCCTCTTACCTGCTGCACACATATGTGCACACTTCACGCACCCTGCCCCACTCTAGCCAGAGTTTTAAAGCAGATCTTGGCCATTATAACATTTCATCTAATACACTGTTCTAATTTTCTCAGAAAGTCTTTTCATACTTGTTTCTTGAAATTAGCATATAAACTGTCTATATATTTCACTTGATCACTATCTCTCAGGTGTCTTTTACACAAAGAACAGGCTGTTTCCCACTCTCACTGTCCCCCCCACCCTTTTCCTTGACATTTATTTGTTGTCGAGAGTGCATCATATGTCTACCTGAATTTCCCAAATTCTGGATTTGATGGCCTACATCCTCTTACTGTTATTTGACCTATTTCTATCATGAGTATTTCCAATAAGCTGATAGTTGTGTAAATGAAGAACTAAAGTCTTTTGGTCTGCCCTTGTAGAAGTAGTCATTGGGCTCAGTCCATACACATCCCAAGGAACCAGGTATGTGGGCCAGGGCTGGGGAACAACCGAGATGAACAGCTAATTAAAATGCTTCTTGTCCCCCTCTCGTCCTGTCTGCCTCTGCTCGCCTTCATTCCTTCCTGCAGTCCTAAAAAAAATAAAAAAGTCTGACATTTTTTTTTCCCCAAGAGGGGGCAAAAATATTTATGTGATAGTTATAAAAATTCTGTTGTTTTCATATCACATGGTGAAAGGCTTTAATAATTTTGAAAGTGTGTTAATATATGAATAGAAGATTAAAAGCCAATGATATGATTTCCATAAGCTATGTTTCTCTGTAGTTTTATCTGCTTTAACCTCCCATCTGTCTTTCCAAAGGAGACACTAAGGCCCAATGTTAAATATTTACCAAAAGACACACATCTAGTAGTAACAGGATTCTCTTGCACCTTCTGCTCCTTTTAAAATTTTGCCTCAGATGAATGTGTCTTCAGCTGAATGTGTTTGTGCATCAGAAATAATTCAGATAGAGGTGGTCAGGATGGCGATTCTTTCTGTCAATTAGCATTTTTATGACAGAAGACAAGACACACTACACAATAAACTCTCAACTATCTTGAGGGTTTGGGGGTGGTTTTGTTTTTGTTTTTGTTGTTGTTTTGTTTGCACTGCCCGTGAAAAGCTAAGGCTTGGTTTTGAAAGTAATGGAGAAGGGTCTTAAATGGGACCTAACCCTGAAACCTGGATAGACTTCCAGGATAGGAAGAATACAAGACAATTTTTATTGACTGCAGTAGTAGTTGGTTATTTGCTCCTAAATAATTTGCATTTGTGGTCACTGCTCGCCTCATTTCTTTCTACGCTGGCCAGTAAGCTTTCTTTCCCATCTTCTTTTCTGCTTACTTGTCTTACACATATTAACTAAATGAATATTAACTGGACTTGAAGAAAATGGAAAATGGAACAAAATAGAGGGAGTAAAAACTAGAGGGAAGTTACATTCCCTTACAGCTTGCATAACTGAACAGATGCTCGAAAATTAGTGATACGGGAAGCATCTACAAGCCTGGTTACACTTGACTGAAATGTCTTAAGTTTCTTCATTTGTTTGATTTATAAAAGTGACCTACAGTGGCAGATTCAAAGCTTTCATTTTCAGTGAACCGAGGTGAACTGACATTTGCAAAAACAATGTAAGGATATGACTGACTTATTTTTAAAAGCCATTATTTGGGTCATTTTTTAAAAACAGAACTCAATGATAGGAAGGTTTTTGACTGAAATAAAAGCTTCATGAAATGATACCTTTACTTTGTAAAGAAAAAAGCTTTGATAACATACAATGTCATTAATATTTAAATGCAACAGAGAGAAATAACTCCAAACCAACAATTCAAATGAAAATTAGAGAATATTTTATTTCATGTGATGAGTGTAAAGTCTCTCTTCACACGTGTATTCCTGTCTGGATTACACAGGGGCAGTTCTTACACATCTGGAACACTATTTTCTTTTTTAAGGCAGGGTGCAGGCAGCAATGAAGGCCAGCAGGCAACATGCAGTAAGAGAGAGGAGGAAGAAACATTTCATTTTGTTGTTCATCGGGGCGGTTCCCCCAGCCCTGAGTTCAGCTGGAGTCCATGGGATTTATGTGGGTGGAGAAACCGAAGGGAGCAGACAAAACTGCTAAACCATCGAGATGTGCCAATCCGATACACTATTAACCTGATTTCTTCCCTGTGTTTTAAATTGGATCAGGCATTACAAGTGTGGAAAAGTAGTGTTACATTAATTCTACTTTTAATTGACAGTCTTACTTCATTCAATATAACTGTCTCAATCATTCTTTAGAGTTTATGAAAAGTAAGCTGTACTAGTTTATATTCATTAGTTACCACGTATAACTCAATTTTTTTTTTTTTTTAAATGAGGGACAGGAGAGGAGGAAGAAGCACCTTTATTTTGTCTTTTTCACCCAGACCCAGGGTCCTGAACTTGGCTCTTTGGGCTGTAAGCTCCACGAACTGTGGTCTACAAGCCAGCATCCGTTTCTCGGCCACAACAGTGCACCCTATATCTCAGTGTTTGATTCAGAATTTTGGAAAGTAAACGAATAAGTCCACTTTCCTTGAAAACTTTTCTGGGAACATTTTCATTAAATATATTCTTCTGGGAAATCATGATTAAAGGGTCAGGACAGTAATAAATAGACAGAGTATATAAAACAATGTTTTTTTAAGACCCTGGAATTCAGACAATTAAGGACCTATGCGCTGAACAGACAAGGTGAGCTCTATGATTGTGCCGGCTTATTGTCTTGAGAGTTTTTCCAGGTCACAGAAGGAGAGCGAGAGCACACTGGGAAAGCCGGTGGAATCCCTGATTTAAGGAGACGCTGCAGGGAATCTGGTGGAACCACAGAGTTTAGAATTTATAGCACAGAGTACTACAGAGGAGAAGTCTGCCCCAAAAGAGAACTCTGGAAAGATTTTCCCACGAGTTCTCAGGTGAGTGCTGATCAGTGCGTGCGGGAGGGAATTACCTGTGGCTAAGGCACCAAGCACCTGAAAGAATCAGAGGTAAGAAAGTTCAGCTTACAGAGGACTGGGAGTAGTGGTTGTTTCCACAGGACTGATCAGAAAACCTTAGACACAGAACACTGGGTAGCGTATATTGTGGGGTCTTGCCTCAGTTTGGGGGAACAGTTAACCCTAGACTGAACATTGCCTTGTGTTTGAAGCAAGACCTGAAACTGTCCACCTGTTCCCAACTCACTAACCCAGAACAAAGATTTGTAGAAATACAAAAATAGCCAGCACCCAGAAAGGTAATTTTCCCAGTGCTTGACATTCAATACAAAATTACCAGGTGTGCCAATAAGTAGGAATATAGAACTGATAGTAAGGAGAAGTCAATAGGAACTGGCATATTTACAAGCAAATAACTTGCATTTGCACAGAGTTAAGCAGAGACATGGCAGATGGAGGGCAATCAAGCTCCAAGAGATGAAAGCTACATGAGCAAAATACAAACCACTGGGTGGGACTCATGGTAGATTTAATGGTGCAGGAAAAAACGATTCATGAGTTTGGTGACATCAGTAGAAATTCTAAAATCAAGCACAGGAAGGCAGGAAGGAAAAAAAGACCATCGGTAAGTTGTGTTCGACTTTAAGCACTCTTGGGTGCTTGTAAGAGACAAAGGAAGTGAGAAGAAATTTGAAGAATTTATTTAAGGAAGTGAGAGCAAACAGTTGTTTTAATTTGCTGGAAACTATGCACCCACAGCTCAGAGATCAATGAACCCAAGCACAAGAAGCATGAGGAAAACTGCACCATGGTACATCATAACCCAACTGCTTAAAACCCAGGGTAAAAGAGTCACTTTTATCAAGTAACTGGGAAACAAAGTCACGCAGATGATAATGACACCAGATTTCTTTTAGAATACAAGTCAGCAGAGAAACTTTTCATGTACTTGAAAGAACATTGTCAATCTGAAATTCTATACCCTGAGAAAGTATTTCAAAAACACAGGCAAAATACTTTTTCAGACTAAAGTTGAAATTGCTCATTATTAACAGATCTGCAATACAAGAAATGTTAAAGGAAGTCAAATCTTTGGGGCTGATGGAAATGCACTGGAGACTAGCAAACTTCTCTGCAGCCTTATTTTGCTGCTTCAAAGCTAAGAATGGTTTTTACATTTTTAAGAATTTATTTAAAAAAAAAAGACCAAAATATCTCCAGATGCTGCCAAGTGCTTCCAGTAGGGTGGGGATGGCAGCCTAAGGGAGGCACAAAACTGTCTCCATTGAGACCTTAGTTAAAATCCACAGATTGTTGGATTGGATAACAAAACTGGATCAATTATATGTGGCTTATAAAGCATATAGGTTAAAAGTAAAAGAATGGAACAAGAAATATGATAGTAACACTAAACAAAGGAAAGCTGAAATGACTTATTAGAGGAAGTAGATCTCAGAACAAAGAATAATGCTAGGGATAATACATGTAAAATGGTACGATTATTTTGGAAAATATTTTAGCAGTTTCTTGAACTTAAACTGCACCTACGATATGATCTCGTCATTCTATTCTTGTTTACCGAAGAGAAAAGGAAATGTTTCTCCATACAAAGACTTGCACAAATGTTCATAATAGCACTATTTGTAATAACTGTAATTAGAAAGAATCAGTGTCCATCAACAAATGAATAAGCTGGTATACAATAAAACACATGCAATGGAATACTAAGTGATAAGATGGAATGGAATATTGATATTACAACATGGATGAATTTCAAAAATAATTTTGCTAAGTGGATGAATCCATACAAAATGTATACAACAAGTTCTTGACCAATTTAGATATTTAGTGATGTTTTTGTGAACAGAAATATGCTCTAGTAACAACATATTCATTAGCTTATGGTAAAATTGCTTTTTTTGTTTGTTTTACTTGAAGTTTCCAAGAACTTGTCCATGCCATTTAGTGTAGTTACTCTATTCTGTGTGATTCCATTTATATAAAATTCTAGAAGATGCAAGTTAATTTGTAGAGCTAGAAAAACCAATTATTGTTGAAAGGCAGGGGTGGGTTGGGGAAGAGTAGGAGGGAAGGCTTACAAAGGGTACCATGGGACTGGGGATAGTGGAAATATTCATAATTTTGACTCAGGTGCTAGTTTCTTATGTGTATGCCTTTGTCAAAATATCAACGTGTATATATTTTTAAAAGGTATGGTGCAGGCAGGAATGAATGTGAGCAGGCAGGCCATCTGGAAGAAAGGAGGGAGACACACTTTATTTTTTATTTAGTTGTTCATATTGGCTGGACCTGGGACTCGAACCTAGGGTTAGGTGACCAGCATACCTTTGGAGGTGACTGACCTAACTGTTGCTCTACCAGGGTGTGCCAAATGATATATTTTAAACATGTGAAGTTCATCATTTGCCAGTTATAGCTCCATAACAATTCTACTTGTTCGTGTCTGAAAAAAAATGAGATTCAATGATATCTAATTTTCTTTCTTTCAAAATAACGTAATAATGTTTTCTTCCATATGCTGAAAAAATGGGAAGCATATGATAGTTAAAGTGATTACTGCCAAGACAGTAATACCTTTTGAAGACCTTGCACATGTTTGAATGTTGAATTAAATCCTGTAGGTGTAAAGATAGTGCAAATGCTGAAAATATCAGTCAATATATGATGCTGTTACTGAGCTATTGCCTTCAGGAATGTGTGCCAAATAATTGCTTTGCAACTAGAAAGAGTTGAGCAAGTAGTATTATATATTTAGAAAAGTATCATTCACTGTTTTTCAGTGCTTCAGTAAAATCAGCATATACCTTTGTATGACACAATTTTGTTATGTTGTATATTAGTTGATAATTATTGAAGGAGGCATTGGGTATATGGGTGTGTCCTTTATACCATTGTTTTTGTGTGTGTTTGAAATTTTCCATCACAAAACTTTTTAAATTGTATTATTACCCAGGAATATATTATACTGTAAATATATCAAGGTCAGTTTTGTGTGGAGTTACATTTAAATAATGTAACAAGTCTGTACTAAATGACCTTGTTATATAAATACATATACATACACATCAATATAGAAATAACAAGCTGTATACATACATAGGGATAACAAGCTACAAGTATTAAGCATCTTGTTCTCATCAAATTGGATTTTAAAATATCAATAGACTTGTGGTATCGCTTCTAAATGTTCTGCAATAGTGAAAAATAAATGAGCACTGTGAAGTCACTCCTACAAAGCTTTGAAGTAATTCAGTGAGATTTAAAGTTGTTATGCGTCCCACACACAAACAGGCTAAAAAGATACATGAGTCATTTTCTGTCTCACAATCTGCCTTAATGATGATAGTGGGGAAGTAATCTTTTATCTTTAGCAACAGTGGAATGAGCACATTAGATTGGGAACTGGAATGCATTTTTCCCCTTTATCAATAAACTCAGCATCTAGTTTCCAAGTAGCCCTTCATTTTGAGGCTCTTCTGGATAATCGATAAGCTCTCGCATTAAGTTATCTTCATTCTAATCTTCTGTACTTTCTGTTGTCTATGTGTTCGTTTATTTTGAAAGAAGGAAGGTAGAAGAAGAAGCAGCATTTTAAGGGAGGGGAGTAGAAGAGAGTGAAGGGCAGGGAGAAGCATCTTTATTTGACTTTGGTTCTTCTCCCCAGCTGGGTCTCTAGCTCGTGAGCACAGGCCCTGGGGTTTACGTCTGCATGCCCGCATCTCAGCTGCCTGAGCCACCAGGGCTCACCCCTCTCTTGCTTTTTTGAATGTGACAAGGAAAATAAAAATCTGCTATTTAAATTTTCTGTATATTGTCACTATTCTATATCCCGGATCCAGCAGTGCAATTTGACATGTTTTCACTTAGTAATTCTTCATTACTTTTATTTAAAATATATGACTTACATGCAATTTATATTAGTTGGCTTAAAATGTTATAAGTTACAATCACACTGGGTTTTTCTCACAAATCGATGAAGCATTTATAAAGAAAATCTTGATACTTCCTGTCAGTAGTTGATGAAATTCCTTCACACATTAAGTCAGAACTAATTGAATTACATTAACCAAACTTTTAATTGTACAATTATTAGCTTTTCCATTAAGATGAGTATTGAACTGACCATCTTACATTAGGAACTGATGTGACAAGATGACAGTTTTATTTATTTTAAAGGAAAGGTGCAGGCAGGAAGAAGGTCAGTAGGCAGGCCGGCAGGGAGAGGAGGAAGAAGCATTTTATTGTATTTTTATTGAGTTGTTCATCGTGGTTGTTTCCCTGGGGTCCAGGGTTTGAACTGGGTACTTTGGGATATATGTGGACTACACCTGGTATTCTAAACTGCTCAGCCTCCAGAGCGTGTCAAAGATAACCATAAAAAAAATCTTATTTATCTTTTACTACAAAAGTCTTATATAAGTCTTATGAAAGTATTTTATTTATCACGTTTTCCAGAAATATGTGTTTCTTGGTCCCAATTTCTGACAATAGGCATAGTCCTTTCTCAGAATGGGTACAGTATTCTTTCATTTTCTATTAAAAATGATTTGCTGATTTCAATGCACAGTTAACTTGTGACCTAATGTTTGAAAAAGCATTATACTATGCCATTTCATTCACCTTTAGAAGCAATCTGACACTTCACTTAGTCTCATTTGAATGTAATGAGTCTCCCCAGAGCTACGTGCTAAATAGAAGGGTACAGCTGCTTAGTATGTAAGTCATAAAGGAGCTATTTAACATGCCTTAAATCTTCCATTTTAACAAATAAAATGTGCCAAGTTTTACACTAGTCACTTTTACATATGTTTACTCATATTTTGCCATAAAAGTTTGCCAAAAAGAGCTTGCCCATGATCATGTACCACAGAAAAGAGTCAAAGGCAAGAACCTAAATGCTGGACCATGTATTCAGATCAAACCATCACAGTGAGACCGTGGCCCAAACCATCACAGTGGGATGAAAATTTCTGATTGAGAGTTGCAATGCTATTCAGTTCACATTAATAATTCACATCAAACTAGAAAGTGTTTAACAACTTGTAATTTCTTTTTAAAGGAAGCTTATTAAGCACAGTCAATTGGAAACCCTACCCATGTTTCAAACCCTAATCTGGTTAGCAATTAAGTGAAATTTTTCTAAAAGGCTGCTTCCTCAAAACAGTAACAAAAATGCCGTGTATTTAAAATCTGAAAAGTGAAATCAGTCGAAAAGGTTTACATGAAATGAACAAGATAACTAAATGTGTGTTTTTTGTTTTTTGTTTTTTTAAAAGAATGTGTCATAAAAACTTGAGGCAATTCTGTCTGCATTTGTCACAAGGGAAGTGAATGAGTTTCCTCTTGCTTCATCCTGTGTTATGACATTTGGTCTTGCGCAGCTCATCTGTGACCCAGATTGTTTTGGAGGTTCCTCTGGAGAGCATAGGTGTTTATAAATATGTATATATATATATATATTTATATATATACATATTTATATATATATATAGTCAAACACACACACCACACACACCACATACTGTAGCCATCAGAATCCAGCTAAATCCATCGCCGCGAAGAGACCCTAGTTTTTCATTTTGTTTATTCCTTAAATGCTAGGATTTCTGTGTAGCGTTGGCCTGAGCTCCAGGTGTTCATCCTGTTGGTGTCCCTTTCCTCAGCTAAACTGAGCTCTGCTCAGTGGCTTACAATTTTATGTGTTACGATATGTGGCGACAAGTTGATGGAAAGCCCAGTACACGCAAGGCTCCGTGGGCAGGCGCAGGAGCTGGTGAGTCGCACGGGAAGGCAGGGAGGCAGGTACAGCTTGGAGTATATACCTGGAGCATTCCCCGTGGGGACGCTGGGATGCAGATCATTTTAGCCACAGCTGGCATATTGGCGAGGTGCCCCATAAAAGTCTTAACCACATCCGTTAAGTTATTTGTGAACTTATGCCGGGGAGGTCATTCTAAGGGGGAGGAGGCGTGAGATGAAGCAACACTAAAAGCCATCGTTGGAGGCAGTTCTGGGTATGAACGTGTGTACGTCACGTTTGCTCTGGCTAAGACCACTATGACAGCGGTCGAGGGAGTAGTCCTTTACTAAACCCACGAGAATGGAGCCCCCTCCTTTGGGACCCCTTTAACAGTATGTCACAAGGAGAGTCATTCTTTTCTACCTTGTCAGTTCAGCACATGGTGCCTGTCTGAGAACACAGGGTGCAAGGGCAGAATGGGAGAAAAACTAGTCAGGTGGGGTAGTGGCATAGCTGTAATGGGAGTGAACTTCTTCTGAACACGGGAGGGGCATTGTGGGGACACAGAATTGCTTCACAGCAATGGTGGGAAGGATTTTGCTGAAGTCGGGTAATGCATTCTTGAGATTTACATATTAAGGATAGAGCGACCTCATTTATATCTGTGAACTATGGGGACCTGAGAAAATATGGGTTATATAAATTAGTAAAATAGCATCTCTACTTTCAAAAGAGGCCCCCGTTAGTGGAGAAAAAGGCCTGTTCCTATCAGTGAAAATAAAATACAATGTATTCACCATTGTAAGTCAGGCACTGTACTAGTCTCACAGGAAAAGACGTAACAAGCATTTGTGTTCTCATCTGTAGGAACTGGGGCACCAGTAAATGTTTTTGACTAAGGGGGAGTCTACGTTTCATCTATGCTTTAGAAACACTTCTGACTTCCAGTTTTGGCAGCAGCGTTTCACGAAGAGGAGGAAACTCAAGGAGACTCGACGTTCAGACGGAAGGGAAGCTGGGCCTGAATTAGGTCCACAGTCGGGAAGTCGAGAAGGGTGGGGGGTTGATTAGAGGGGTTTGAAAGGACTGTGCATCTTAGTACACACTGAAGTGAGGGGGAGTGAAAGCTTTTAAAATACCTCCCAACTCTCTAGCGGCCCCGTCATGCGCATCCAGCAACCCAGGTCCTGGGACTAGACTGTTGAGGACGGAATCGTGGCTCTACGGTTAATACAATAACCTTGGGAAGTTTATGTGTCCTCTCTGTCTCAGGTTCTCCTCTGTAAAACAGGGATGATAAGGTACCTACATTTCATACAGTCATTGTGTGACTAGACATGACTCAATACCGAAAAGTCCTCAGAATGGTTCCTTGTTCTCACTCGTTTACGATCTCTCTTCTAACCGGTGTAACTAGATGAACAGTGACAAAAGGCAGTGAGTGGCGTGTGCAAGAACTGGCAAACGCAGGACAAAGAACATGGCGAACTTCCTTTTGGACAGTGAATCTGAAGTTTCTGACACATGATAGGCACACAGTGTTTAAGAGAAATGAGCAGGGTTTATTTACTTATTTTTTAAAGGAAAGGTGCAGCAGGAATGAAGGCGAGGGGGCAGGCAGGAGGAGAGAGGCGGAAGAAGCCTTTTGTTTTTATTTAGTTGTTCACATTGGTTGTTAACCCAAGTCCCGGGTCTTGAACCCGGGACCTTAAGATGTATGTGGGACTGTTCCCAGGGTGTATTAGACCACTGGGCCACCAGGATGCACCCATTTTTTAAAAAAAATATCAACTATAACAACACTTTGAACATATATACCAGAGACTCATAAAACTTTATCTGTATCATCTCATTTTATTCTCACACAATCTTGTCAGATAGGTAGTAGTATTTCCATTTCAGTTTATTTAGCAGAATAGTGAACAGGTTTGTGGCTTAACAATATTAACAATGGCCTCATTTCCAGAACATAAAAGAGGTTCTGACTGACTGCTGGTAGGAAGTGAGAAAGCAGACCAGCTGGGATTCGAGCCCAGGCAATCTGATTCCAAAGCTACTGTGCTGAATGACAATAGCTTGAGTCATTTTGAAACCTTTGGCCCCTAAAATCTTATTGCTGGTCTATTAAGATATGGTTTCCTAAGTTTGTAGTATAAACTTTCCAAAATCTATACTATTTCTGTAATAATCTGTCATCCACATATAGCTTTATCACATTTATTGTATTTTGTCATTGCATTTTGCAAATAATACCATGAGTTTCATGAATTCTATAATCGACTCATCAAGTTTGAAAAACAGCTTTAATTGTGAAAGTTTAGTAAGTGCCAGAGCATGTCTCAAACCTTTGTTATATAAGAACCACTTGGAGGCACACCCTGGTGGAATAGCAATTGGGTCTGCCACCTCTGGCTGAGCACAGTCCACATCCATCCAAAGGCCCTGGGTTCACATTCTGGGCCAGAGGCAACCACCCAGATGAACAACTAGAAGTTCTTCTCTCTTCCTACCTGACTACTCATCTCTGTTCCCACCTGCACCTTTCCTTTAAAAACAAACAAACAAACAAAACCAGAACCACTCAGAACCTGAGACCTTATCCCCATGTGTACTGAATCAAATTTCCAAGGGTGAGTATCAGAAATCTTATCTTTAAAAGGACCTGATGTGATTCTAATGCAGTTTCTCCAGGACTGTATTTTAAGGACCACTGTAAGGAGGACTTCAGGGAACTTTGGCATCTGAATTTTTGATTGACATTTTATTGTGCTTGCATTGCAAGCACCAATGAGGTTCTTCCTTGATTATTATTTTAAAACACCAATTATTAGTTTAGCCAAAAGCAGCAGCACTTAACTGAGAAACTTGAAATGACAGTCTAATTTTGGATTTATACATCACTGCACTATAGTAAAAAAGAGAGATCTGACTTCAAATTTGATTTCTGCCTCTTTGAACTTTGGTTTTCTCTTTTCTCCAAGTGGATGGACATAATCCACTTCTCAGTGTTGTGAGATAGTGTGATTCCTGGTATATGCATGATGATTCATGCTTACATTTGGAGAGGATGATGGCATAAATATTCTACTGTATATAAGAGAGGAATATCATTTCTCAGGAGTGCGCAGGTAGAGATGGCAAGATTAAATATACATGAATCTAATTATTCATGAAAATAGCATTCTTTTAATTTCAACTCATTCTAAAGCTGACCCAACTTGGACATTTACTTTTGGTAAATATTTCACAACCCTCTCTTATTTATTCATTGTCCATGCTGCAGATGAGGTCAATATGAATAATGGTCTCATTTTTTGGATCAATTTTTCAACTATACCAAGTTTACTTTGACATGGATCTGCTAGGCAGCAAATGCGTGTAACAAATGCTTGTGCTTTTTTTGTACATTGTTTCCCACTGGGAGTATCACTGTTAAGCCGTGAGCACTCCTCTGCTGTTCCTTCAGCAATAAGATCATCCTTACAAAGAAAAAAACCCTGATTATTACTTAACTACATAAAGTCAACAGACTGATACAATTTTAACTCCCTCCAGAATGCTATTAAGGAAAAAAGAGATTTCTATGTTAGGCTGGGAATGGTGAAAGGCAGATACTATGAATTATCCAAGTTGGGCTTTTTATTGCTAACAATTTCGAAGAATGGCTTTTCAAAGAAACAAGGTATGTCGGATGATCTCTTGGGAAACACTTCTTATTTTAATGTATGTGTAATAAAAGACGACATTGAATTTGTTCACTGCCAGGCACTGTGCAAAGCGGGTTGTGCTTACTCATGCAGTTATTCGCCACGACACTTCTGTCCTGGTTTCAATCACACGTTGCTAAGAAAGTTAATTTGATCAAATACACTCTCAACAAACTAGCTCCAAACTGCCCTACAAAGGTGTAGTTTTCCCCAGAGGGGGTATCATAACCCCACCCGTTCCTTCACCTGCTTCACCTGCATACACCGCCCCCAGTCTTGCGCTTCAAACTCCCCAGTCCTGTTACACACACCACACACCACTGCCACCATCGCCACTGTCACCACCGCCTGATGTGCCTGCTGGCCCTGGCTTTACTCTTAAAAAATTTAAATCTACTGTTAGGTAGAGACTCACTGTCCCACTGCACAGATGAGGAAACTGGGGCTATACTCCTACCTACCTTGTTTTACTGTTGAAATCGTTTTCAGAAAGTTCAGTTAAAAGCATATGTCAATGTGTGCAATGTCTTGCACTTGAGGAAAAGAGCAACCTTGGTAGAGACATTTTAGGAACCGTGAATAGAACTAATCATAATTAAGTTAGTTGTTCAAAGAGAATAGTGTTGGTCAAAGGTCAACCAACTTTTGATAGACTTATCTGAGTAGTTGGTGATTGATTTCCCATAATTAGTTAAGTACTTGCCTGGGAAAGTCCTTTTGATGTGCTTTGTAAATGAATGCATTCATTATTGATCACCCTTATCATTCTCTAAAGTTGCACAGATGAGGAAACAGAAGTCTCAGAACAAGTGAAGGATTTTGCCGAAGGCCCTCTTGATGGGTACTTAGGGCAGAGGTGGAATTAGGACTCAGGTCAGTGTTGTTTGTGGTACCCAGATTGTTCCCTCCAAAACCAGCTTTTCGTCAAGGGGAATCACAGGTAGATTGGACACTCCTGTTCATCTCTGCCTTCATGGTTCTCAAAATTTTAAAATTTTCTGGAATTTGCCTTATGCAACAAGATATTTGTGTTTCAAGTTTATGAAGTTTGTCATTGTTGTTTTTAAAATTAGGGGTAAGGAGAAGGGAAACAGAACAGATCTGTCCCAGCCTCTTCTTTGTGTAAGCAGGGATTACACTATTATGCCAGATTTCATCATACAATGAATGCCGGTCTGACAGTTTACCGGAAGCTTATCGTCCCTTTCCATTCCAGAAAGTAGTGCTACTTTTCCTCACAACATGTTGCAAACAGATGAGTCACATTGTCCTCCAGACAAGCCATCTTTCCCTCAGGCCATATCTGCGATGTCATGTCATCCTACTCACTGCCAGCCAGCCCATAATAGAGCCTTTGATGCGAAGTCCAGCGTTTGGTGTTGACTTAGCAATAGTTATAATGAACAAGATAAGTGACAGGCAGGTATGTTTAGGAAATGAAAGGCCCCTAACTGTTTAGAATTTTTGCAGAGAAACACTGGGTCACTGTATATACATCACATCTACACTTGTAATAGAGCAAACTAAGGAATCTATCTTCTCTCCAAAAGTAAATCTAAGGGATGCGACACTCACTTCATTTGGATGTGTAGTTTATGACGAAATTCATTCTTCTTGTCACATTTGCCTCCAGTTCGGAGGTTACTAGCACAAATTAAGCAATTATTTTGTGACATAAAGTAATGACAGAGAACTGTCTTTCAAGTAAGGTTAAGTGCATGTTCTGGGAGGAGAAAATGTAGATTTATATCATTTATTTTTCACTAACATGACCTTGGACAAGTCAAAAACTCATTCTAAATATCATTTTCCTTTTCTGTCAAGGGGGACAAAAAAGTAGAACCTTCCACATATATTAGTTGTCAGGATTATGCATAATAATCCATGTAAAGCATTTATGGTGCCTGGTACCTGGTAAAACCTCAATACATTTTAGTTACTGTTTTTTCCCTTTATTTCCTCTTTCTTCTTTCCTTTACTCCTTCTCCCCATCCTTTTTGTCATTTTGTTTTTGTCTTCTCTCTCCTATGTCTCTCCTCTTTTCTGCTCTGCTGTTACCCCATCCATTACTACATGTCCAGCTACTTCTTACCTCACGCACCAGGCATCACTGAGCCACCTCTAGGGCAGAGAATGCCACACCGGGAAAAGAGTGCCTCAGAGGCAGCACCTGCATTCCAGTCTGCTGCCCCATCCTAAGGCAAGAATGAGAAGCATATATATGCTCCAAAAAAACATACTTGACCTTTTAGGAAGGGACACAGGATCATTGTGAGGGGTTCTGAAAAGGAAAACGCCCAATGTGGTAGGTACCCTGCCCTTTCTAGTAACTCTGTGGACTTTTAAAAAAGTGGGTTGCAACTTGGCTGCCTCGGGAGGGCTGGCCAAGGTGAAGGGGACCCTGTGTGTCATGCAAGAAGCTCACTGGGGCTTGGTGGTCTAAGGCATAGAACCCATCCAGAACCATGGAACATTCCAGTGACAAGCTGGGAAGTCCTAGGTCAGAAGGATGGACCAGGCCAGGTGGTAGGACGTGGTGTCAAAGGTCCACTGGTGCAGGTCCAGAAGACATCCTAGGACTCTCTTTAGATGCCTGGGAGGTAGGAGACAGCTCTGGCATTCTGGAGCGAATGCTGGTTGATATCAATTCAAATGAAATCTTGAAAAAAAAAAAAAAACCTCTCTAATTTTGTTTTCAGCTATAAAATCTTGAACAAAAAGTAGCCCGTTCCAAATCAGCCAGATACACCATAAATAGCTATTTATAAATGTATTTATAGAGTATATCTGTCATCAGATTGTACTATATTCATTTGTATTTCTGACGTTAAAGCAAAATATGCTCATTTAAAACACTCAGAATAGGAAACTGTAAAAGGAAGGAGGGTATCCCCTATCAATGAGAGGCAACTTGTTAAGATGTGGTATCCTTTCCTCTTTAGGCATTTCTGGAAACTTGCTGTGGTCCTGTATTTAGTTATGACCCAGCCTTTTTAGTTAACATTGTACCACACTCTTTCCCTCAAATTTATGAACAACGCTGCCCTTACATCAAAGATGCCTCCAGGCCCATAGGAAAGGTTGGCGTGGAACAAGGGGCCATGTTAACCAAGAAGCCAGAGAAAGACAAACACAGGTTAGAAAACAACCTGAGGGTAAACATAAAACAGCTCTACTTAGCATTAGTACTGTTCTTACTGATTACATATGACCAAGCATTTTTCCTTCAATAGTACTTTTCAGATTAAAAGTTTTGGCCAACTTTTTCTAAGATGCATTCTTATTAACACATTTTTATACCTGAAAAAGGAATAGGTGAAGATCGTAAAAACCTGAAATGATGCCAAAGAGAACCTATTTTAAAGACATTTATCTGCTGTCCATGCTAGGATTCCAACTCACAAGTTTCTATTGTGACATATACCTTTTTGTACACAAATGAGATCACACTTCAGTGTCCTCTTCATTGTTTTTTTTTTTCTAATTTAACAGTAAGCGTGTTTTCAGTCTATATCAGCAAATGTAGATCTCTTATGCTTTTTATACATACGTATTTGTCCACTGAATGAATGTGTTATAAATTTTTTATCTAATATCAAATACCCTACAAAGGGATATTTATAGATATTTTCAATTTTTTGTGATTGCATGGAAGATTTTAGTATACTTCATGACAAACTTTTCTTTCTACATTGCTATGGGCTGAGGTGTATTCCCACTCCCACAACCTCTACCCCTGAATTCACATCCTGAAGCCCTAACCCTCAATATCTCAGGATGTGACAGTGTGACTGTATTTCGAGATAGTCTTTAAACAGAGCTTAATTAAAAAGGAGGTGCTTAGGATGGACCCTAATTCAATCTGAATGTTCTTATTAGAACAGGAGACTAGGACCGAGAGACCCCAGACATACCCAGGCACAGTGGAAAGTCCTTGTGAGGACACTGAGAAGGTGGTAGTCTGCAAGTCAAGGATCGAGGCCTCAGAAGAAACCACACCTGTGGACATCCTGACAACGGACTTCGAGAGACACTGGTCTGTTGTTTAAGGCACCTGGTCTGTGGAATTTCATATGGCAGCCCCAGCAAACTAACACACACAGCAACTCATCTCTAACTACATGGTGAAAACCAGGGCAGGAGACAGCGTTCACCATTTGCATTTTTAAAAGTGAGTAAGGATTTGGGGCAAACCTCAGGCCTCATTTTCTGAAATTCATTTGCATAGAATGCATCCAAAAGGAAAATGAAAAACGACAACAAAAACCCAAAAGTAACACCTGGCATTGTATTTCCACCCAGAGTCTATCTTTTCCTTTAAAACTGCCATCATCCTACTCTGAGTCTTACTCCTGAGTCAGCCTAGCCTACTGCAGTAATTGCTCTTCTGACTGGCAGTGGGGGTCCAGTCTGGCATTGAGTGGTGGGGGACTGGGAGTCCAACTGCTGTGCAATATTCTTTCATTGTTTTCACAACCCCCTGTTGGGGAAAGTGCTGTGTCTGTACACTCCAAGAGTGAAATGCCTCAGAACTGGCTCCCTCTGAGCAGTTACCCTTTCCAGGGCCCTCAGAACTAGGGTTGGAAAATACTAGAGCAGAGGCCTACTGTCACAATCATCAGAGAATGATATGGCATCTCTGCCCCCACTCTTCCCGCAACCCCTGGTGGCTGCAGTTTTTCAGATAGAAAGAAACAGGACAGAAGGAACCAGTTACCCACCAGGTACGGGGCAGGTAGGTGGATTTTTACTGCTCTGTTCAAATGCTTTATCCAGTCTCCCTGTGGTAGACAATAGCTAGAGGTTCTGTTAGAACACCTTCACTACTAGAAGAAGAAATTATACAGAGGTGATTAACCCACAACCTTGGCCTTAGTAACAGTCCCAGTTCTGCTGTAGTTGCAGTAACCTACAATATCTACACTACATGAATCGATATCTTCTTCGAGGCTAAAGTTTAATGTAAATCAATCATTTATTCTGGATATATCAGCTGATTAATTGCGACATTACTCAGCAAATTGAGCTAATAATGTTAGCTTCTTTCCAAGGGAAAAAATGACCCAAAGGTCTATTTTTCTTTTTGTAATAATTTTATTTCTTGCAGTTTTGCATCTTAAAACAAATCCTCTGAAACAGCCAGGGTCCAAAGTGGGACGTTACTACTAATCAACTGACTAGACAGCTTTAATTCTGGGTCACAGGAAAACTTTGTGTATGTATGGATAACCTGATTATTCTTGTTTAATGTGGCTGGTTCTAGGGATATACTAGTGAATAACACAGACACAAACAAGTCCTGAGAAATGAAACATGGTGAATTAAAAGTTAGTTAAAATGAGGAAATTTGAGTGTCATCAATGTTCCTCATTCCTCTTTTCTTATTCATCAGATACTGAGTTGTGACTACAATAGGTGTTTGGAGCGCTGAGGATAAGACAGTGTGGCCCTGGTGTCTTACAGGTCAGTTGCCAGGCACAGGCCACATCCATCGTAAGGACCTGGTTTTGAGACCCAGGCCATGGGAACAACCAAGAGGAATTACTGGATAATATAAATAAACAAATGTTTCTTCCTGCCTGTGTTTGCTTGCCTTCATTCCTGCCTGCACCGTTTCTTATAAAAAAAAAAAAAAAAAAGACAGCTCATGTGCTCACTGAGTTCGTTTCTCTCTGTAACTAGTCCATATGAGGCCTCATTCTACATTCCAAGTTAGCTGGAGTCAAAGACCAGAGCAAATTAACGAAGTAGAGGGAAAATAAAAATTTGGGGGGATTATTAAAAACTGTAGAGGGCACACCCTGGAGACTTAGTGGTTAAGCTTACAGCCTCCCGCCAACACAGTACATACAGGTCCCAAGGACCCTGGTTTGTGTCCCAGAGCTGAGGGAACCACCAAGATGAACAACAAATAAAAATAAAGAAAGTGCCTCTCCTCTCTCTTCCAGTCTGCCTGCCGACTTACCTTCACTTTGCTGAAACTTTCCTTAAAAAAAATAAAAAGGAGAACAAAAGGCCTAGTGAAAGAGTATAAAAAGGAGAAAGTGGGACGAGGGGGAGGGAGGAAAGAAAGGAGGGATGGAGGGATGGAGAGGGAGAAAGATAAGGGCCTTATCCATTTGTTATTAAATAAAGGTTATTCCTGTTTCTTTAGGACAAACTGTCTCTAAACCATCACCTCTGAATCCCACACAACTAATGCAGGGCCTGGGAGAATGTAATGAGACCTAGATTTATGTGGCCAGTTATTAACTTAGTAATTTATGGGAAGCTAGACAACTGCCAGCATGTCCTCGAGACTTAGGTTTCCTACAGCATGTCCTAGAGGGTTGATGTAATAATAACTTAGAGTGAGTAGTACCTGCCAGGTACTGTCATAAGCGATTCAAATATGTTCTCTTAAAAATCCTCATAACAATCCTATTTATTTTAGCTGAGGCAAAAATATCAGAGATTTATAAAGAACTGAAACATATTTCCCATAGTCCTTGCAGTCAGAAGTCCAAGATCAGGGTGCCAGCAATGGGGAAGGTCCTCTTCAGGGTTTCCGACTGCTAATTTCTCTTTATATTCCCACCTGGGAAAGAGCGCAGAGGGGAAATGAGTTCTCTAGTGAACTTACAAAGGCCGTGGTGGTCCAACTTGAGGGATCTGTCACGACTTCAACTCACCCTATTTACTTCCAGAAGTCTCATTTCCTGTGGAGTAAAATGGGCAGGTGCAGGCTTTCGGCATGTAAATCTGTATGGGACACAAGCCTTTAGTCCACAGCAAGACAACCCCATTTTACGTAGGAGGAAACAGAGGCACAGAAGTCAGGGAGCTTGCTCAAGGTTCATACAAGCAGGGACTGGCAGAATCAGGCACCCAGCTTCGTTTTTCCATAGTCTGCACCTTGAACTAGGGCTCAGACCGCCTGTCAATAAATGGCACCTAGCAAGATTAGAGGTTAACGCCCATGCTACTGGAAGGATCTCTCTCCTACCTCTAGTGCATCATGTACTCCACAAGTACCAGGCTGTCAAGCCAGTGTCGCAAATAACAGGCACAGCGGCCCAGAGAACACCTCTGGGGCTGGCCCTCCTGGGGCCCGTTAGCAATCCGTCACCCGCGCCAAGTCCGCCGCCGCCCCAGCTCAGCTCTCCAGCAACCAGGGGCGGTGTGGCCAGAGTGAGAGCCTCCACAAGCCCCCTGGGTCCCGGGAGGCCGGTGACAGGCCCCGGTGACCCGCGGGCAAGAAAGGGACGCGCTGCTCCGGCCCTGCGCCTGGGCTTCCCGGGTGCAGGCCCCCCGCCGCCCCGACCGCGGCACGCCCCCTTCGCCCGCAGCCGGCCTCTCCTCGGCCCGACCCGCCGTTCGCGTTCTCCGGTGCATTGCGGCCGGGGTCACCGGGGGACCTTTGCCCCGCGGGCGCGGCCGGCGTCGGGCGGCGGCTGGCGGGACGGCGGGGGTCAGAGGCTGCACCGCAGGGCCCCGCCGCCGCGGCCTTTGTGCGCGGGCGCCTGGGGCCGCGGGGACGTAGAGCAGCCCCGCGCGCCCCTAGAACGTCGCCCACCCTCAGGTAGGGCGTCCCCGGCGGAGAGACACAGCCGACAGGACCCGGCGCTCGCCCGCGCCGGCAGGGGCGCGGGCGAGGGGAAAAGCGCGCCGGCCGGTCACGTGGGCCGCGGGGACCACATGGCGGCGGCCCGCGCGCCCCCGCGGTCGGCCGGTCGGGCTGCCGGGCCGGGCGCGCGCGCCGACGGGGCGGGCGCATGCGCAGGGCCGCGCCGCCGCTGCCCCGCGGAGAGGGTGTCTATGGAGAGGCGGCGGCCGCGGCTGCTGAGGCGGAGGCGGCGGCGGCGGCAGCGGCAGCGGCGATGGCGCCCTTCCCCGAGGAGGTGGACGTCTTCACCGCCCCACACTGGCGGATGAAGCAGCTCGTGGGGCTCTACTGCGACAAGGTAACGGCGCGGGCCTCCGCTCGGGGCGGCGCGGCGCGGCCGGGAGGGCGGCCGCGTTCCCGGCGGCCGGGCCTGCGCCGCGCCCATCGCTCCTGCGCAGCTGTCAGCGCCGCGCGGCCCGCACGCTCCCGGCGGCGGCCCGGACGTGCCTTCGGGGCTCGCGGCCCGCCCCCGGCGTCCCCCGTGCGGGCCCGGCCCGCGACCGAGCGCGCGGGGCCTCCCGCCCGGGCTCCCGGGGAGCTCGGCCCGCTGCCCCAGACCTGCGGGGACGACCTGTGCGCCGGCTGGGCCGCGTGTGCGGCCGCCCCGCAGCGCCCCGCCCCGCCCTTTCCTGGGGCGCCCGCGTCGCTGCAGACGCGCATCCCCGGAGCCCCCGTCTGCCGCCGCCCCCGCCCCGCCGCGGCGTCAGCACCGGGGCGGCCGGGAGCGGGAGCGGCTCTACCTTGGTTTGTGGTCGCCCTTTCTCTTCGCAACTTCTGTGGTCCCGAGCGTTTTCCTTCGCTGGAGGTTTTGTGCTCTACGGGGGCGCCCAGCGAAGGGCCTCGGGGAAAGTTGGCTGAGCGGCGAGAACCCTTTGGGATTCTTGATTGGTGCGGCCGGAGCTGAAAAGTGCTTCGGTGGAGGCGAGTTCTCCTAACTCCGTACTGTTGCGAGTCCACGTCTGGGGGAGGTCGGTGTATCTGGGGGCAGCTCCACAGACGGAGAGCCTGGGAACTCGAGGCCGGGCCTCGTCGGCTCGAAATGAATCACATGAAAAAGCATTTCGACGACTTGAGGTTAAGCACAGTAATCAGCTCTCGGGAATCTTCCGAAGTGGCATAGCGCTGACCATTGTCAGCGTTGACACAGAAGACGGGTTCTTAGAGCCCAGTAAGGTGGTTAGAGGGTGCCCAGGGTGTCCGTGCTAGGTCACCGCCAGGAACAACTGTTTCAGAGACAGTCACAACCGTCATGTCCGTCCCTCCACCTTGATAGTTAAAACATTCGTGGTTCAGGTACAGGTTTAGACACCAGGACAGTCTAGGATAGTGGTTCTCAACCTCGGTTGCTCCCTGGAATCGCACAGAAAGCTGTGAAAAACCCTGAGGCCCAAGCCTCTGAAATCAAGGTCTCTGAGGGTGGGCCCAGCATCACTTACAACTTTAAGCTCCCCAGGTGAGAGCAGTGCGCCCCCAGGATGAGAACCACTTACTGATTAAACATAAGAAAGAGGTAAGCTGTTTTGTGTAACATGGCTTGAAGTAGCTGTATTGTATCTAGTGTCTGACTTTGGTTATTCTGACAGTATCCTTTAATTGCAGCAAAGGAAAATAAGGGGACATTTTTTACTTTCTGAAATCCAAAAACGGTAAGTTAGTGAGGACTAGTGGAATCTGAGCTCTTCTCTGCAGTTAGATCAGGGAGAGTTACTCCAGGGATTTAATGTGCCATGTGTTCCTGTTTCTAGGGGGTGTGTAACTTTCATCAGATTTCCAAGTGATCCTCACTCAGCGTCCCCAGTCAAGAATCACAACTTTATTTAGTTATGTACTAGACCAACCAGCCTTATTTAAAAGTTTTAAACAAGTTCACTCATTTTGTGTGTTATTACCTGGCAGCTGAAAGCATCAGAACGAATTTTGAAAATGGAGTGCTTTTGAAAACTTGGAGTCAAGTAAGATTCTTTTCCCGGGTTAAATGTTCCCTTTTGCAACAACTGAAACATTTTCAATTTGACATAAGTCAAAGTTATCACTAATTCTGACTAATTCGATAATCGTTAAGGAGGCGATTGTATAAATTCATTAAGGAGATTAAGAGTTTGATTTTCTGAACTGTGGATCAAAGACCAAGGTGATTTAGGGGAGGGAAAAACCTGCATGGGACCTAACCAGCATTTCTTTTGGAAACTGACACCAATGCAGTGCGCAGTCCTTTGGGAGCTGGGAAAGTAAGTGTCTTACATCAGTGATTGCAGAGATTCTTTGCTTTCAGTCATTTGTCATTTCAAGTTCTGCCTTCACCATCTTTTGGTTGTATTGACCAAGGAGGGCCAACTTAAACAGTAAAGCTTTACAAGGTGAGAATTGTTTTTTCACTCAGACTGAAAAGATAAAGAGTATGTTACTTCATTGAACTCTAATGTGGATGCTGGGTGCCTAGTAATAATATAGTGGTCAGTTTTATTTCTGATATCAAACTGCTCAAGTGCAGTATATTTTAGAAGAATATGCCTGTTTACTGTCGTCCACTCTGTCATTTATATATTTAGACTAGTTTACTGAGAATCATTCATTTTGCAGTTGTAGATCACTTTAAATATTGTTGTTTAAACCTTAATTTAATACTTTGCTTATAGATGTGGATTTCTCCTTAAACTTACAAAAGGCTTTATGCAAAGGGTTTTACCATTGTTTTCCAGACACAGTCCTTTAAGGTAGTAAAGACCAGGGCATTTCTGTCTTTTTGCTGGAGACTAGTAGGCGTAGATTAGCTAGACCAAGTTTGCATGAGCAGTTTGTGAGAGATCCGAGTGGAAACCCAACTCAGGATAATCATTTCTAGTTAATTTTCTTTGTGTGGAACCAGAGTTTCTGGGAAAGGCAAATTTGGTAGCAGTCATTTATAAAACCTTTCAACTAATTCCGTGACACTGGGAGTTTTTCAGTGAAAACTTGCCTGTGATGACTACTTTTTCCAGTTCACTCAAATTCCTCGTTTGTCCTCCAGCCGTCAGAATTTAGCAGTCTTCATTTCTGCTAGTGAGCACGGAGTTTCTGCTGTGGCTCAGCCCCGTGTTAGCTTGTGTTGGCAGCGTGAGATGCAGTCTCAGTTGTTGGTGAGTTTACAGTCTAACGTTTGTGCTAGGGTGTGAGTCCAAATGTGTGACGGGGCCGGGGAGTATCTGGTCAGCCCTGCGTCAGAGCCCGGAACGCTCTTACAGCTCTGTGGACTGGTTCTGGGCAGAAGGTAGGTGGTGGCTGTAAGGATGTGGCCAGAATAGATTCTCACTTACACATAAGCTAGTTGTAAAAAAAATTCAAATGCAGGAGATCTTAAGGAGCGCCCAAGTTTTTCAAGTAAGGATATTAAAAGTGTTATCCATGTTATCATTTTATAAAGGTCAGTTTATGTCCAGAGCCCTAGGGGGGAAATACACTTGGAATAATTTGAATAGATTAAAAAAAATTGTTTTAGTCTAGTTTTATCAAGTTCCTTGTTCTACTTTTCTGCCTGCTTGTTATAAATACATGCAAAAACTGTTACTTACTGGCATTAGGAAGATGGGTTTATTGGAGAGAATATTGAATTGAGAACTAGAAAAGGAAGGGAAAGAGAATTTAATGAGTTCTTACTGCATGTTCATGTTATTTCTTTTAATCCTCACAAGAGCCCTTCGGGACAAGTATAATCTCTCATTTAAAGAAGAGGAAACAGACTTAGTGGTTATATAACTTACCCAACTCACTCAACTAGTAATTAGTGGAGCCTGAATTTTAATCTTCGGATTTTCCCCTCCTCTGAAGATCAGATTTTTTTCGAATTGTCTTTCTGGTTCTGCTCCTTATTACTTATTACTAGCTGTGTGATTTTATGCAAAACAGTTCACTCGTGGGTCATAGTTTTTGCTGTCTGTAAAGTTTGACCAGATAGTGACTGAGGTTTCTTCATTGGGTATAACTCTCCCTTGGTTAAGTACAAATATTGTTGGAGTCCAAGTAGGCAAAAAGTAAAAATTTATTTGGGGCATTGGAATTGGATTTTAGTCCCACTGTTTTTCATATCAATTTTTAAACTTAATGTCGTGTTTTTAAGTGACACACTTTTGTGATTAAGTTTGAAGCCAGACTATAAGATTTTTGTTTGAAGAACATCTGAAAAAGATAAAAATTCTTATGTAGTAAGGGAGATACTGTGTTACTGGTTGTTGCTATTTGTTGTTTAAGTGTATCCTGTTCAATGTGACTCCTTGGTGAATTTGCAAGTGGAGGCGCTGGTCCACAAGTTTCTACAGCCACTCAGGAGCCTTTACAACCTGTGTAGAGCAGTGTTTCTCAGAGTGTGTCCTATGACTCATTAATGGCTCACGAAATCAGTTTTGTGGATCAGAAACAGCGTCAAAAAAGTGGAATGGAAAAGTAAACATTAGAGTATATTGCAGGTTAGAGAGGGAAATTCTGTTTCCTAATATTTTGTTTGAAGTCTTTGTGATGTGTGTGTTTGTATTGCACTGTACCTTATACACTTCGAAGATCGTGGTGAAAAACGTTTCTTTACAGCAGCCTTTCTCAGCTGCAGCACTATTGACGTTTAGGCGGGTTAATCTTTGTTGTGGGGGCTGTGCAGGGGCCTGTCCAGGGGCCTGTCCAGGGGCTGTCCCCCTGCCGCGGTTTAACGCAACCCTGGCTTTTCCCACTAGAGGTCAGCAGCACTCACGCAGAGGTGCCGCCAGAAAAATCTCCAGACCTGCCCACTGTCTGGTGGTAATGGCGGTGCTGGGTCTCGTCCCTGCCGTGAACTCTGCTTCAGAGCGAGCAGCGTTCTTTCTGACCGCTTCTCTGTTGTCTCTGAAAAGATACCTTTATGATGGGGACCAACCTTCTATCTTGTAGGAAAGAGCATAGGTTTTAGAGTCTTAGAAACTTGATCTCGGCTTTTGTTGTCCTCTAGTTGTATGGTTTTGGGTGTTTTTTTCTCTGAACCTATTTGGCTTTTTTTTAAATTTCACCTATAAAATGAGGATCATAACACCTACTTCCTAGGAATGTTGTAAGGGTTAAATATATGCAAGAATATCTAGTATAGTACCTAGCAGACCTTAGGCCTTAGTGTATTTCAGGTATTAGTGTCTAGGTTTATTTTTTTCTCAGTAAAGTGTACATGTTTGAAAAACTTTATAGAGGCAAACAAAAATTTAAAAAGCTACTAATATAAACAGATTTAAAAAAAGTTGTGTTGTGTGTCATATTCTTTTAACTGCTAGATCTTTTGGCTTTAGGATAAATTCAAATTAGAAACAGTTGCTCTTTTCAAATAACCGATTTGAGTAGTATGAGGACTACTAAACATAGTTTTATTTATGGTAAATATAGAAAAATGACAGAAGAGCCTAAGTAGGGCTTATATGTGTTGTATTCTGTATTCTTTAAGCACATTAGCTTATTTAATCATCACAGTAACCCCACGAGGTAGTTAATACCGTTAACCTTATTTTATAAATAAAGCAAATGAGGTATAGAGCGACTTAGTGACTTCCCGGCAGAGACGGGTTCACACCTAAGCAGTCTTGCTCCAGAGTTAGCATTTACAGTCACTATACTGAATTCTCTAGGTATAGCACAGTCCTTTTAGACACATCATTTGGTTCTCAGTCTGTAGCATCAGTTGGTCTTAGCTCGTTATTAAATCAGAATGATTTTCTGATAGTCCAGTGAGAATGTATGGAAAATTTCCTGCCTGTCTTTAAAAATATTTTCCTTACTGCACATGAGAGCATTAATGGCATTTTTGTCATGCTTTTCTCTCTCTTTTTTTTTTTTTTAAAGGACACTTGCAGGTGAGCAGAGGCAGGCAGGCAGGAAGAGAGAGGAGGAAGAAGCACTTTATTTTATTTTAGTTGTTCATTTTGCTTTTTCCTCCTGGCCCTGGGACACAAACCCAGATCCTGGGTATATGTGTGGACTCTGCCAGCTGCAGGCAGCTGAGCAAACCACTACTCCACCAGGGTGCGCCAACCATGCTTTTCTTTTTCATTTTTTTCAAATTTTAATTTTTTTAGAGAAACACTTGGTTTTTATTTCGTTGTTCTCATTGGCCATTACCTCGGGCCCTTGTGTTGAACCCTTGACCTTAGGATGTTTGTAGGACTGCTCCCTGGGTGTACCAGATATTAGGTTACCAGGGCGCACTCCATGCTTTTCTTTAAAGAAAAAGTTATTAATGCTTTCTTTTGACTTATTTCTTATTTCTGCTAAGACCCATTTTAAAATAAATGGCACGTGATTTTCTTAGTGAGATTAGACACTAGTGAATTTTGTTGTGATCTTGTGCAGCATTTATTTATTTATTTAAATAAATATATATATTTAGAGTAATGGCATTTTGGGTTTGAGTGAGTTTGGTATGATCTCTTTTATTTAAAGAAACAGTGTGATTTATTCTTGCATGCAGGTTTCTATATCACTACCCACTTGAAAATACACACCAACATCTTCCTGGCCTAGTATACTTTCTATTACATCATTATAACTTGTTAATTTACGCATTTCCTGTATTTGTACTTCACCTTAACCAATTACAAGGGAGGTATTTTGCTATGTACAAAGGTAAATTGGAATGAGTTTGATTATTTCTTATTGGTGCATATTTGCATGTATTCATTATGCCTTTCTTCTTACATTTTTATTCAGCTTTCTAAAACCAACTTTTCCAACAACAATGATTTCCGTGCTCTTCTGCAATCTCTGTATGCTACTTTTAAGGAATTCAAAATGCACGAGCAGATTGAAAATGAATACATTATTGGTTTGCTTCAACAACGTAGCCAGACCATTTATAATGTACATTCGGACAATAAACTGTCTGAGATGCTTAGTCTCTTTGAAAAGGGACTGAAGAATGTTAAGGTGAGTTAACTATTATTGTTTGTACCATCTTCCAGTATGTCATTGGCAGAACTTGTTAGTATTTTGTATTAGATGGTGTTAGACAAGAAACATTATTCTGACACTTCTTACAGATAGTGAAGAAGTCTTTACCCAAGGGGTTACTGTAGTGGGTTCTGAGACAGGAGAGAGCTCTGTCTCAACTCTGAGTAATACTAGGACAAGAAGGGATTTATAGCCAAAGATGGGGTGAGGAGATTAGGAAAATTACTAAGCAAACATCCAGTCAGGAGGATTCTTGATAAGAGTCCCTCAAGAGGATTTTTGGCTGAGGCAGACCAGGGTGATAGGGTATTGAAGGTGTGTCGCTATGAAAGGTGACCAGATGTTAAGGTTATGAGATTTTTGCTAAGCTGACTTGGCAGAATTTTTGCTAAACCCAGATTAAGTGTGCCAAAGACAGAGTTTAAGAGCAGGCATAGTGGAGAAGAGGGCTCAGGGAAACCTGACTCAGGATTCATTAAGCTGAGAAACTTGGCCACTTTTCTTTTTTGTTCAAGGAAAGAAAAGACATTCTTTTTCTTTAAACAATGTGTGAGTACAGTCACTGTTTGTTCATCAAGGATCCTCTGGGCCTTCAGCTGAGACGTGGTAGTAGAGGAGCTCATCAGAAGATTTCTCTTCAGTGAGCATCTTTAGGTGGTGGAGTGAAGACAGCAGTGGCTTCCGGAGAAATTCCCTGGTTTGCATTTCGAATGCCTTTGCTGATGGCGTGTATACATCGGTGCTACAGTGGTTAATTATTTCTGGGAGCAGAGCATAGAAATGTTCACATTCAGGTCACAGGACTTCTGTACAGTGTCTCAAGGATATGAGCAGCTAGGCTTTAGTTACCAATGCCTCCATGTAAGGAAGAGGAGAGAAAAACTGGAAAAATTAATTTGGAAAGTTGTAGTCAGATGCAGGAAGAAATTAGAAGAATTGGTCCCGCTAAGTAACAAGTAACAGTAGAAAGTAAAATGGAATTTGTAAGAGGTGAAAAATAACTCAAAGACTCACAAGGGTGATTTATAGTTTTCCATTGAAACCTAGAACTTCTCTGTACAGGCTTCCCCATTTTGATCATAGATAATCAGATTAAGGCTTTTTGGTAATTAGCTCTGATTTCATTAAACTTGGTCTGATTATTTATGTGCAGCAAGAATAATGATTGAATACCTAGGTCCTTACAAGTCTGTTTTACTGGAACCTTTTTTTGTTTGTTTTTTTAAAGGAAAGGTACAAGCAGAAATGAAGGTGAACAGAAACAGGCGGGAAGGAAGAGAGAGAAGTATTTTATTTTATTTAGTTGTTCATCTTGCTTGTTCCCAGAGGTCCTGGCATATGAACCTGGGGCATCAGGATGTGTGTGGACTGCACAGCCCCTGCTCCACCAGGGCAGGCACACCTTTACTGGAATTTTTAATGAAGAATCTCAGATTAGACTTTTAAAAACCTTTCAAGCCTAGGAAGCTTAGACAGAAATTGCCACCAGACTTATTTGCAATACTTTTATAGATTTGGGTGGATTCCTGTCTTTTCGAGGTTCCTAAAATAGTTGATGGTTCTTGGCCTTCCAGGATGTTACATTCCTTACTCAGGTGTGAGGTTGGGAATCTTACAGGCCAAGTGTCAGGTAACTTTTCCCAAGAGGGTTTTGTAAACATTGACTCTTTAATGTTAACTTTAGTTCCTTAAAACCTATCATACCACATTCTGTGCACACCATTCTTGAATGTGAGAGTCCAATCAAAGCCTCAGTTCTGCAACCACTGTTTCCAGTTGTGTCCTGTTTTAAGGAGAACAGATTTTTATTGAATTTATGCAAATAACTGTATTGCTATGAAAAATGAGAATATTCAGTGAGCATTTCCAAATTCTGGTGGAATCAAGTAGAGAAACAAGATACATATTTCATTTTGTTTACAAAGGTATAATCCATTAAATTTTTCTGAGTTAAGGAAAAACAAAAGGGGTTCTTTATATCCAGAAAATAGAACATTAAAGAGCCAGCAGTGTGCCAAACAAAACCATTATTATCTTTCAGCCATTCATTTAGTCCATGACTTGATCTTGGGTTGCTAATGTCTCCACTAGAATTATGGAAATTTTTACTTAGCCCGATGATACGGGCTCAGCCGTTTTTAAGCACTGCCACTGCAGTTCTGGCCTGATCACAAATGCTTCTAGAGTAGAATTAGGGTAAAACAGTAACTTTCTATGGGTGACAGAATTTAAATGGCCTGGTTAAGGATCTAATGAAAGTTCCTTTGACAAAAATATTCGACGATTTTTGTGGCATAAAACATTTAAAAATATTAGCTAGAATTATCATTGATAACATTATGACAGAACTTATCATGAATAGCAAGAGTATTAACAAATTTCTGTGAAAGTCATGCAATTTCTAAAGTACTTATATTGATAGCATTTACCCATGTAAATATCACCTAGAGAAGATTAAGTATTGCTTTCTTATTTAATAGCAGTTTAACATGAAATAAGCTAAATAATTTTTAATAGTTATTTTTACAAGGTAAAAGCATGTCTTTTGAGGTTTTCTAAGAACTCTGGGTTCTCTCAGTTTAAGATTGAGAGGATTTCATTAGAATTTGGTATTGGGAATTGTCAGTATGTTAAAGATTTGAATGCTTGATTAAATAAGGTCTTAGGTCCCTAGGAAACAATACTTAGGTTTTCTAATATAATAAAGAACATTGTTAAGACAACTTAAAGCTCAGGAAATTATTTTGACAGGGCTCAGCGTCTGTTTCCTAGGTAGATTACTTAGGGGGTAAAGAAAATCATTTTATAGTCTCTTAAGAGCAGGCCAATAATCCAAGAAAACTTTGTCACTAACAGAGAGAAACCTAAATTCTAGTTTTGTATCAGTGTTCTATTTAGCTTTTTAAAACACCTTTCAAATGAATCCTTCCAATCTCAGCCACCTTTGACTATACAACGTAAAATTCCATTCTGTAACTCTTCTTCAATTTTCTTTATCCATTCAGGTTTTGTCCTTTATTTTCCTGTATTCTGGAGCATTCATTCATTTTACTTAAAGGCAAGATTACTTTCTTTTTCCCTCAAAGAAAACAGATCCTTCAAGCCTTATTATATACTTCTTCTCAGAGAAATATCTTACTTTTCTTGCAATCTTTGCATACAGAGTTGTTTCTTTGCCCTTATTATTCTGGTCGTTTCAGTCACATGTGTAGATTATTATTTTCAACCACGAATAACCTTTCTTTCAACAGAAAACTAGGAATCAGATAGTTGTGAATTGTCTGCACACCAGTGGTCTTCAGCAGGCTAGCACATTTTATGAGCATACCACAACTTTTATGTATACATACTTTCTTATATTGTAATTGGAAGTTTGTGAAAAAGAGCTTGCTTATTAACAGACCCATATATTTAGCTTTCTATACTGTATACAAAAAGCTGAAAGGATGTAAATTTAAACTTACGTTCAATAATTACTCTTTTAGTAGTTTATCTTACAACTCATCCAGATGTATAACAGATACCTGCTACTTGATAGCATAATTTTAAAGTTTTATGTTACTAAAAAGATTGTGGACACTATTTTTACGTGGCTATTATAACATTAAATCAAGTCATTTCCCTGATGACTGTTTGATGGCAGGTTAGGTAAATATCACAGAAGCAGAAATGTAGAAAAGTTAACTACATGGGTATGTTTAATTTTATTGCTATGCTTCAATATACATGAAGTAAGGTTTATCAAGCAGTTTGTGCTTTCTACATCTTGTAATTTGTTCTTAGGTTGAATTTATAATTTTTATGATCTTGAACATCAAGTAGATAGATTACCTTATTGGGGTAATATTTTATTCCACCAAAGTAGAATAAAAATGTGTGTTCATCATACTCAGTGCTAAAAAGCTGAAGAAGGCTGTTTTTTGTCAAACCAACACTATTAAAGTAGTTTTAATCACTAAAGTTTTGCCCATTGAAAAGCGTTTGGTTTAGTTTCTGTGTTTCTGAAAGTTTTATGACTATTTAAGTAGTCACTCTCTAGCCGAGTTTGAACAGAATTGCTTTTATAAATTAATTTGGGAATACTCTCCAGAGTTAGAAATAATGTATCATACAGACTTAAAAGCATGCAGACAGACCAAATGGAGACCATATCACTTTCTAATGTGTCAGGTAAATACAGTAATAAAAAACAAACTGCTTAATATAAAATAGCTCTCCACTTGATATTTTTCTCAGAATTGGGTTTCTAGCAAATGAAACAAGGTAAACCTGATTACCTGTTTAGCATGAGAGCTGATGCTTTTTCCCCACCTTTGTGGAGGAGACCTTTAAGACTTTCATTTGCACTGATGTGTCATCTTAGGGAGTCTGGGAACTGCATTTTAGCCAAGGAAGTGAGGTGACATCAGGCAGCTGTCTGGCTTTCTACAAAGCCTCCTCATTTTGTTTCAGGTGAGCTGGTTTTTCCTTCAGCCTCAGGCAGTTCTCTAGGGGATTCTGAGTCCCTTCATAGACCTGAGCTGATGAAGATAAGGGGCCCTCAGATTAAGAAAGAGGGAGATGAAGAACAGGGGCCGGCTGCAGGGTAGAGGAGGTGGGCTTCAAAAGGAGCATCAGAAGATTCAGTGGAGTTGAGGGGAAGTTGAAGATGGTGAGAGGAGGAAGGAGACCCCTAAGCTCTAAGAGAGAGTGGTCTTACAGGAGCCAGTTTAGGAAGAACTTAAGTTTCTCTAAGAGGCCAGTGAAGTTCCAGGTATTCGTGGTAAAGTCCTGTCCACAGGAAAGGAGGCGGATAGGGTGAACTCGGTGGTGATGGAGCGGATAGGATAGTCTGCAGGCGCATTTCCCAGTCAATTTTGGGAGTGGGACCCCACCAAAAACAGAACTAGGCAGAAAGACTTTCAGCCTAGTAAGTACCTTTCAGACAAAAAGCCTCAATTTCTAGCCCAGTGTCAGAGAGTGTACAGAACCTGGAGAATCACGTCTGTTTTCAGCTGCTTCGGTGCCCTGTCATCTAGAGTCACTCTCATGGGTGGATCCCCATCAGTCAGCCAGAATTGAGGATAGAGATTTCACAGGGCACACATGGAGTCCTGGGTGAAAGGTCTGGGGTTCTCATAGCGAATATGACCCATTTGGAGTCATAGGTACCAAATTTATTAAAGAAGAAATGATTCATGACACCTGTTAAAGACAGTAAGGAAGACTTGTTTCAGGAGTGACTACTGCAGTGGGGAGAGAGGTTGGGCTCAGCTCTGAATAAAGAAGCCAAGTACAGGAAAATGACCAAGAGGAAATGTGAAGGCTAGAGGGATTCTGATAGGCTCACCTAAGAGGATACCTGGGTGATAAAATATTGACGGTGGATAGTTACAGAGAGTGATCAGATGCCAAAGGTGGGGAATTTTCAGTAAACTGACTCAGCAGAATTTTTGCTAAACACAGACTGATTGGGCCAAGTATAGAACTCAAGGTCAAGGCTTAGTTAGAAAGAGGACTCAGTGTGGTCTGACATGGATTTGATGAGAGTTTTTGTTAGTTCTTTGTTACTATATGTTAAGTTTTACTATGAATGTTGCTTACTAAAGTTAAAGTTGTTTTTGTAAATTAAAATCTTGATTACCACGAAATTGTTCCTTTCTTGATAACATTTTCTGAACTCATAAAAGAAAGTTTTAGTAAATTCAGTTACTGGTGACTAAAGATAGATTGTTACTTTCAATGAATATACACTAAAATTTTATAAATTTTATTCTAATATTAGTTTTAATGTTCACTGTGTTTTCTTTTTCCTATTTTATGGAGCAGAGTTGGTTAAATAGAATTTTTTTTAATTGTATAATATAAAGTTAAAGATATTTTTGAGTTTAGTTGTAGAGAGTTCCTTATATTTGCATAGTAAAGGACATCTAAAATCTGATCTTAGTTTATTTGTGGTTCCTTAGGTGCAGCATAGGCTCATGTTGTAACTGGCAAATCACCATATTCCTGTCACTTACTGATTTGTACTCTGCAGATACTGTTCTGCAGCGGGAGAGGATAGATTGAAGACTGGGAAAAAATTGTTGGAGGAGTTTCTGAAAGATTGCACTTGAGGGGAGGGGACACTGGGGAGGGGAGGCGACTGCGTAGTGGTGGGAGGTTGGCTTTTTAATGAGTGCTCCTTTGTGTTTGAGTTTCATATCATGCTCATGTATTACCTGTTTAATAAATGGTTACGAGCGTAGCTAGAGTAGTGACTAGTACAGATAGAGGGGAGGGCATGGACTGGAGAATTGTGTAGGAAATACAACTGATAGAATGTAGTGCTTTCGCGTATTGGGGAGCAGAAGGGAGAAAGGGGGTGAGAGCAAGACTGGAGCCTGACTTTCTAGGGAGGGTAGACGAGACCTGGAGAATAAGGAGATCCATTTGGACAGTAGGTTTGAAGCCCCCGTGCAGTCCACGTAGACATCGATTAATAGGAGGAGACGGGATAGGAGTCAAGGTCAGAAGAGCAGTCGGCTTGGGAAAGCAAGTTTAATCCTTCTCAGCACGTAGGTGGAAATGGAAGCTACTTGGGCATGCTGATGGAAGTGTGTAATATCCTCACAGGGCATCGGGCCGGCTGTTGGGAAGCAGTAAATAAATTAGTTCAAAAAGGAGGCGACTAGAGAGGACTCATCACGGATAAAATATTCCCAGATTTTTAAGGTCTTAACATTTTGTAATTTTCTCCATGTTTTAAATGAGAGGACTGATAGAGGAGTGATGGGTGTTACAAGGAGATGGGATCTTCTCAGTTCATCTGAGGAAGAACTTTCGCTCTTGTCAGAGTTGGAGAGAATTAGAATGGTTCACTTGAAGAGACAGCGAGCGCCTTGCCTTCAGAAGAGTGTGGTCTCTGTCAGGTATTGGCGGGGTTTTGAATTGTTCGTGAAGGGTGTAGCAGATGTGCTGCAAGGGATTCTGTGCTGATTAGTCCTGCAGGCTCGTGTGCTCTGCTTGCAGTTGTGTTAAGGAAACAGACGTAATAGAAGTTTTCAAAAGGTGCACATTAGAAGTCAACAGAGTTGAGAGCAAATACTTGCTACTTTTAGACTCTGACATTTCAAAAAATTTATGATCACCTTACTAAAGAGAATTCAAGGTGCCTTTGAAAGATGTTTTAAGAACTGTTTTACACTTAGGAAAGTGCAGAGAGATCTCTGCTGTTAGTCTGTTTTCTGACGTTTTGTGTTGTATTTTAAATCAACTTCCTATAGTCAGGTGTACTATAAATAATGGAGCAAAACTTTTATAGAATACCATTTTTTTTTTTGTTTCTAGAATGAATATGAACAGCTAAATTATGCAAAACAGCTGAAAGAGAGATTGGAGGCTTTTACAAGAGATTTTCTTCCTCACATGAAAGAGGAAGAGGAGGTAAGCGTAATGTTTCCCCTTTGTGTTTGTGTATATGTTTGTGGGGTTTTTTTAAAGGAAAGATGCAAGCAAGAACGAAGGTGAGTGGTCAGGTAGGAAGAGAGAGGAGGAAGGAGCCCTTTTATTTATGTTGCTTAGTGGCTCATCTTGATCGTCTCCCTTTCCCAGGACATGAGCCTTGGTATGTACATGGACAGTGCCCGGCTGGAGGTGCAGACCCAGCCGCAGCTCCACCAGGGTGCATCTTTGTGATTTGATTTATAAAATTTTAAAGTTACTGTTTTGCCTTTGAGTCTTTGAAAAAATACTTAGGAAGAGAATCTTCTAGTTCATATTTGGAAATGAGGAAAATATAAGGAAAAAAGAAAGTATTACTTTTGTTTCTTTAGGGAGGTTGCTGCTTTTCATTGGTTGAGTGATTTAATTTACTCAATAGGCGTTTACTTTCTTACTCTGTAGATGGCACTGCCTTGCGTTTGAGTAGTTTTCATTGCCAATCTCATGTCTTTCAGAACAGTTAGAGGATTCTTAGAACTTTTTAGTGTTTTCTGAATTTTTATGCTGAGTTTAAAGAACTTTTAGTGCTCTTTTTTTAGTAGTGTATTTTAGTAATAATTAAGTATAATGTTAAACTTCTTAGCTTTCTGCCTAGTATACAGGTATTAGGATATCACTGAATGGACACGCCAAACACATTTTCCTGCTTTTTTCTCTCTTTAAAGTGAGGTGAATATCAAAATAAAGACTAGAGAAAATATTTTATGAGAAATTAGAAGTTGTTTTTTCATTTTTAAATCAATTACTATCGTGTTTCTCAGCTGTGGCTTCACCTTATAATCACATTGGTATTTCAAAAAATAAAAAATGACCTACTTCTAAGCCCTTTCCAGACCAATTAAGTCAGGTGGGAGAAGCGAGCATTTGAGAGGCTGCAGGAGTCTTTGTGGCCCCCTCCCGGACCCGTGTCGTCGCTCCAGCGGCGCCTCTTAGCCGACCGTGCATGTCACAGGGAGCTATGCAGCAGCAGCGACAGAAGCCTCGTTGCGCCTTTAAAGTTCTGATTCTGTAAATTGGAGGTTGGGGCTAAGCATCCATTTTAAAGAAATACTCTTCTAGATAACATTGGAGAGCAAAAGTTCTTAGTAGCACCCTAACATTCGTGGTTTCAGTCATCGAGTTTGTTCTCGGGGGATTTAGAGACCCTGTTTGGACAGACTTGAGGTACAGTAGTAGTGAGGGCAGTTAACTGCTCTGAAAGTCTAACCATGGAAGGACAGAGAGAGTATTTGACAAGTTCTGTATTGGACACCCTTTTGGTTCCAATGCTTTTAAATTATTTAGTGATTGATCAATTAGCTGGGGAATCCACAGTGAGAAGGATCTTTTTAGTGATACTCTTCTGTAGAGTTTTTGGATAAACTGACTTGATGTAACCACTACGGTTTTTATCTCATTGACATGTTGTTAATCCTGCCCGTGAGCCATTAATAATTTAAAAGGTGTAGAGGACAACAAACTCGTTAAACACTTTTTCTTATGAATGTTTTGTTGAATTTAGGTTTTTCAGCCCATGTTGATGGAATATTTTACCTATGAGGAACTCAAGGATATTAAGAAGAAAGTGATTGCCCAGCACTGCTCTCAGAAGGACACTGCGGAGTTGCTCAGAGGCCTCAGCCTGTGGAACCACGCTGAGGAGCGACAAAAGTTGTTTAAATATTCTGTGGACGAGAAGTCAGATAAGGGTGAGCTTTGGATGTTGAAATAACATGATTTATTATCTATTAAAGTCCTGTCTGACTGAGCAGGCTATTTGCCACCTTGTGATTGTAAACTTTTAATTTTGTTTGAGGAATAATTTAAGCCATTTATTTTTAAGTAAAATTTGTTCGAAGACAATAGTTTCTATTTTACCTTAGTGTTGCCTGTGATAATTTATCATCTCATATACTTGGGACACATGCAATATGATAGTTACCAAAGGATTTTATGTATACACAATAATAATACTACTACTGTTTTTTCTGATTTTATTTAATTTTAATTTAATATTTATCGAGATAATTTTGCTTTACAAAATAACACAAATAAGAAAAATAAAAATAAATATGCATAGGTTTCCCATTCCTCAAATATATACCAGTATACCCCTGCCCACTACCAAATTTATTAGTATTATTATATTA
Organism: Solenodon paradoxus; assembly: GCA_004363575.1. Lineage (NCBI taxonomy): Eukaryota > Metazoa > Chordata > Mammalia > Eulipotyphla > Solenodontidae > Solenodon > Solenodon paradoxus. The sequence continues at coordinate 77,525 of RJWH01002639.1, forward strand.
TTACCAATCAATATATTGAAAAGTAGCATGTACAGAGTACTTTTGAAATATCATCCAGCTTTCTTCGCTCCACTGCCATAGTAGCTGCTTTTATCCCTCCTCCATGATTTTAATCTGTTTTCAAACTGTTGTGTTTTTCTCTGCCTTCTCCTATGTGTCATTCTTTCAGCGTTTATCCATATCCAGTAATACATAGAAGAGGGAGTATGAGATAGCTGCTTTGAGGGAAGAAATGAGAAATGCAAATAATATATGGCTGCTTTTTTTCTTAATAGATTTCTTCCTCGTTTTTATTCTTATCTCTAATAGTTTCGCCTTTTGACTATAAAGAAAATTGGCATCTTTAGGCTAGTGAAAATTCCTTGGCTATTTGTAAGTGGGCGATAGCAATGACACTGTGTTAAAATAGCTTAAAGTTATTTGAAATTGACTCTTTTTCTTTAACAAAGTAGGTGAGGTGCATGTTGAAACAAAAATGTTTTCATAGGTTAAGCTGTAATTAAGTCCATAAAGTAGTGCTTCACTTTGAAATGCAGCCTATGTCTTAGACACCAAGCTGAGACCTGCTGTGTCTGGTTAAATTGTAATTACAACATGGGGTTTGAAGGCATCACCCTTATTACTTGAAATTTTCTACTCCTTCAAAGCAAATTATTAGCTACGTTATATTGAAAAATTTGTTGTTCAAAAAGGTTAGGTTACAGTAATTTGATCATAGCGTTTCTCTGTTTAAGTTGCTTTGTGACAAATTGGCATATAGAAGGAACTCAAATTCTTCGTAGTGCTTTAATGATGAATATTTTATATTTATTTTTATAGCACCTCATTTGATTTTTTTTTTGGAGAATTGCTACTGAAATAATACATTAAAGGGAATTGAACATCCAGTTAACTACTTTCTACAATAGTGACTGATGAAAGATTTCTGATAAATGTATACCCACATTAGAAATAGTTACATTATTTTGTCTCAACTGGCTCAGAAATAGTATGTTGGTTAGGACACATAGATTAAAGAAGGGCTATTTCACAGACCTCTGATATATGAAATGTGAAAATCAGAGGGAACAAGGAAGATGCTGACCAGAATCTTAAGTATGAATGGAAAATGTCCTAAGGTGTATGCGTGTTAATAAAAATGCCTTGGAGATCTCATAATCTGACTGACTCTACACTTGTTGACTTAAAGTTGTATAACCTGTTACAACCTGTTGGGTTCCTCTTTCAAATGATGCTTCTTATGCTACAAAGTGAGTATTGTTTTTTCTGTGACGTCTTTGTAAGAGGAAGTCGATTCTGTGTTCATTATTGTAGCTGCCACAAGAGAATTATGATTTGGGCCATGATAGTTTAACCCTACAGGTTCTTGACAAGTTTGACATCCCCATGTTACCTCTAACCCATGTCATTTCCTTTTCACATCTTACAAGCAGGAAGAAGTGGACTTTAGGCACTGAACTTTTTTTTTTTATGGAAACGTGATTGCCATTTCTTGCCGTGTTTGCTTTCATTGCCTTTAATGTTGAGGTTTTTCTTTTTTCTTTCAGAAGCGGAGGTGTCAGAACAATCCACAGGTATAAGCCATCTTCCTCCTGAGGTAATGCTGTCAATTTTCAGTTACCTTAATCCTCAAGAACTATGTCGATGCAGTCAAGTAAGCACTAAATGGGCTCAGCTGGCAAAAACGGGGTCACTCTGGAAACATCTTTACCCTGTTCATTGGGCCAGAGGTAGGTAAATGGGACTTTTCATTTATTTAAAAAATATTTCAGTCTCCTCTTTTTTTAGATGAATACTCCACATACATTATAAGCAAGGCCAGGAAGGGAGACTAAGGTTGATCCCACAGTAGACTTCTTAGTTCGCTGATGTGCTCTTTTCTATAACTTTCTGAAAAGGTAGCAGCACTGGTGCTTGCGGGTGAATTATATGATGTGTGCAGTTTCCTTTAAAATAATTAGGAAAAAATACTCTGGCAGGGAATGCAAGACAGTTGGCAAAATGGCCATGATTGTTGAAGATAGGTGATAAGTACGTAGATATTCAGAATGTTACTTTTCAGTGCTCCTTTTTCCCATTTTTTGATTTCGGTATTTTTTTGATTTTTCATAATGGAAAGTTAAAAATAAAATTAATAGATTGTCAGAACAGCTTTAATTAGACTGAGTATTTAAAAATACAGAATAAATTCATTCTAAAATTTAAAGCTGAGGTGCCATTATGCCTCCTTTTGGTAGTGGTAACAAATAACTGAATTGGATTTTGTCTTTAGCATTTTTATGATCGGTAATGCCTTATTCTGTCAGTCACCACTTCATATTAATTTTATTGTGATAAGTTACTTTTACATGTATATAGTTAAACAATATTTTCTTTTCATGAGCATATAATGCAGTCATGGAATAAATGAAACTAATTGGCTTACTTTTTTCTGCCACTGAATTTAAACAATTTCTTCTAGGTGAGTATTAGCCTCAAAATTACATTACATTTAGTTTTCTGATTTGTCACTTTGACCTGGAAATGTGTATTTCTCACTTAATGAGTCATTTAAAAAGTTTTATTTTCATATCACTTTAAAAATAAACTGTTGTTAGCGACTTAATGCCTTTTGGTGAATATGTTTGGAGTATTGAGTAAACTTATATCATACAAAGGATAAGAATTATTATTGAGTTGAGTGAGAGGCTTGGCTGGCGTCTGGGTGGGGCCCCTGGGTGCATTAGGGGTTCAGGAATGGCAAAAAAAAAAAAAAAGAATTATTATTTTTATGTGGAATAATTTTTCCTATTAGTTGTAGGATAATTAAATATTAAGTGAAAAGTCAAATAAGACACATATGGAGATATAAAATACTCTTTTGTTTAGATGTACTTTTAATTAAGAATTGCTAGGAATTAATACATAATTAGGTACCATTTCATATAGAGATTAAATGTGATAATGCTATTGTAGCCTTCTGTGAGGTTTACCAAATCTTGAATAGGCTTTTTTTCATGTTTAAACAAAAAATGCCAATAACATGTTTTCTTATTTATTTATGGCATTTCTTTCCAGTGTTTCTCAATCAGAATTGATTTTGCCACCCTTTAGGGGGCATTTTGAAGTGTCTGTGGAGACACTTTTATCTGCCCCATTTAGAGGCCTTACCCCCATCTCCGCTGGTACAGGCTGGGCTTTCTGCTCAATACCCTGCAAGGCTCAGGACAGCTGCCCACAACTAAGTCTCACCCAGCTCAAGTCATTATTAGTGTCCAGCTTGAGAAAACCCAATTTGGATGTAATATTAAGAATTTGGTAAATTCATTGTTCATTCTTACTTCACAGTCAAGTAGTTGAATACGGTATATTCTCCAAGATCTTTACATTTTTTATGAATTTGTGTTACCTTAGTCTTTTCCTGTGACTTCTTTTCCCACATGCTTCTGCATTGTTGATTAATTCACTACTAGCAGAAAGTCTTGCTTCCTTTTGTTTACTGACCTCTACCATAATGGGCTGTTATTGCTGGAACCAGTATGAAACCACAGTAAGAGAAAGAATTAGGTTGTTTTCAGTGATTTCCGAATAGCAAAGACCGTTGATGATCATTTTTACTTAGTTCTTTTTAGTATGTCTGACATAGAATTCTTTGCTTCCTTAAGCCTAATTTTTTTGACCACAATTGGGTATTGCTAACAATCGCTGACCCATTATTTAAGGCTCGGTTATTTTCTGTTTGCAGATTTGTATTGTAAATAGGTTATTTTCTATAACAGTCTAATCTCATTGCACTTCGTTTCTCTTACTGTTTTGTTGAGTAGGTGACTGGTATAGTGGTCCTGCAGCTGAACTTGATACTGAACCTGATGAGGAATGGGTGAAAAATAGAAAAGATGAAAGTCGTGCTTTTCAGGAGTGGGATGAAGATGCCGATATAGATGAATCTGGTAAGCAGCATTTGGAATTAAATTTTGTACATAGTGCCTTAATCATTAATATTATATTGAAAATTAAGTACTTATAATTACTTGGTGTTAATATTATTTTGTGTTTTTAAAAAGAACTGTTTTCAAGTCTGCTACTTTGTAAAATTTGAAGGAATACATTTAAAATGCATTGTTTGAAGCCATTTTTAAATTAGAATATATCATTTTATATTTAACTACTTTTAAGAAATGAAAAAATGGTAACTTTTTTCCTTATTGAAATAATGTATTCATTATAGTGCTTTGCAGTTTACTATGTGTAATTTAGGGCTGTTTCATTTGATCGCTGTAATAGTATTTATTGAATCATCTGTGGCAAAAGTGAAGGGATATGAGCTGTTGTGTCTGTTTGTAAGGAGTCATTCCATATGTCTCACAAGGTTGTTGTAGAATTGAGAAGTAATATAGGGATTATTAAAACTGGGAGAATTCAAGGGTGAATGAGATTATTTGTCGCCTTAAAGAACGACAGGAGAGAATCTAGAATACCTGAGTTTTAATTCAAGAAACGTGATGGACAATGTACAGAAAGGTGCTCTTTGGAAATATGGAGGAGGAAGACAGATTCTTAGGGCTTCTTTTAGATAATTTTTACAAGTGAATGAAATAGTAAAAATTAATGGATAAGACATTCTTTTACTTGGTAAAACCAAAACCGGAGGGAATTTTTATTTATGTCTACTTAAATAGTAGGCTGGCTGGCAAAAGAACTAAATATGTGGAAAGTAAGACTAAATATAAAGATTGTTTTAATAGCAAGTTAATTTTTATGAAATGAAGTGGCCACATCTCAGTATAGATTTAAACATTTGGAAGAACTAGTGGATTTGGTGATGGGCTTGCCTCCTGTGGCAGGCACCTTGTACCTGGAAGGAGGTGGACAGTGAACAAAATGGGGAGGAGTCTCTGGCCTTGAAGTTTGGAGAGAGGAGGCAGACAGTAAACACAGACAAACTATATAGTTGATAGTGTCAATATGTATTGTGTGCTGTGGAGAAAAATGAGGACGGGAAAGAGTGTCAGGCGAGGAAAGCAGTTGCAGTTTTAAATAGATGATTAGTTCGGGTCCCCCCCAAGGAGTTTGTGCAACAAGCCCGGAGAAGGTGAGGTCTTTTGCTCCTATGTTGTGTTACGGGAGACCTAGCTGTCCTCCAAGTGGGTGATAATAATGATTAGCAGTAGGACTCATCGAAATTCACAGGACCTGTTGAAGCGTTTTAAAGGCTTTATCAAATTTCTTTGATGAAACTTTATTCTGTATTTGTCTCAACACATAAAGACAGCCAGTGAGAAGGCTGTTATTTTTCTTCATACTGAAAGGAAAAGATTAAGATTGTAATGATTGAGCCTTTCCAAGGAAATATGTCTGTTCACTTGTTTTGTGAGTTGAGGACTAAACTTCGGCTCTACCATCAGTGTCAGTGCTTGTACAGTTTCGGTGTCTTTATTGGTCTCGCAGAGATGTAACTGTTCTTCATGGGATGTTTAATTCTTTTTTTTAAAGGATTTCACAGTAAACAATATACATTTGAGTAGGGAGGCCACGTAATTAACATAATTATTTGGGAATAAAATTTATAGTAGAATAATTAGGGTTCACGAAAGTAATTTTTTTTGTTTTTAAAGAGGCAATGAAGGCAGGCAGGCAGCAGCAGGCAGAAAGGAAGAAGAGAGAGGAGGAAGAAGTATTTATTTACTAGTGCCCCGCCACAGTCCTGGGCCGGTGAGCCTGGGTCCTTGGGCTCTATGTGGATTGCTCCCCAGACATAGGCTTTAACACCTGAGCCACCAGGGCACATCTGCTAATATAATTTTTATTTATATTTTGCATTTTTGTCTGGCAAAGGAACAATTTTGGTTAATTCTGTAACCATGAACAATTAGTAGCAATACTCAGTAATTATTCTTTTATATTCCTTTGTCAGCTATGCAATTTCATCTTAGATGAGACTTACTTATTTTGTTACTGCTTTATGTTTGGAGGTCTTCAGGTAAGCAGTAACAACAGGATCCTGAGAAAGGTGATCAAATTACTAGTCTCCTCTTTTTAGAGTAATATTATGTTTTTGCCCTTATATCAAATTGGAGATTGTAGGTTGTTGGTGTATATTCGTTGTTAGTAGTAGTGCTTCTTTTTGTAAATGTCCAATTTCTACAGAAGTTGTCAGAAAAGCAAAAATCTGTGTTCATTTTTAACTTCCTAAAATTTCTAAGGTCCTTTCCTATAGGACCAAGTTGATTATTTCAATGCTTTTTGAACACAACTTCCCTATTTACATAAATAGGTAAAATAACAAATGATGCTTTTTATTGTGGGTCATTTTTCTTTTGATATTGTAAATCCTCTTGAAAAATTTCTGCTATTCTTTGGGTATTCCAAATTTTTTTCCAAGACTGTTTTTAGTGTCTGAAAATGGAGTTAATTTTCTTTCTGCTACATGTTTTGTAATGAAAATCACTTTCAGTCTCGAAAAAAAGTCTTCCCTTTTGTCTCATTATAAATCTATTTTTTTCTCCCTTTTGACTTATTTTAATTGATGACTTCTTTAATATTAAGTCCTGGAAGTAAGAACTTGTCCATTTAAGTGACTTTGCATATAAGGGAGTTTAAGGATAGCAAAAAATATTTAATATTTCATGATTGGTGATTCCTTGAGTAGTCTAATTATAATTAGTGTACAAGTTCTTAGACTTTTGAATTCATTTTACAGAAGAGTCTGCAGAGGAATCGATTGCTATCAGCATTGCACAAATGGAAAAACGCTTACTCCATGGCTTAATTCATAATGTTCTACCATATGTGGGTACTTCTGTAAAAACTTTAGTATTAGCATACAGCTCTGCAGTTTCCAGCAAAATGGTATGTATAAAATAGCACAAGTTTGAGTATTAAGAAAAAGTAGCAATGATCTGAATTTGGTGTATTTATTCCTAAGGAATAGAAACAGTTTACCCACGGGAGTGCCTCCCATGGGCGGGCAGACATCACAGCGTGATTTGTTTCTCACGTGGTCTGTAGCACAGACCCCACAGACAGGCAAAGAAACCGAGATGAGAGGAGGCTAAGCAATTTGTTCAGTTTCGCAGATGTTAAAGTGATAGAGCCCTGTTTCATCTGGTTATCTGTAAATGTGTAAGGCCTGGTCATCAGGGCAAGTGAGCTTAAACCACTTTGATAAAAGTGTGTGTTGTGACGCCCTACCTCAGAATGTCCTTGGGTATTCCTTAAAAATTATACATTTTCTTGATTCAATCTCAAAATTACTAGAACAGATTCTCCAGGGTTTGAGCTCAGAATATGTATTTATAATGCAGAATTGAACTGATTTTTACATGCACAGAAGTTTGAGAACCACCGGATTATATTATTTACTAAAATGTAGCTTTGATTTTTTTAAATCTGTAAAAGTCTGCAAAGCTTCACAGTGACTTTTCCCTCCCAGGTCAGGCAGATTTTAGAGCTTTGTCCTAATTTGGAGCATCTGGATCTTACCCAAACTGACATTTCAGATTCTGCATTTGACAGGTGGGTTATTTTGAACTATTTAATATGATGTCTAACTATGAAATAGAATTGATTTGTAGTTTCTCATTTTCATAATAGCAGTTTAATGATACTATATTTTTTCTATCACATTTTAGTCAAGTATGGCTATGGTTTGATGCCCTCCAATCTTCTGCAGAAGATTGTCCAGAGGTCCAGGTTATCGAAAAGTCCAGTCTGCATCACCATGTCACCTTTATAATCTGGGCCGTGTCTCGGTCTTTGAGCCTTGTTGTACAGCCGTATACATTTAAGAAGTTTTCAGTTTCGGCTGGACTCCAAGGGCCCTCTTAAATTTTTTCTCATATTTTGAAAGTGTAATACTTTCTTCAGTCTATGTTCTTTAAAGATTTTGTTTCCTTAAATACTGTCAATTTTCTTCTCATTCTACTTCGCCCTTCTTTTTCCCAACCATCATTTTTACCAGCACCTCTCTTTCTGTTTCATAGGGAAAGAATTACTGTTCTCTAGCTAATGCTAACGTTCTACAGATTCCTAGAGCTATTTTTCTTCTAGATCTTCCTCCATAATCATTGTCTGTTCTCTTTCTTTCATGTATGTATAGCCTTTCCTCTGATGGTTGTACTTCAGGATAGTAAACTTAAATCTCCCTTCTATTCCCCTCTCCTAGCCTGCTCTTCTGTTTGGTAAAAGTCATAGTCTCTAATTACTCTTACTGTCTTTTTTGTATTCCTAGCAACTAAAATAGCCTCTGACAAATAATCAATATTCGATTGATCATTTCAGTTGATTTAAAATCTTCTAATTTCCAACTACATATAGTCAGATGCTCTCGAAGAGTTTTAGGAATATTCATTAATAGTCTTATTTCCTCTTAATTATAGTTGGTCTTGGCTGGGTTGCTGCCAGAGTCTTCGGCATCTTGATCTGTCTGGATGTGAAAAGATCACAGACATGGCCCTAGAGAAGATTTCTAGAGCTCTTGGAATTCTGACAGCTGATCAGAGTGGCCTTTTGAAAACTTCTACAAGCAAAGTGACTTCGACTACATGGAAAGATAAAGACATTGCCATGCAGTCCACCAAGCCGTATGTTTGTTTGCACGATTTAACTAACAGAGGCATTGGGGAGGAAGCAGATAACGAGCACCCCTGGACTCAGCCCGTTTCTGCGGAAAATCTCACTTCTCCTTATGTGTGGGTGTTAGATGCTGAAGATTTGGCCGACATTGAAGATGCTGTAGAATGGAGACATAGAAATGTTGAAAGTCTTTGTGTGATGGAAACAGCATCCAACTTCACTTGCTCCTCTTCTGGTTGTTACAGTAAGGATATCGTTGGACTAAGGACTAGTGTCTGCTGGCAGCAGCATTGTGCGTCTCCTGCCTTTGCATATTGTGGACATTCATTTTGTTGCACAGGAGCAGCTCTAAGAACTATGTCAGCACTCCCAGAGTCCTCTGCATTGTGTGGAAAAGCTTCAAGGACTAGTTTTCCTAAGGGGAAAGACTTCATTTACTCTGGGAGTGAAAAATCTGATCCAGAGACCGGACGTGTACTTCTGTTTCTCAGTCTCTCTGGATGTTACCAGATTACAGACCATGGTCTCAGGTGAGTCATCAGTTGCGGATATTAGGAGAGGGACATGTTGTCATTCTTCAGTGGAATATACAATTTTGAATCTGAGTCATTTTCTTCCAGTTATTAAATCAGAAGATTTAACCAAAATCTGTTGTGCTTCAAACTATTGGAACAATATAACTTCAGCATGAAGCCTTATTTTAATTCAAGTCCTTTGTGATGTTTGGAAGAACCTATATTTAAGCATTTACTAACTATATAGCTGTATTTATACCTACAGCATATTTTCCTAAGTTGTTGGTTTTTTTTTCAATACTTGAAAATACAAATAGAAAACAATTTTTACCCTCAAGGACTTTTAATAGAGAAGAAAATGTATACCTGTCATTCTGTTACTGTGCGTTACTTGTATTAGCGGTTGTTGAATAAAGGTTCTGTGGGCATCGGAGGAGAGAGAAGGAGAGACTTCTCGTCTAGTTGAAGTGAATGATCAGAAGTGTCATGCTCAGATGGCGCTGAGCTGAAACTTGCAGAAGGACGAAGGGTTTTGATAGGTGATAGTAGCCGAAGACTCTGCCCAAGCAGTGAGGCTTTCTTGAGCTCTCTCTGTCGCAGCTGCTGGTTTAGGTTATTTTGTTGTTAGAATTGTTCTTAGCCCGAGTAGTGTGCAGTAAATATTTGATTATCTTTGGCATGAGCCTTTGGAGGTCGATCACCCATTTTCTTTTAGCATATAATGAGTTTTCCTGCCCCGGCGTCCTCCGCTGCCCCGGCGTCCTCTGCTGCGGCAGAGCAGAACACCAGTCCCCTCCGAGCATGCCCCACCCGGTTCTACTGCGTGTGCTTAAGAGGACAGATGCTAGAGGAATGTTTCATTGTCTGACACTCTGTTATTAAAAAATCCCAGGAAAATTCCTTATGGTTTTCACAAGTTGTGTGAAGAGTTTTTTGTGTATCAGATCCTTGAAAAAAACAGCTCTGAGTTTGAATTCAGGGGAGAATTGATTTTGGGGAATGTGTAGGAAGCCTTCACACAGGAGCTATATTTTGATATTATTTGGACTGATAGCTAATGGAAAAAGTGTAGTCTGTGTGCAAATAGTCTCTTTTCACCCCGGTTATCATAATGTAGATGTTTGCTAAGCACGTGCTGTATGGCTTGCCCTGTTCTAATTCCTAGGGACCCAGTGTGATGAGAGATTGGTAGTTTATAAACTAATGGTAGAAATAGATGGCAAACATGTAATGTCAGACTGAACATTTTGAAAAAAAGTAACGTTTGAGTTGCAGAATAGAGACTGTTGGTTGGTACACGATGCGTTACTTCGTACACGATGTGTTGCTTCATACATGATGGACATGAAAGACTTTGAAAAGAAGCATTTTTTTGATTTTAGATGGAAATTAACTTAGAGTGTGTTTTGTGTGCATTTCCTGGGAAAGAGGCTAAGGAAACAGAACATAGAATTAATTTTTAGGAACAGCTTTTTGTATTCATTGTGTTTATTTAAAACTATTTCTACTATCCAGTTATTATAATAATAGCAAGCACAGTGGTGTCAGTAGGATTGAGAACAGCTACAGCCCATGTATGCATGTAGTTCAATAGGAGAACAGAAGTGCTAATTGAGAGCATTCATTGTATCTTGCATTCATGATTATATTTTTATTCAGGAATGGGTAGCATGAGCTTTGGCAAGTTGGTTGTATGGGGCTTGTTAAAAGAGCATTGACTGTAAAAATTAGATTGAAAATTCAAATATTGAAGCCATAGGGACCAGATAATGTCATGTTGTAGTGTTTTGGTTTTGTTTTTTAAAGGAATGGTGCAGGCAGGAAAGGAAAGGCTGAAAAAGCCTTTATTCCATTTAGTCGCCCATTTTTGTCGCTCTCCCGGCCAAAGGATGTAAACCTGGTTCCTTGAGATAAATGTGGCTTTTTCTGAGCAGAGGTGGTGGACTTAACTACTAAACCATGAGGGTGCACCACGTATGTACTTTCTGGGTTTTATGGGACTGAAATAAAACTAATCTCAGTTTCAGTTAGAGCCTCTTAACTAACTCTCAGCCATCTTTGTTTGACTCCCTCACAGTGCCTCACAGTTTTGATAAAAATTACTCTCCTTGAACCAGAGTAACTGCTGTGTAATTTTTTGCCAGTAGCATATATTCATATATTGTCGACTTTTATCTTTTTTGCTTAGTTAAATGTTCTCTGTGTCATTTGCATTTAATGTAATTATAATAAGTTAGAACTTCTGCCTGACTGCTGTTTGCTTTTCTCTTGTTTTAACTTTTCTTTATTCTTGTTTTGTTCTTTCCAAACTTCTTTTGGAATCTGTTTTGAGTCCATGGATGGCTAGTACCTCATTTATTCAGTGTTTGCGTTAGAGTTTGTATGCATCTTTTAAAAAATTATGTTGAGATAGATATTCTATAAGTTATGTTAAAATTTTAACAATGTTAAGTGTGTAATTCAGTGGCATTAAAGTAACTACATTGAAAATGTTGTATAACCTTTGCCATTATTTCCAAAACTTGTTCATTGGTTGAAACAGAAACTGTAAATATCAGGCAGTAACTCCTTATTCTCTCATCCCTCCCAACCTCTGGTAACTTCTGTTTCACTTTCTGTTTTGATGTGTTTATTTGCAACATTTTTGAATTATAGATACACCATATAAATGGAATCATACAACACTTGTCTTTTGTTCTGGTGTAATATTTTCAGGTAGCAGGTATCAGAACTTCAGTTTTATGCTGAATAATCTACTGTTTATATATCACATTTTGTTTATCCATTCACCATTGATGTCATTGATGGACATGGATTGTTTTTACGTTTTCGCTCTTGTGAACAATGCTTCTGGAAATATTGCCATATAAATATTTGTTTGGCTGTTTTTTGTTTTTTTTTGTAAAGGAAAGATGCAGGTAGTAAGGAAGGTGAATAGATGGGTAGTCAGGGGAAGAGAGAAGGAAGAAACACTTTATTTTTATTTAGTTGTTCATCTTGGTGGTTCTTCCTGACCCAAGACGTGAACCTGGGGCTTTGGGATGTATGAGAACAGCACTTCTTCTGGAGGCAGTTCACCGAACCACTAGTCCATTAGTGCGTGCCTTGTCTTTCTTTCAGTGAGTGGTGTTTTGAGTTTTTAGTGTAAAATCTTTTACATCTTTGGTTAAACTCATTCTTAGGTATTTCAGTCCTTTTGATGATACTGTAAATGAAATTGTTAATTTTCTTTTCAATTGGTCTTTGCTAGAATATTAACTGAATTTTGCATGTTGGTTTTATATTGTGCTACTTTACTGAGTTTAGTGTTATTAGCTGTACATTTTTCCCGAATTCTATATATAAGATCATACCATCTACAAAGATCATTTTACTTGTCTATTTCCAAGGAATGCCTTCTGCGCCACACCCCCACGCCCCACACCCTCACCCTCACTCCCGCCCCCTGTCTGATTGCTTTGGCTAGAACTTCCAGTGCTGTGCTAGGTGGAGATGTTTACAGGACCTTCCCTATCTCATTCCTGAGCTTTCAGTGTTTTATGATTGAGTGTGTGAATTGGGGATTTTCTGTATCTGGCCTTTATCATGTTGAGGAATTTCTCATGTATTCCTAGTTTACTGAGTGGCTGTTTGATTTTGTCCTGCTTTTTCTGCATCAGCTGAGATGATCATGTAGTTTTATTTCTTTTTTCTGTTAGTGTGCTGTATGTATTAAGTTGATCAGTTTTCATATATTGAACCACCTCGCATTCCTAGGATAAAACCTATTTGGTGTTTACTTTTTAAAATATGCTTCTGGATTCAGGTTGGTAGTCTTTTGTTGAGAATCTTTTTTTATTTATGAGGCATTTGCTCTGCAGTTTTTGCTGTTGCTGGAGTCATGCCTGTGGCTGGTTTTGCTATCAGCGTAATACTGGCCTGGCCATGTAGAATGGTGTTTGGAAGGGTTGCTGCGAATTCTTTAAATGTTTACTAGAATTCACCAGTGAGGCCATCGTGGTTGGAAATTTTTGATGACTAATTCTATTTCCTTACTTGTTATAAGTCTATTCAAATTTTTATGGTTTTCTTTTGTTGTATCTCTGAGGCTTTGCTATGTTGTGTTTTTGTTTTAATTCATCACAGTGCTATTTGCTTTGTGAGTCCTTATTTGACCCATTGGTTTTTGGGTGTATTGTTTAACTTCTACATGTTAGTGAATTTCTAGGTTTTTAAAGTTACTGATTTTCACTTTTATTCCATTGTGAGCAGGTAATATATTTGTAATGAGCTCAGTTAGTCTTTTAAAATATAGTGAGACCTGTATTGTGGGCTAACATGGTCTGTGTTAGGGAGTTTCATGTGTACTTGAGAAGAATGTACATTCTCTTGGGCAGTCTTCTCTGTATGTCTCCTTGCTCCGGTTGGTTTCTAGTGCTCACATTCTCTGTTTGCCTGTTGGTCTTCTGCCCAGTTGTCCATCTGTTATTGAAAATGGAGTATTGAAGTCTCTGTTTAGAATGTCTTTTTTTCTTTTTAATTCTGTCAGTTTTTATTTCATATCTTTTAGGGCTCTGTTATTATGTGTCTGTATTTATAAGTTGCTTTATTTTCTGGGTTGAGTGAACTTTTTATCAGTGTGATCTCTGTTTCTGGTAGCCTTTTAAAATGTAAATTCTTTTTTGTATCATAATGAAATAGTCACCCTGTTTATTTTTTGGTTACTGTTGTGTGGAGTATATTATGGACTAGATTTTTTCTTCTTTTACTCCCCCACCCCCATCCTTGGGTTTTGCACCCAGATCCTTGGGCTCCTCATGGCCTGCACCTTTGCCGGCTTTGACACCTGAGCCACCAGGGCCTGCCCCATCCTTTTACTTTTAGTTTCTGTGTCTTTGTGTCTAAAATGCCTTTTAACGGATCCATTTCCTATTTTAAACATTGTAGTAATAAAAAAATGTTCCCTCCTAATCATTGTCATTCAGTGTTCCTCACGATGTAAGTTTTCCATAGTGTTTTTCTAATCTCAGTTAATAGTTTATATTATTTTACTTTTTAACTCTATTTCCTCATTCTATATACCTAATTTTTTCCCTAAATTTATTGCAATGTTAGATTCTTGACATCCTTTTCAAGATAGTCTGTTTCTTTTTTCCCACATTTTGCTCTTTTAAGCGTCTTTGTATGGAAAATCTATACTCTTCATTGTTCTCATATTTTTTAGCATTGCACTTGTCATTTTGACTAAATTCTCATATCCTATTTATATTTTATTTATTTTATTCTAGGGTATTTTAGTAGGTATACATCTTTATTGAAATGCAATTTATGTACCACTGAATACATCCTCTTTAAAGTATACAGATCAGTGGTTTTAGTATAGTTACAGGTTTGACAGCCATCACCAATGTCCAATTCAGAAACATTTCATCCGACAAAAAAAGAAACCCTCCGCAGTCACTTAATTCCTCTGCTTCTGGCCCTTGGCAGCTTCTGTTTTACTTTTTCTTTCTATGCTTATTCTGCCTGTTTCGAAAATTTCATATAAATGGAATCATAATATGTGCCCGTCCTTCTGCATCTGACTTCCTTTCATTTAGCATGTTCTCAGGATTTTATCCTCGCTGTAGCATCTGTCAGTGCTTTATGGCTGCGTAGTGTTTCATCATTGGGTGTACGATATGTTTACCCAGTCATTAATTAATGGGCACTTAGATGGTTTCTACTTTTGGGCTATTAATACTACAGCTGTGAGCATTTACTTGCAAGTTTTTGTGTGATCATATACTAATGAGGAATTGCCAAGTCAGCCAATCATTTTTCTGCTCATTTTTACTTAGGACAATCTAGTAGGAGAATGAAGATTACAATTCCACTAAGAATTGAGTTGCTCTAATATAAAGACAAGAATTCATTGATGGTTTTATTGAATGTGTTTAGGAAAAGCATAGTTTTTTTCTCCGATACATTTCCTGCCTAAGGATGAGGTGAGTTCATCATGTCACGTAGAAATTCTTAAAATTTCTCCTTCCCAGATTGAAAAACCTGCTAGCAGCGCCTCAGTGGGTCCCAGAGAAATGCGTGCTTTCACGGAGGGCCGTTTTCTAATGGTGGAATTGTCTCTCTCTCGCAGGGTTTTGACTTGGGGAGGAGGACTGCCTTACTTGGAGCACCTTAATCTCTCCGGTTGTCTCACTGTGACTGGCGCGGGCCTGCATGACTTGGTTTCCGCGTGTCCGTCTCTCAACGATGAATACTTTTACTACTGTGACAACATTAACGGTAATGCCTTTTCACATCGAGCTAGTTTTGAGGGAATTGATTTAAATATTTTTTAGTACTGATAATTCTGAGAGTTTCTCTTTAGTTTTCTAGATTTGTAACTACCAAACTTTTTTATTTTCAGGTTTTAGTCCTTTACATTTGTTAAAGTTAAAAAAAAAAAATTTGAATTAGCTTCTCTCAAAGGTAAGTTTTTCTTGTGGATAGGTATTTCAGATATCCATTCTGCCACATTTTTGAGATAGATGATAGTTTAGTCATTGCAGAATGCCAAGTTGTCGTGGAAATATTAAAGATTTCTGCAAGTTTGGGATGTCCTTCTGGAGTGATGTAGCACTCATTAACAATTCTGAAGTATCGATGTTCTGGACAGATTTCTTCTGGATGATAGACTCAGTTTTCTTGTAGGTCAGCTTTATAAAATGCAGTAGGAAAAGGAGGACATTGGCTGTGTTCCTCAGGGGCCTGGGTCTGGTTCCAGATAAATCTACTGGAGATTGAGTATTTGTGTATGTGGTACTGGGAAGCAGACTTGAGATGCTTTAAACATGACTAAAGTCCCTACATCTATTTTGGGATTGAGTTCTGAACCTATTTTTAATAATCATCAGATAGAGATTACTGCGTTTCGTGCTCCAAGCCTCCCCTACCCGGCGGTGGGCCTGTTCACTGCTGCTCCACAGCGCGCTCTGTGCGCCTTTTGCATTTGGTGTCATCGGTGGTAAAGACTAAGGTTCCCAGAAGTAGAAAAAGCTGCTCCTCAATTATTTGTAATTAAATTAGCCTCCTGTATTTATAGCTGGGAAAAAATTTAGATGCTCAAATTCTGCTATGCACCGCTCTTTTTATACTCACACTGTTGAAGATTCAGTGAGTTTCAAGGCAGAGCAGTGGCAGGAGCCAGGAAGACTAGGGAGGTGGCCTCCTTTTCAGTGACACCCCACTAGGCAGAGAGCGGGAAATCTGTATTTCTCGGAGATGAGACTTTCCCTGAACTATAAAGAGTCACTTGGTGATGTGGGATGTGAATTCCTGTGCTCTTGAAGCACAAAACGGAGTTGGAGCATTTCTTTGCTCTCATTTGCCCTCAGTGAATAGTCAAGGAACATGGAAATGAAGGTCATTTTAATTGTAGCTTCAAAGGGTGTAGAAGCCAAGTGTGAGTGTTGCAATAAAGCCCTTGCTCTTGTGGATGGAGTGTGTTTGAGAAGGAGTTTTTGTGCTTGGTTTTCTTTTAATGTGCATTGTAGGTCTAGTGATGCACTCCCTAAGGCATAGGGCATGTCTGAAAAGTGACTACTCAGCAATATTTTTATAAGAAAAGCATTTATATTGCACTTGAATTTCCACATTGATGTCAGAATAAATTATACTTAGATTTCACGACCAATTTTGTTGTTGTTGTTCTTTAGTATATAGATGTTTGGGGTGAGGCCATATTGCCCTTCAGTTCACTGCTGTGAGCTGCCCACTTGTTTTGTTTGTATCTTCTTAAACGTCTGAAAATAATTTAAGTGATAGGATAAAATTAAATACTTAAAATCGTGTGTGCTTTGTTAGTTATTAGAATTCCTTTCATCTTAACTGATGTTGAATATAAACAGATTAAAGTATCCCAAAGGAACAGCTACATTGCTTTTGCTGAATGACTCTTTTTTTTTTTCAGTGAATGAATGTTAATTTTTAATTAATACATTTTAAGGAAGGTCATCTGACTTTGAAGGATTCAAAAGGAAATAGACGTGCTTGTATAACCTCGTGTTAAGTTTCCTTTTACAGTGTGTTTGTTTATTTTTGGTTGCTCCCTGAGCCCTAGATTGTGAACCCAGGTCCTTGGGCTTCACATGGTTTACGCCCCAGCTGCTGCTCAGCACCCGAGCCACCAGGGGGCCCGCCTTTCACACTTCCTTCTGGCCTGGTTCTGGGGGACGGAGGTTCTTAAACTTTACAGGGTGGCTTGCCAGTTGCTCTCAAAGAAGTGCTCTGCTCTTTTCCTTAAAAGGACGTGTGGACAGCCTAGAAAGTGTGAGAATAGAGTTCACTCCATCCAGTTTCATGGGGTGATGCGCTTGGTCCTGAGTCTTTGCGTACTTGTACAGAAAATACTTGTAAATGCTTAGGGTTCCCCTTATTGTTATTTTCATTTCTTATTATTTCTGAAACTTGTTATAAGGAGCATATTTAGGTGACAAGTTACATTTATAAGTATTTGAGAGTAATAATAACTAAAAATGTGTTTTGTTGGAAAAAGTCAAGTGGCAAGCAATAAATAAAAGCATGATTTGTTTTCCTAAGCACTAGCAGGGGTTTTGGAGAAAAGTTACTGATGAGGTATTCAAGCAGTATTGCTGTGAGCAAGAACCTTTGCTAACTAACCACTGATAGAGAATGCCAGCCATTTGTTATTCTTTGAATGATTTTTCATGACATGTAAGCTTGTTACTTGATTGACAAAGTTCAGAGTTAAGTATAAAAGAAGTCTTCTTAGCCAAAAATTCTGTGTTTAAGAAGTGTTGAATGGAATTGCATAAATATAAAGCTTTGAAAGAATTTGAGCAGTGATAGCAAATAAACTTTTTGTACTGATTTGTGTTTCTGTATATAAATTTATGAACTTAGAGTAGTTCATAGTTCTGGAGGTGACACAGTCTCAGATGATTTGCTCTCATGTTTCTAATTTAAGTTAAAGAGGAATTAAAGGTAAGTGAAGGTAAGTGCAGATATACAGCATATATAATATGCTTAAAATCTAGAAAAAAATGCTCAGTAATCAAAATTTGGGAAAATAACTCTAGGTAACATAACTCTTCTCACCTACTGTTTAAAAAATTTCTTCTTTTAATACACTTTGCCATGTTTTTAAAGATTTTATTTAATGATCTTACAAATGTTATTTTCATTAATCTAATTTAGCCATTATGTATTATAACCATTTGGGTTTTCTGTCCTATGCTAAGATAGGCATTTGCTGCCGATAAGCTAGATTTGAAAGGAAACTAACTTTTTTTGAATTGTTAGTATGTCTAGAAGCATGATTTTCTACAGGAGATACTGGCAGCACAACAGATTTTAGTCATATTTCTTATTAATGCTGCCTCACTTTTTGTCCACTGAGTCCCTTTTCTAAATTGTCCCTCTGTGATGTTATGGGTCTTCCTGTTAGCATTGCTTATACCCTCCAGGCTTTGGTAAGTGCTGCTCTCCAGTTTTCTGCAAGAAAGGCTGAGTAGGTTAAGAACAGTGGCTGTCTTCACTTTTGCTTTGCCTCAGGCCTTCAAGAGAATGCAGTTCCTTCATGAATGCTTCTGTTTTCTTGGATTAGTAGGATCAGACACCTACTCCATCGCTGACTGTGACTTTTGAGGTCATATTGCAGTGATTGGTAAATATTCAGAGGTTTCCCTAGATGGAGTCCTCTTTCAGATGAGCAGAGTAGGGGTCCCTGTCTTTATGTATTTAGACATAGACTCACACAGATATTCCAGTGTGCATTTGTTGTATCAATGTAAGAACTTGGTTTTGCGATGAATAAGGGGGTGCTGACATAGCAAGTTGGATTAACTTCCTACTTAATACAAAGCACACTCTTTAAAGGAAAGAGTGCATGCAGCAATGAAGGCAAGGAGGTGACAGGAAGAGAGACAGAAGCAGCACTTTATTTATAGTGTGTGTGTGTGTGTGTGTGTGTGTGTGTGTGTGTGTGTGTGTGTGTTTTTCCCTGTCTGTCCCCGGGCCCTGGGTCTTGACCCAGTTACCTTGGGATTTATGTGGGACTGCTCCCAGGGTGCATTAGACCGCTAGGCCGGGGTGTGCCCAGAGCACATATATTTATTCTTAACATTTTTCTTCCCCTCTTGGCCTTACTATATTTCTTAAACTTTTAGAGCAAAGAATGACACAGTGATCAGTGTGGAGACTGAGGGTGCTGGGCCGGTCTTTTGGGGAGGACGGCGGAAGCTGTGTGTTTGGGAAGACGGAGATCTCTAGACTAGCTCCCTTCGTGCAGCTGGCTTATCAAGGCCCCCTTTGATTTCTCCCTCGGATGCCAGAGTCGTGCTTCACTTCCATTCCTCAGCACTGCTCACGAGTTTTCCCAAGGTCACCGCTGAGTTCAGTGTAAAATATCTTCCTCTCTGTCCTTTAAAAATATCGGAATATAGACATTTTGAAGTATTTTAGGGAGTTTTAGTCTAGAAAATTAGATAAAAATATTCATCTCTCTCTTATCTCTTATTTCTCCCTTTAAGAAATTGGACACCAGTTACATACTGAGAAAATGATAATCAGATAATTTTTTAAAAAGCCACCAATTCGTACTTTACCATGGGGATTAAGTGTCAGATCGGAGGACCGGAATGACACCGGCAACTAGGGCTTGGGAATGGCAGGCAGCGCTGTCAGTCACCGGCCTCTGGTGAGCAGGCTCCATGGGGAGTGGGTGCAGGTAGGCACCGCCAGAAATGTGTCCGAGGGACCCGCTCGGAGGTGGGCAGCGGAGAGGAGTTGCGGGCTGCCGGTACTTTACAGAGCATGCTAAGAAATCACTGAGAATTCATACGAAGAAACTGTATTTTGACTTTGTAGGTCAGATGACTAACACTCCTTATTTTAACAGAAAATAATCTTAACAAAAATGCTCACATACTGACGCTTTCATTTAAAAGTTGAATATATTTTGATTAAATAAAAATGGACTTCTGGTAATTCAGTTTTAGATTTCAAATAATTTAATTATTATAGGAAAATTTAAACCAGAAACATAGAATATGATAATGAATCCTTATATATCATCAACTTCTGCAGTTAGCAACTTCTAGTCAGTCCTCCTTTATATACCAATTCAAATACTTGACCCCTTCCTAGGTGTCACATCAGTTTGATAATTAAACATGTATTTGAAAATAAAGGCAGTCATAAGCTATTACACTTCCAATGTGCTTATAAAGTTCATTAGTTTTTTTTTACTTACATTATCATTTTCATATTGAAATATATGAATATTATATTTTATTGATTACATATCCTAAGAAATGTGCCCTTTATATTTTATACCTGCCATTTGTGGAATACAAGAAAAAGTTAAATTCTGGGAAATGAGTGTTTTCTTTGTGTTCATTTGTATTTATTTTCTTCTCGGTATTAGCATAATTGCATTCTTTTTTGTTTCAAAGAGGAAAGCAGGCAGGCAGAAATGAAGGCCGGTAGGAAGAGAGAGAAGGATGTATTTCATTTACTTAGTTGTTCATTTCAGTTGTCCCCCCACCTCCCCAGCCCTGGGCTGCAAATCCATGTTGTGTGGGGCGTTACGCGGACTGCTCCCCAGATGTGGGCTCAACACCCAAGTCACCACGCCGGCATAATTATGTTCTTATGCAATGGATTGATACTTTAAAAAATAAAGTAAATTTAAAATGTTTCTGAGTTAAATAAACCACCTATCTTTCCAGGTACTATGATTTTTCAATTGTAATCCACTTGGTATATTTTATAATAAAACTCTTATTTCATGTGTTTTTTATTTGATTCCTACATATCACAATTGCAAGTAATTTGTTCTGATTGATGATTCAAGAACTAATTAACTGCTCTTTACAGTCATAACACTGCAGTGAGGAACCACAGGTACTTTGGTGGTTCCTACGTGAGCCCAGTGTGTAGTGGATACGCCCTCTGCGTTTGTGGGTGCTCTCTGACGTTCCTCGAGTGTAGCCGTCACTGCAGGACACCTTCCTCGTGAAGTGTCACTTGCCTACATTAGTTAACCATGCAGGGACCATGAAAGGTCTGCTACAGTTGCAGCACTCTCTTCCCCGTTGGCCTGCCTTTTGAAAACTGTTTTATTCAAAGTGCTTCACATCTGAGCTGTCCTGTGGTGTCTTGTCTTTGACACTCACCAGTCTCCAGAGGTGTTTTCCTTTATCTAGTGTCTGAGGAGCAGACGATGGGATGAATTGTCAGTTATTCGCCTGATGTTTATTACTCCTCTTTGATTGGAATCACGGTTTTTATTTGTCTCTTAGGTATGTTTATTTAATCACCCATTACATACTTAGTTCTGGAAGATTCTCTTGTCTAACCCTACCTACCATATGATTTATTTTGGCAAAAGATGTTACGTAAAAATATGGTGAACATGTTACAGTCTTTGTCTGTATAGTTTTAAATATTTTGACTATATTTAATGGCTCATTAGTGGATTCTTTAACAGCTCTATTCCAAATAGGATTGTTTTTGCCTTAATTGCATTTCTAGGAAGGGTGTTTAGTAGAAGAATTCTGTTGTTAAGCTAAATTGGCAGTTTTCTCCTGTGGCTTCTTTCCTTATAGTCTTGGGTTTTTATAAGATCGTTGTCAAAAAATTACTTCTTTCCCTTTTTTCACTTAATTTTGGATATAAAAGTCAAGTGTTTTATTGTGTCTGAATAATTTTTATGCAGTCATCATGAGATTCTACTTTCGTTATGATGTATTATTACTCGTTAAAAAAAATCAATGTTTGATAGCTCTCTCATAAGCAAGAGTATGTCTGTGTTATCTCTGAGAAGTTCCTTCGTTCACACTTTCCTGTTTCCATACAGGTCCGCATGCCGACACCGCCAGTGGATGCCAGAATTTGCAGTGTGGTTTTCGAGCCTGCTGCCGCTCTGGCGAATGACCCTTGACTTCTGACCCTTGTCTACTTCATTTAGCTGAGCAGGCTTCCTTTCATGCACTTTACTTATAGCACATTTCTTGTGTTAACTACCGTTTTTGAGTGTGACTTGTTTTGGTCTCATTTCTTACAGTCTCAGAAATCTTAATTTACCAGTAAATTGTACAGTGTTGTTTCTCTTGAAAATCCTATTTTTTTGTTTTAGAAAGGGCTGAGGGCTTTTCATAAGGGTGAGGGTTAAAAGATAGTCTTACCAGATTTCTTTTAAATTGAATGCTTTGAAAAGAATGTCTCTAATGCCATACCATTTGAAGTAACTTTTAGATTGTTCGAAGTTTTAAAGTCAGTGAGAGTTAGTTCTCTTGATATATAAACACTGTACCAGGCTTTGCAGATATTTTCAGGCATACATTTTTGAAGTTTTATTTTCAAAGATTACACATTTTGGAAACGAATCTCTTATGAAAAATATTTTCTTTATTTGACTAATTTTCAGAGGGCCAATTCAAACATAGCCACATCTAAGATTCTTTAAGATTCTAGAATATGTTGACTTTTGGAGTTAGTTCAGTGATTAGCAAGAACCGGTTTATTTGTATTTCCTTTCTTCAGAGACTCTGTGTCCACCACTGTCCGGAAACTGTCAGATTTGGGGGAGGAATTTTTAAAAATTCCACAATCATTTGAAGAAATGTATAAATAAAATTTACTTTAAGGACTTTGCCAAGTAATTTCTTTTGTGTTTTGATTTTATTATGAATCTCAATCCAGCTTTTCATTAGTGTAAAGTAGGAATAAGTTTCTTATCTTTTTTGAGTTCCTGTGAAATCTTGACCCTGACAAATAAACAGGTTCCTAATACTTTTGATCTGAATTGTCTTTTTGAAATTAACTACAGTAGTCATAATTTGAATTTGTGTGAGAAGACAATGGGAATGGAGACCCGCCACCCTACCAACAGAAGGACACTGATTGAGTCAGTTTTATGTCATGTTGTATACATCATTTTATGTCAGATGTCATAAAGGAGAGAATAGTTAGCACCATGCCATCTATTTTTATAAATACGTGGAAGGCTATGGAAAAACAAGTAATTTTGCAGTTTCATTCTTTGTGGTCCCGTATTGTTTTACTGGGGAAGAGTAGTAGTAAAGAAATACGAACTAGAGGTAGACACCGATTTCAATTTAGACTGTGAGAAAGCTTACTTTTAGACAGTTGACTAAAGATGAAGGGAGAATCATTTGAAGGGAATATAAGAATTCATGTGCGCTTGTAAATTTCTAACATTTGAATTTAGCCCTTCAAGGGAAGACCAGAGAGTTCTCATTTGGGTTCCATTGCCGTTAGTATTTGCAAGATTCAAGCTGGAGTTCCCTAAGCTTCTTGCCTGTGGGGTTGGGTAGGCCTGTGGGCAGACCAGCCTGCCTTTTGAGTTTGTATCTCAAATTTCAAGGGGCTGTGTCTTTTTGGCACTACCCCACCTACCTTCCCCTGTAAAATCTTCCTGCATGCAAAGGAGAAATCACTTTTCCATTCCTTCAGAGAATCTGAGATGAGTTCAGCAAACAGGTACAGATTGGAATTTTTATTTGTAAAGTTGACTGTTGTGTCATTACTGTGTTTTCATTTTTCTAACAGTTTAAAGTTTATTCAACAGTTGACACCAAAGACTATTTAAAGAAGACAAACTGTCAGACTTCACTTCTTCTGAAGTGAGCCCTACCTAACCCCATAATTCATCTGACCTATGTTTATGTAAACTGCTTGGTAAGTGTCCTCATTATAACCACGGCCCTGAATCTTCAAGAGACCACTCAGGTCTGTTCTCCCACGTAATCAAAAACAGTATAATATATTTTGGGGAAAAATACATATATGGAAAAAAATCATAAAAGGATGTTTCAGAACTTGTCTTAAATGTTTTAAGTCAATTAATTTGAGTAATATTTCCCAGGGATTTTAGGTAATTGAGATATTTCTGCATAATACTGTATGGCTTGAGGTTCAGGTTCGCAAACCATCAAAAATAGCTAGGACTTGGCAGTGTTGAAGGAGGCTGACTTTAAATGTCAGCACGCTGTCATGTGGAAACTCAGCTTTCTCTCCACCCCGTCTCCCGCGTTTCGTGCATCTTCATGCCGTGTCAAGGTCCATTAGCCTGAGGAGGTAGCTGCTGTTCAGTAGTGACAGACTCCGTCTTGTACAGGAAGAAAACAAAGGTGAAAGTGTGTCCTGAGTTTGCCCTCCATCTTTGTTTTTGTCTTATTTTTTAAAGTGAGATGTATTCCAGCCGCATCAGTGGTTCTCGGCTGACGGCCTCGAGGGTGTTAGTCACTGTGTGGGAACATTTGGTGGTCACAGTTTGGCAGGAGGGAAGGGCACAACCGGCAGTTGGGTAGAGCGGAGGGCACCTGACAGGGCAGCTCCCCACACACAGTTATCTGACCCCAAATGGCACTTGGGCTGCTGTCGAGAAACCCTGCACGTATTTCTGTTCTGTGCACATTCTTCCTTGTCAGCATACACATTGAGTCCTTTTTAATGGCTTAGTGTGATGTCATATGACTGCCTGTCTGAGTTTGGGCTGCTGTCACGGCATACCGTAGACGGGATGGCCAGCAGACATTTCCCTTGTCCAGGTCTAGAGCAGGGAAATCACAGTCAAGATTTCGGCGCTTGGTGTCTGGTGGTGATTGTCTCGTTTGCAGGTGGCCATTTCTCCTCTGATCCCCAGGCTGGCCTGCCGAGGAAAGCAGGCTGTCTCCTAAGAGCTCTGATAACATCATGAGGGTTCCACCCTCCTGGCTTAACTACTTCCCCAAGCCCTTCCTCTTAATTACATGGGGAGTAGGGTTTCAAGACAGGAATTTGGGAGGGGGATTGTAAACATTTAATCTATAGCAGTCTTAATATTTTAAACTACTTCCTTTTTTGATGACTCCCGTTTGAACCCAACGACAATATATTGCCTCAGTGGGTCCATGTGTGCATGTGCATACTTGCTCAGTATCTTGTAGAATCAAGTCTTAGGAGGTGAGGTATTCTACTTTAGCATTTTTATATTACAAAGTTGTTCTCCAACCCCAGAAAAATTGTATTGTTTTGCAGGGTTTTAAAATTTTGATTGATAGTCTGCTAGAGCAAGAAAAGCATTTCAAGTAGAGGGCACGCCAGTGTAGGTACAGAGAGGCAGGAAGCTCAGATCTTGCGCAGAGGACTGTGGTGGCCTCCACTGAATTTTGGGACGGTGTGGTAGAGACCAGTAGACTGCTAAATAAAAACACTTAGTTTGCACAGTTTGAAAATACTGATAATTTTATTTCATTATTTGCCAATACTACTTCTGATGCGACCCATATTAAAAAATTCTCATATCCTAATTACAGTTTTTACATGATATAAAAATACAATGAAAAATTACCTGTTTCGTATAAGGGAGGCAACATAAATCCAAACAGACAAAACATTTTTGGGGTATGGGTGGACATATACAGCTAAAGCAAATTCAACATTAGGAACATCAATATTATGAACTCCAGTGCTATATACAGCTTCAACCAAAGGCTTCATTTCAGAATAGGGCAGGTGAAGGGGAAATCCAGAGAACTGAAGGGAAAAAACAAACATTTATAGTCATTAGTGAAGCTTTAGGAGTTCCATATTTTTCCTTATGCAAATGTATGCAGTTCTTAATATTCATCAAAGAAGCCTGCCTTCTGGATCTCAAACTCATTTAACTCTTTTTCTGTTGTGTATCAATCAGCACTACAGAAACTGACCAGACACCTTGTCTGTTGCTAGCATGTTGACTGGGCCACCTGTCACCTTTCACTGTTCCCTCCCCATGTCCTGACAGTTCCAAGCCTGCAGAGTAATCCCTGCAATTCCAGGGACCTAAGTTAAGCTGCTCAGTGCCTCCACATCCCTGCCCCTCACCCGCAGTAGTGACCCAAGCGAGTCAGCAAGTTTGCTCCGGATAAAGGCCCCCTCCTGCCTGCTGTGGACAAGATGTGTGCTTAAGTGCGCCCAGCCCTGGCTGTTCCACTTGCTACCGAGAAAGCCAGCTTGAGGAGGACTCCATCACGGCTGGTCTGGGCGTGCAAAGACAGACACGGGGTTCAGCTCCCTTCTAGCTTTTATCTGCAAGCCAAGACATTTCCCACAGCACAAGCAAGCCTCTTCGAAGTGAGTTTTCTCCTTGAATTGAAAACATGCCCGCTAAATTCCCGGCCCTCAGAGCGAAAGGATGCCTAGTAATTAGTGATGAGAATTAAATGTCCAACTGCACATCCCACCGTGTAGCCAAGCTGACTGTCTTGGGCTGAGACTGCTTTCTAGGTTTTATACGCTGCCTGGCTGGAGGATGCGCACTCGGCACCACCCACAGCCAGTACAGAGGATACATTAGTCACCGTTTTAACAGTGGAAAGTGATTGGTTAAAATCATAGCCTTTTAAAATACTTCACATGCAGTGGTTGGTTTTACCTTTTTTGACTGTTGGGTCTAACATTTAGCCAGATGCTTTCATTTTTAATACTAGGAGTGTATGTTACAGAATGCATTTTTTTTTTTTTTTTTTTTATAAATAGGATCCTCTTCAAAGAAATGGTGTTTTCATTTTATGGAGGCAGTTTCCCCTTTGCGGTGGGGTCGGCGTGGAGCTGGCACTTACTCTGTAGTCTCCCAGCTGTTTCAGCAGCTCTGCTCTGTGGTCCTCCACGTCTTCCCCTGGGCTGCTTTCCAGCAGGGGCAAGAAGTGGCGCAGGGTGGAGGTGCAGTACCTGTTCCACCGAGTCAGGTGGCGTGGCCTCCAGTCCATGATTTTCTCTTTGAGTATTTTTTCAATCCTGTGTATAAGAAATAAACTCCGTTCGTGGATGACTTGACTTCCCCGGTTAACAGAAAAGCAGCGAGGAGTCCTGTGGCTGCCTCACTCTGGTTGCGGCATTGTCACTCACTCGGACAGCTCAAAATGGACACAAGTGCTCTTTGCCCTTCAGGGCTGAGCATGGGGGAACAGGCCTGAGGGAGAAAACATGAGACCCTGGGGCCATAACAGAAGCTTGAAATGCTTCCCCCCAAAGAGGGAGCCTTGAATGACCAGTGAATTTGATGACATTGCCTTATTAACATGAACTGTCCTGTCACTTTGTTCGTGGGTACTGTATGTACGGGTAGGTGAATTAGACCCAGCTTCACTGGGCGGGCCGTACGTCGAAGCTTCAGATGCTGGTGGAACTATTAACACTGCATTTTGCTTATTTCCTCCAGTGACATCTATTCATTAGGATTACTTTCTCTAAATTGCCTTAAAATGGTCTTTGAAATACTTGTCCTCACTGCAACTTAGTTTTTGATGTCCTGCTTTGCAGTTATTACATGCATGGGGTCCAGAAATGAGACGCTTAAACACCGCGCGAAGGAAAACAGCGCAGGTGAAATGATGAGCCCTTACTGATGGGCACCGTAACACGTTTTTTCAATCCTAACAACCTACCAGGTGGGACACTTCCAATTTTATTTAAGAGGGGCCAGTTTGAGGTAGGAGGACTGACTGACGAAACAGGGAGCTGGGGTTGAATTGAAACCCTGTCAATTCTAAAGGCTCGCGTGCCTCTCTAACGGAAAGCACCTAAGATTTAGGGACTGAACGAGCTTCCCATTGCTCCATAGCTGTGGCACCTGCTCCGTGCTGGAGAAATAAAAGACATCCGGTGGGGGATCCTAAATAAGACTTTATCTGAAATTGAAAGTAAATTGGCATTTTCTGGTACTAACACCTTGAAAGGAGTTGCATTGGATCTGTTACCAGAGATGGTGCTGCGCATAGCTGATACGATAGGAAGGGCGCACGGGCCTGGAAACCAGAAAGGCTGCCTCTTAACACTTGATAAGTATGTGAGCCTCTCTGAGCCTCAGCTCCCAAATTTGTGAAACAGAAAAAGTTCAATTTTATAGGGTTTTAAGGATCGTAAAAGGGACTCACTGGGCTCTCATCAGCATTCTTCATGCCCTCGGGTTATGAACGAGCTGAGTTCTGGAAGCCACTAATTGCACGGGAGGCATACTTAAGCTGGTGATCTGTCTGAACGAGACCCCTAATAACATGATGCTGAGTGCTAATCTGAGGTGGCGCTTTTGGAGAGCTGTCTGTCCTTGCTGGAGTGCACGTCTGTGCGCCAATAAAGCCTCCTTTTGGGCAATAGGATTTAAAGATCAGTCTGTACTTAGTATCTGTAAACACAAGTGAAAGTTTAAAGCCCAAATTAGTTCACATAGATCCAGGCTCAGAACCGTGGCATTTGCCACGACATTACACAACCCTGACAGATGACGGGGGTGATTCACGGGGCCACGTGACCTGTCTTGTAGCTCGGCTGCGGCCGCTTTGTCTGTGCGCTGGTAAATGAGCTCATCTGGCTGGAAAAGAGAAGAATTCAGAAATCCTAGAAATCGCTTACACGGAATTGGAACAGATACACACCTTTCTGCAAGCCCGTTTTTTTAAATCGTGAAATCACTGGCATTCAATAAGATACAGAAATGCTAGAACCTGCTAATGTGCTTCTGACCCACCTTAATGAAAACATCACGCACTGTAGTGCTGTGACGGTCTTCATTTCATTTCCCTTTTATTTGTCGCAGAAGTAATCATGACCTGGATTTGTCTTTCATTCAAAAAACACTGAGTGCGTGCCAGGCACTTTACAGGTGTTTCTGCAGCGGGCACAGGCAAATGAACGACACGTGTTTATCTTTTACTACAGACATGTTGCCCTGAACGATAGGCCATATAGTTTTGCTTGTTTTCTACATTTTATGTAATAATCATGGGTATCAGCTGCAAACTGCTTTTTGTCCCTTAATATATTTAGAGGTAATAGGGAAACATTCTAGAGTGCTTACTAAGATACGTTAATATTAATTCATGGTAAATAGTATCAAATCTTTAATTACTATAATTTATCCTTCTTGCCTTCCAATTCTCAGGCTACTGCAAACTGAGCTCCTATGAAACATCTTGTGTATGTCATCTTGTGTACACGGGAAAATTCCTCTAAGGCAGTGTTTGTTATTAACCCTTTTTCCCCCCCCAAAGGTTTGATCTGTAGTAAAATTACATTTTACATTACACATCCAATGTACACATATATAGCTATCAAAATAAGTACAAGTGTGAAGAATTTTCATGCTTACTCCTGATTGTCTGCTTTTGGCCAGAACCCCCAATTTTATGAGCCCCAGGTTGATCTTGCCCTGAAGTTGTGGTTTTATGTTTCAATAGCAGTTGTGAAATTAATTGAGTGACTAGAGACTAGCATTTAAGAGATAAATCGGATGTTCTTTGTGATACTTTTCATGTGATGGGACTCGTCGAATTGCTTCTTTGACACATGTATCCTGGTTCGTGATAGTGATGGTGTATTTCTTATTGTGAGTTGGACTCAACTAAGTCTGAAAACAAATATTGTAGCCTCGGTATAGAATTAAGGGTCAAAATAATCTGGCTGCCTACCCAGCACAGTGACTTCACATTCCTCACTGTCTTTGTTAATAAAATTATTATACCTGAACGCTGGAAAGGCCAGGGTAGGGAAGACTTCTTGAAAAGAAAGATTTCCAGAGCTTGGGCTTGGTGACATCAAAATTTATCCTTAGTGGAGAATCATATTGTTGAATATTAAACCAAACCTAAAAAAAAGGATGAGACTACATTAGTATTTGTGGTAGCAGAGAGATGGACATATATGTAAGAATGTGTGAGTACATGCTTGTGTATAGACAGCCAGAGGTCATGCAGGATATGCATTTTGTCACATTTTGACGTGTACCACCAATAGGCATTTTTGCGCCAGCAGTATCATATAGTTGTTACATCTTAATATCTGAAGTTGAGGCGCATCTACCATTGATTGCAGGTTGATGAAATAAGGTGGTGCCTTATAAAATGTTCAGAGGACAGATAAGGCTGCTCTCAGGCTACCTTTCCTCACCCTGCCTTCCCCTGTGTCCGTGTCCACCATACTGTAATCTCTGGCTTGCACCTGCCTGGTGGAACAGAGAACAGCAGTGCCCAGCTCATAAGCTTGTTGAGCGGTTAGGTGACCCACCTCATCTAGGCCTCTTCCAACAAGACCTCGTGCATAGTAGTACTCAATCACTGTTAGCATTTTATTGCTGTTATTACTATTTGTCATTTTTGATGTTTGTCCCCCAGACTGCAGAGCGCTGCTTTGAGGACACTGCCATGCACCTTAGTCACCACCGCATCTGTAGCTTCTGGTGTAGCTCTTAGCTGGCATGCAGGGGTCATCGAATGACTGTGTGTGAATGGCAGACCTGTCCACTCATCACTGTAAGTGCCTGCTATGTTCAGACTCAGTATTAGTCACTGTGGATAAAGTCACAAACGAGTACACCCAGGTGGTAGCTGATGAGAAGCTAGCACACCCAAACAATCATGGGTATCAGCTGAAGTCCCACCATGCGGTGGCCTGGCGTCACTGACCATTTATTCTGTACCTTCCTATACCCATGTCCTCTGCCCCATCACTTCACAGCTCTTTCTGCTGACAGGGCAGAATGATGGTTCCTGCCCCTTGACTCGTGGCCGGTGAACAGGAGGCACGTGTCGGTGTGTGACTTCCAGATTTAAGAGGCTCTGTGTGTTCCTGTTTGCCCTTTCTGTGGCTCTGCTGTCCTCCTTCTGAGTTGCAGCACACAAAC
Organism: Solenodon paradoxus; assembly: GCA_004363575.1. NCBI lineage: Eukaryota > Metazoa > Chordata > Mammalia > Eulipotyphla > Solenodontidae > Solenodon > Solenodon paradoxus. The sequence continues at coordinate 108,236 of RJWH01002639.1, forward strand.
ACATGGAGCAGCGCTTCTCTGGCCGACCCCCAGACCCATGCTGTTTGAGGTGGTCTTTTCCTCTCTTTCTTGTGGCAATAGCTAAGTGTATAAGGGTGGTGGAGAAAACTCTGCAGGGTAGGCAGGGATGTTCTCCCTGGAAAGAATATTTGATCATAAATGCAAGAAGTAAGAGAAGTTTATGGAGATCCCTTGTAGCAGAGGGGTCACCTCTGCAGAGGAAGAGCAAATGCAAAGTGTGCTTGACACGTTTGTGGAACAGCCAAGCATCAATGGCACAGAGGCTCCGACAAGTTAGAGATGAGATCACAGGGTGGGGAGTGGGTGGCTGTCAGGTCCTGGAAGCCTTGTGGGCCATTTTAACAATGTAGGCTTTGACTCTAGAGCTGTGAGCTATGAAGACACCGGAGTATTTTAAGCAAAGTGGGGACATTATTTGCCTTTTATTTTAACAGGACTATCCTTTAGTGTTTTGAAACTAGACAGAAGTGAGTAGGCGCAAGTGGTCAAGTTTGTAGTTAGGAGATTCTTTTGAATAATTTAGGTGGGAGCATCAAGTGGGGGCCACAGTGGGGGCAGTGAGAGCCATGAGCTGGATACGCTCTGATGGTAGTGCCTGCGGACGTCCCAGTGGATGAAAAAGAGAGGAGGAAGAATCCAAGGTGACTCCAAGACTTTCGGACTGAATAACTGGACTGATGGAGAGTAGAAAGATCACTAAAGGAAATCATTCTGAGATGTCTGTGACATGAAGATGTTGGGTATGTAGCTGGATATTTCAGTCTGAATTTCTGGGAGCTGGTGATTTCTGGTGAACTAGAGAGAAAATCTGGGGATCGTGAGCATGTATCTATATATCTATAGATACACACACACACACACACACACACACACACTCCAAATCAAAAAATCAGAGCTCCTCAAAGTTCAAGTTCATTGAACCTCCTTCCTCTCTGTACTTTAGCGTATGTTCCTAGAGAGAAAGTACAGGTAGGAAGGAATTTCAATGAACTTGAACTTGGAGAAATAAGGAAAAAGCAGGAAAGGGTTCAGAAAGGCAGCCACCAGTGAGGCAGGCCTTGATGAGTTGGAATCCAAATGAAGACATTGTTTTAAGAGGACAGAGTCTTTAAGCACTATAGGTTGGCTGTAGGGCCGGGCATGTGCAGAACAGCAGTAGGAGACAGTGCTGGGAAAAACTGAGGTCAGACTGCAGAGGACTCTGAACTCCAAGATGAGAAGGTTCCTCTTAGATCAGTATCCAGTGCTTTTTGAACCACTGAATGATGAAAGCTGAACATGAAGAAACATAATCCGGCATTGGTATACTAAGCAATGAACTGAATTGGAGACAGATGATGTAATTGGCTATTTATAGGACTGCAGGGTGAAGTAACAATGGCCTGGTTGGGGAATTAGAAGAGGAAGGATTTATTTGCATTAGCATCTATAAAAAGGGTTGAAGTAGGAGGAAGGAAGGAGAGGGAAAATCAAGGACCGTCCTGAGTTTGAATCTGGGTAACTGAAAAACCATAGACTTAGGGGATCAGGAAGAGGAGCTGGTCTGAATACAAAGAGGAAAAGGAATTTTAGGAAAATGGGATTTGGGATGTATGCTGAGTTGGAGATTTTGACCGAGCACCTGGGCAGCTTGTCAACCATTGAAAATTTAGAACTCAGAGATTCTGGGGCCAGTGATCGCATTATGACTTCTCTGCCAGGATGAACTAGATAGAGCCACGATTAGCAATCCTAGGAGTAGTCAGGGAAGGAGCAGAAAAATCTTCAGGAATATCTACCTCTAGGGAGTGGGAAGAAGAGCTCGGGAAAGACACCTGCGAAGCTCTTGTAGAGAAATGTAAACCAAACAGCCCTTCACCAGTAAGCCAGAGGGTAAAGTCTTAGATGCATCAGGTGCCAGAGGAGATGAGAGTGAGGAGTGAGAGCAAGTCACTGGGCTTATCCAACCACCAGCAAGACGGAGGTTGGCCAAGGGAGAGGTGCTTGATGGCAGTTGGTATGATTTTAGATACATGAGGTATTATTTAAATCAGTAGGGAATTTTAAAAAAAGGAAGCCAACCTTGTTTAAGAGGAAATGGTAATACTCACATTATCAGGGCCTATTAAGCAGCCCACACTCTTCAAAGGACAGAAGGCATCAAACTGCCCGTAAGAGCGTCCACTGCAAGGATTCCATATTAAGTAGTGACTTTGCTCCTGAGTTAGCACATAGGCCGTTGGACCCTAAAGGAAAACAGCCATTAGAACCATTTCCAACCAGTTATGCAACTAAGGTTGAGTTGAGTAGTCTGCACAGGTCATTATTTTGGTTGAAACCTTGCATTTCCAAAATCCATGGCTAACGGTGAAAATTAGTTTGAAATTCTAGCTTGCAATGGATGTAAAAATAAAAGCACGTGTTTATTTTTGCAAAATTTCTTCCATCTGCGACTAGTGAAGTGAGGGGACCAAAAAGAAGTTGACAGTCGTGTTACCTAATGAGATCTGAAGCTTGGCTGAAGAGCTGTTAGTAATGAGAAGAAGCGGTCACCACACTTGGATTTTAGTCAGTTAGACTGCCTTTACACAAAGTGTTTCAGAGGCTGATTAGGCCTGAAATCTGCTTCTAGTCCTAACACTGCCACTAACCTTTGCTAGAAATGTCAACAGCAAGTGCACAGAAGACGAAATGATAGACGCCAAATGCTAACCGTGACTTCAGGAGCTGGGGCTGGGGGCGGAGCCTGGAGGAGGAACTTCGCTTTTCACTTAAAAAATTAATTTTTATAGCTGGATTCTTTTCTTTCACAACGAGCACTTACTCACTTATTGCTCATGCCTGCCTGACGTTATTTGGGGCTCACAACAGCCTTCTGGGAAAGGCAGGGCAAAAATTCCCTCCGTTGTCTTATGACGCTCAGAGCTGAGTGCCTGGCTCAGCATCGCACAGCTCCCGAGGGGCGGGCAGGCCGGGCCGGCCCAGGGCTCTCCCTGGTGCCAGGCTGTCTTCCAGGTAACAGCGGAGAACAAATTAGGATTCAGATACGATACACCCACCGAGCAGCTGCCGTGTCTCCTTCCCGGGGATCCCTACCCAGAGCCTCTAGCCTCTTTTTGAAGACTCGCTGGATAAGCTGCTTCTATTCACGAGGATGTTCTACACCGGTGCCCCAAATTACCCACCGTGCTCCCCAGTGAGGGGTATTTGCAGTTGGCAGGGGAAACATATTCCAATAACCACCGTAGACATAACTAATAGCGCTCTGCCCTCTGCTTCTATCCTGGGTCCCCGTGAGCCTGCCGCTCAGTGCAGATGCTCGCGGGCGCCGCAGGCCTGCAGGAAGAGCTCTGCCACCTTCTTAGACTCAACCTCCACTCCTTAGCATGAGTGACATCAGACCAGCCAAGGGAGTCGGGATGCTCGGTTGCCTGGGCAGGAAAAGGTTGCGCTAGGTGTGGGGCTTGGTGGTACAGGGGTCAGGTCTGCCCCAGACCATCTGCCACACGTGAGTGCCCCGAGTACCACAAACCACTTGAGCCATCGCGCTGCTAGGGAACCAGGGCCACTTCTCCGCAGCCCGAAGCATCGTGAGCAAGAGAAGAGTTCTCCGGGCCCTGGGACCCAAACACGGAGACAGCTGCACCCCACGGTTGAAGCCGGTGCCCCGTCCCACCTCGGGAATGGCACTGCCCATCACCAGCCAGGCCTTCTTGCCCAGGGACAGGAAGTAGTTGCACAGCAATACCGCGTGTTCCTCTTCGTCTCCTGCCAGGAGGTCGAGAAATTGCTGACAAGAAGAAGAAAACACTGCATTGACTGGCTGCTTTACTCTGGGAACAGAGTTTTCAAAAGTCATCATTAAAGTCTAAGCTATTTTAAAATCCTTTCTGCAGTGTTGCTGCTGTGCTGCTAATTCATGAAAACAACACCTTTTCATAGGCAGAGTATTGATGACGTGCCGTTCTGGACTCAACACTGGCGAGGATGAGGGAGAGAGGTTTCAGTTTTCCCCTTCGTTGCATTTACAGACGATAGCTCACTGCATGCTAGGCACTTAAAACCGCTTGATTTTTCAGAGCAGCTTTAGAATCGCACCGGAGTTGGGCAGGTGCAGGGAACTCCCGCAGGTGCACAGCCTCCCCCAGGTCAGCGTCACCCCCAGGGCGTCCACTTGGCACAACAGGAACCCTACACCCCCACAGCCCACCGCTTGTATTAGGCTTCCTTCCAACTGGCGCTGTGAACTTCTCTGGGTTTAGACAGTTGCATGGAGACATGTAGCCATTGTTATGGTATCAGACAGGGTGTTTCCATTGTCCCGAAATCCTCGGTGCTGCTGGTTCGCGCCTGCCCTCCTGCCCCACCCAGCACTGGTCAGAGCACACAGCTTTCGGTAATCCTGGACCCCTAGCAAACCACTGTAGGAGGTGCTCTTTCCCCCATCGTGCGGATGGGGAGGGGCCCAGGTGAGCTCACGTCTCCAGGTGCTAAAGCCAGTCTCGCTCGAGAGCACACGACCATCCTATCTGTGCATCTTCTCCTGGGTGTCTGGATGTCGTGTGCATTTCATCTCTAAAACTGCCAACCGCATGTTACCAAAATGTATCGGGGAACCAAGAATGTAGAGTGCTTCCATTTCTCTGGTTTAGAGCTCTCCTTCAAACACCGTTTCATTTTAGGCCAACACAGAGCACACGAGCGCCAGAAGCAGAATGAATGCCAATGACGACAGAATTCTTTCACATGACCCGTTGCAGACCCATTTGGAAGTTTATGTCACCTGCTTGGGCTTCAGGTACCTGAGGGCAGAGCAGGTTTATTTGGCTCCCAGCCAGAACTCAGTAGTGCCTGATGTGCGACAGGTGGCCGAGAAATACTGAATGAGTGAATGATGACACAGCGTGCTTACGGGGACCATAAACTAAGAAATATTCAATTACCAGTCTAATACAGTGTCATTTTGATTTTTCTTGTGACTGAAATGGGGATGTTGTTAAATGACCTGAGGGCAGGTACAGCAGCACTAAGACAGCCGAAGCATTTTTCCAAAAAATTCTTTATGCATGTCGTTATTTTTGTAACTTCTGGACGTCGGGGAAATGGAACCAGGGAGGAAAACGTATTTTGAATTTAGCTCATCCTGCAGGACAGACGGCCAAGAGATAGAGGTGCATAATGTCTAGTGACTGTTTAAGAGTATGCAAGACATTCAGTAATACTCAACGACATCCGCCCAGGCCAGCAAATATGAAGAAGGGTTACTCACATCCGCTGTGCTCCAGAGGTCACAGACTCCAGCGAAAGAAACCGTGTCTGGCAGGAAAGGGATCAGGGACACGTAGTGAGCCACCAGTTCCTGTTGGAATAAAATGAGCTTTCAAGTTTCTAATAAAATAGAAAGCTGGATCCTCTAACTCAATTCTTGCAAGAAAGCTCCACACACCACAACCGTCGTACAGAATGAAGCCAGTGCTCACCAGGTGCTCGCTAAGTATTGTGTTAATGCCCTCTCGTCATCTCTGACCCGGGCCCCCTGGGAGGAGGAGGATGACGGCTCCCTCTCTTTTACAGATGATGCTGCCTCCTGTGTCTCTGAAATGTCTTGTTTTATTTGCTTTTGTTTCGTACTGTCTTGCTCTCTGGAATAAAACTTTCTGGGAGTATCTAGTGTTTTCCCCAGCCCACTTCTGAGAGTGGCCATTGCTCCAGGGAGGCTGGTTCCTTCTGGAGTATTTAGAAATCAAAACCAGGGATCTCGGGACATAACCAAGAGGATGTACTTTCAATCACATAGTCAGTGTGTCCTGATGGCCTAATGGATAAGGCCACCAGACGTAGCCCACATCCAACCCAGGTTCGAGACCCATGGCCAGCGGGGAACAACCAAGAAGAACAACTAAGCAAAATAAATGCTGCTTCTTCCTCTCTCTTCCTGCCTACCTGCCAGCTCACCTTCCTTTCTAGCTGCATCTTTCATTTAAAACAATTTCTTCTTTCTTTTTTGTTTTTGGTGGGCAGGTGGGGGTATGAGTCACAGGAATATAAATTCTAGTCCCAAAGTGAGTAACAGCTTAGTAATTAGGAATTCTGAGTGCTCAGAATTTTTTTTTTCTCTTATCCAGGCTGAGACGGGGAGGATTCTTTCAGCAGGGGAGACATTTCTTCCTTTATCCCCTGATGATCTTACCCTTCAAGAGCCTCCACTCAGCCTCTAGTTCATCCTTACAGCCTTCTGTAGCCTTTTGCCTTTTCTCTTGTTTCCAACAACCAGCGGCCCCCTGGAGGCCAGTGGCAGCAAACTCTCCCGCGCCCCGACCCGTGCGGAGTCTTGCTTTCATGCTTCCTGTCTCTGGGTCCCCCCTCCCTTTATTTCTGTTTCATCTGTGGTTTAAAAAACTTTTAAGATCTTTTATTCATCATTCTTCCCTGGTGTCTACTGGGAGAAGTTTTCTGCACATTAACTATGCTGGAGAGACTAGAAGTCGATGATGGTTTCCAATAAAAAGGTGATTATTAATAAAGGATTGAAATGTGAACACAGGTTTTATATATGCCTGTGTGTTGTATGTGTATATGTATATCTATCTGAAAATAGCATTACCACGGCCTCCTAAATTACTACATTAATGACTTGCTAGCAACCGTTACTCCGTATGCGGTCCGGTCTCTAAAGACAGCCTGGGCGAGAGTTCACTGAAGAGCAGCCTGCTTCTCGGACAGCTGTGCATGAAGCTACGAAGCTTTGCAGCCCACTGTGACTACTGCACGGTGACGGCCTACATGCTGACACATTTCAGTGTTGGCAATAGTTTTTGCTTAATTTGAATGCAGCGATGCCTACAGAATTGAGTATAACCGTGAATCGTTACCTTGGTGGAGTGGAAAGCGCACCAAGTCAGAGGCCCACGTTCAAATCCTAGCAGAGTGATTGGGAATGGAAAACAAAAACACGTTTCTAGAAGACCGTGAGCAAGTGTAGAGTATTTTCTGAATGTTAATTTTCCAGCCCCAAATAGCGTCAGGGACACAGGAAGCTGTCCATCACTGTTCCATTGAAAGAGTGAATGGAGGATTATTATCCTCTCCGAGACCTGCAGACTTTTCTAAAGAAAGCCTATGGTACTTAAGAAGTTTTAAACGTTAACTTAGCACTCATGACATGATGGTATAATGACTGAGTAGTGTGAAACATGCCTACTCGGACATTTTAAATCCCTTCCAGCACCGGCACTGAAGGCCAGGGGACACTCACCGCCGTTGCCTGGGGATGGCTGGGGTAGGCATTGAGGAGGTCCTGAGGAGGGTTTAGAGGCTTGAGGTAACGAGTAATGAAGACGGTTTTTCCACTGATGTCAATCACCGTAGTCAGGCACTGGCGACTTGGAAATTTTAAGGCACACTCAGCTTGAAACTTCTCTGTTGCTTGAAGCAATTTTTCATCTTCCCGTGAATCAAACTTCAAAAAGAATTCAAAAATACATTCAAAAAGAATCTATGTCTATGCAAAAGAAGTGGCAGAACTTGTTCGGATGCCGTACAGGGCATATGCTCCAGCGACTCCTTACAGCCATTATCTGGTCCCGGTGCCCCTGCGGCTTTTTAATTAGCTTGATGCTGCAAAAATTAGATGGGTGTGCAAAAACCTAGACCATACGCAATCGGACTGAAGGAGCTAGTCAGCGGGCAAGCAGCTAGCTGGAAACTACTGGATTAACACAACTACCTGCAAGCATTGAGCTGTGAGGTCCCCGTTCTGATGGGTGAGACCAAGCAACAGTTGTGTGTATTTTGCTGTAGATCTTGCAGGAGAGGGTAGCTCAGAAAGTTACCATCGACTCTTCGTGGCTGCTTACATTTCAAAGGGTTTCCAAAGAAAACCCCAAAGTTTCATTAGAAAAATTAATTTTTAAGTAGAAGCATGTGCGTGTGTGTAAATACATCCAGCTATTCCCCTCATACTCTGCTCTATTAATTTTAGCACTTAAAAACCATTGGTAGATGATATATGCAATAGCTTTTCTCAGAGCAAGATTCCTGAAATCAGGGATTTTTGTTCTGGTGTCATTTTTTATTCTCGAGATTGAAAATACTACCCAGCACGTAGTGCTTAACCAGTTAACAAATATTGTTAATCAAATGGATGAATGAATGGAAAACATCCCGTTATTTTTGAATGACCTCAAGAGAATCTAGAATATCCTATTTGTTCTCGATTTCTCTTATATTGGGATTAGATGGTGGCTCCTGTTTCTACTTTGCTATTAGGATAATGTTTCTTGGGGTCAGTAGGCAGGATGCATCTCCAGACACCTCCTATATAGAGTCTCAGGGGTGGCACTTCTGATTCTTAGCATCATTTCCTCCATCAGTCACAACCCCAGTGTGGTGCTAAGACGTGGCGGCTGCCCAGTCGGGATTAAGATGAGCATATAAATAAGTGAAAAGGGTGCAACTATAAGGCTTTGGTAAGGGTGTATCACATTCTCCTAGGGCAGAATTGTCAAGTCAGAAACAATTATAATTTTAGAAATGTATGAAACAACGGTGATGTGAACAACAACAAAAAAATCAGTTGAATTTGTTTTTTCCTTGTTTCCTTTAAGCTCATTCATTTACTTCTTTGAAGTTATTGAAAATTATTTCAAATAATTATTTGACATTAGTATTTCAAATGCGAAAAATGTTTACTGAGAATCTTAGCGGTTTCGGGCACTCTGGATAAGTAAGTATGAAACAGGTGCCTCAAAGAACTTCTAGTCTGGAGGAGAGAATTAATAACAAGTGATGTCAAACACACAGATTCTACGGGCAGAAACACAGGGCGCTATGGGAATATCGAGAGAGGCGTGTAAAGACAGTGCCAGGAAAGAATAATAAAACACGTGAGCCAGGAGTGGCTATGGGTCTCAGAAGTTGAAAAAGTGCCTCTAAAAGTTCTCTGCCACTTGGATCTGGGCATTCTCTTGTGTATTTTGACTACGTAACTCGTGCTTCTTCAGTAGTTTGGGGTTCCTCTCTGCACCTGGCATGTGCAAGGCACAGATTTAATAGGCCTCTGCTAGGTCATTAATACTTGTTTCGGGCACCGGGAGGCCACGCACAGAGTGTAGCGGTCATTTAACGGCAGTATGCTGGTCATCTACAAAATGCCAAGGAAAAGCTGCACACAGAATTGGGACCGTTTCTCATGGAAGAAATCAACGAGGAATCAACAGATTCATGATGTGATTCAATGTGAATTCGGAAAGATTCTTTGCTGGCTCAATTCTTTGTCCTCTAGGTTATGTAAGTATTGACAGAAACCTGAGTGGGTCCAATCTCCCTGCGAAGCGCTGCACCACGGCAGCCCCACTAAGCAGGACGCTCGTCACGGCTACAATGTGCCTGTGGAAGAGCTCTCAGACTTTATGCGCTTGGAGCAGTGGCTCTAGTCCCTGAATGCAGGTGATACTCAGGCCTATGGATTCCTAGAGTCAACGCTAAATAAAAAGCCTGATAAAATGAAATGGACCAAGAGACAACACTGGACATTCTCCATGGAACCGCGGAATCTAGAGTTCACTGCCAAAGGGTCACGCGTTCATCAGCATTCACCAGGATCCAGAAGATTCCAGAAGGTGCAGGGGGCCCAAGCAGCTAAGTACAGGCTCGTGACTACTGACTGATGAATGGTAAGAGCAAACATCTGGTACCTTTTTAAGCCTATCACTCGTCTATCCGAGGCAGGAAAGAAAGAAAAGAAAAGAAAACAAAAAAATGGAAACAAAAAACAAAAACAGAAGAAAGTCTTTATTCACAGAAATAATCTATTTTTAGAAGTGTTTTTTTTTTTTTTTTTTTTTTTACCAAGACAATGTAGAGGATGTTAAACCAAGAGTTTCAGGAATCTTTTGATTTTTAAAGGCAATTCCATGAGTGTCTTGAAAATGTCCCAAGGAGTGGTCCCGTGTGAGCCCATGGCTAGGGAAGACTAACCCACCCACGCCTCTGGAAGTTGCAGGGAAGGGAAGAGCCATTCTGGGCTGTGGTCCCTATTATTTTAGGTTGAGAAAGTCTCTTAAATAATGTGTAAGGGCCTCACTGAGCGGTGCCAGGACATCAGGGACCTGTCAGGTCACCTTGGGCCTAATTAGAGAGCAGCCAGGATCCTCCGCAGAAGGCTTGCCTAGGCGCTCGGGAGTAGGAGACGCGTCCTCCGGCCACAAGGGGGCAGTGAAACGCCACGGGAGGCTGCAGCTGAGCCCACCTCTGGTTCTGGAGCAGGAAGCCAGCAGGACTGGGAACTCTGATCTGGAGCCCAGGTGGGCAGCTGCTGAGAAGTCCTGTCCTCGGAAATCAGTGCCAGGGAAGGTCACCTAGGTTTTCTGGGTGTCAGCCTTTCTGGGGGCTGGCCTCAGAGGGGGCGCTTTCCCTGTTCCCAGTACAGGAAATCACAACACGCTCTTTGGTGTGGGGGCCCTTCTGTGTAAGCACGTTGACTTCTACGTGAAGAAAGTTACTCGTGAAGGAAAACCTTCCGAATATACGTGCCGCTTCTGGACACTGAAATGCATCTCGTCTAACACGTTTGCTAGAGATCGTGTGTCTCGTTTAGTGACAGGCTCACACATAAGATGACCGTGAATGGCTGTAGAGTTGATTGGCTAGTTACTGTCCTTGTCCTGCAAAGCTCTTGATGGGAGAGCGTGCTGGCATTTTCCCTGTGAAGCACTTTCACTACTGAAAAGCAGCAGAGGAGTGTGATCCACGTGCGTCCCCTCCCGAGTCTGGGTCACAGGCAGCGGGAGTCCTGCGCAGGGCAGGTCAGCAGCAGACGTGGGCTTGCACATGCTGTCAGTGCCACGAAGCTTCTGTCTGCTTTCCTACGTCGCTGACTCCTCCGTGCCTACAACACAAAGCTGCTCCGCAAATACCTGTGGCCCATGTCGGATTCAGAGGAGACAGACGCTGATTTTATAGCTCTGTCGTGGACGGCCTGGGCAGACCTGGATGGCTGAGCCTGTTTCCTGTCTCTCCCTGGAGACACGCTGCACAGGACACCATTAGCGCGGAGGTCCCACGCCTGGTCTGTGCTGGGGAAGAGAACTAACATCTTGGGGCGGTCTGAACGGTATTTGCTCCTGCTGTGGGAGCTCTGATCCATATTTGCCCCTAGTCCACCGGGGCCAGCTCGTCCCAGGGCTGACAACTGTGTGACAAACGGCAGTAGTGACCAATACATAGCAGCTCTGGATTTTTTCTTTTAAATCTGGAGCTGTTCAACGTTAGAGCCCTTGTGCATGTATTTGTCTCTGTCCAAAGACTGAACTGCACTGAAGGACCCGGCCTTGTGGGCCTCTGGGTGGATGGAGTGGACAAGGCACAGCCAGGGCTGTGTGGTCAGAGAGGACAGTGTTTGGGGTGCTGACCAGGCAGCGCCCAGATACAGGAGCAGCCTGCTTTCCTAGCCGTCCCTCTCCGCCTCCGTCCCAGCCGGGAAGCGGCGCCTGTGTGCATTTGCGGTGCTTGGCCCAGACCCTGGCCCACCTCTCCCCTCCGTGCCATCCAGATGGAAGCCAACGAGCGGCCAGTCGGGAGCCCGTGCTCACGTCCGGGCTGCGGGGCGGGCCTGGCCAGCACGCCTGTCCTGCCCTGTGACCCCGAGCGCCGGCAGTCCTCACCTTTTCCCGAACCGGCTCCCCGGGCACCAGCTGCGGCTCCGTGGTGATGAACAGGGTGAGGTACGTGCCGCTGCGCAGGCCCCGCTCCTTACCGTAGCCCAGGAGGACTGGGGG